>BKCP01005528.1:39918-56151 GCA_008636005.1 Striga asiatica | reverse complement strand
CTACCCCGTCGCACCGCGATGCGCGACGCGGACACTTTTTTTTATTCTCGTTTTTTGCTTCTTTTTCAAGCACTATTTATTGGGATTTGTTCCACTAAAAGGTGATCTCGATAACGTATTTCTTCATTTTTCTCTCTTAAAAACTTAGACTTTCATCTTTGGTTTGATCTTGAAGTAGGCCCTACATGACAGTTTATGAGTACTTTTTTTACCAAACACTGGTACTTTTCTACGACAATATAGGTACTATTTTTGTGAACTTAATCACAATACATATATTCATTTTCGTTCAAAAAAGTAGGTATTAAATGAAATTATACGAGTACTAACTTCACAGAATACTGGTACTTCATTATTGTATGATAGATACTAGTTTTGTGGACTTTTAATAAGTGTAATATTAATTAATATTTTCGTTCTAAACATCATTTAAGAGGAGTGAGTGATTTTGAAGAATATAAACATATTCACAAACTCATAGGTACTAATGTATAAGTGATTTTGAGGAATATAAACATCATTTATGATCGAAATTCGGTACTTTTTTTATGTTTGTTGAAGTTGTTACTAGAGACCAGATATTCGGTACTGAACCACCATAAAATGAGTACGGCATAACTCTATGCTAGGTACTAATTTCACAAATGTTGACCAAAATTGAAGTAATCCATTTCTGTTGACCAAAGTAGGCACTAATTGATAAAAAAAGTGGTACTGAATAGAAGAAGAAGTGGTACTGTTTTTGGTAAAATAGATACCATTTTACTAATCGTGATTTCTTTAATCCGTTATGTTTACCATGTCACGTGGATCGTTCACGCATGATTTGGTTGAAAATAGTCGAATGTAAAAGATATAAGTGGAATGAATAGTAGTTATCTATGATCATTCACTGAGATGCAGTGTATCATTCAATCAAATGAAGTGTATTTGTAGTGTTAGTTCATTAGTGTGTTGAGTTCATGACCATGGGTAAACTTAATTATGCACATCCATAAACTTATAGATACTAATGTGTGAGTGATTTTGAGGAATACAAACAATTAAACATAATTTAAGACTGAAAATTTGGTGATTTTTTATGTTTGTTGGAGTTGGTACTGGAGACCATATATTCGATACTGAACCATCACAAAATGAGTACTATATAACTCTATGACTCGTACTAATTTCACAAACGTTGACCAAAATTGAAGTAATCCATTTCTGTTAACCAATGTAGGTACTAATTGATACGAAAAAAATGTACTGAATAGAAGAATAAGTGGTACTATTTTCGGTAAAACAAGTACCATTTTACAAATCGTGATTTCTTTATGCCATCATGTATACCATGTCACGTGGATCGCTCATGCATAATTTGGTTGAAAAATAGTCGAATTTAAAACATATAGGTGGAATGTATAGTAGCTATGTATGATCATCAATGAGATGCAGTGTATGAGTCATTGAGATGAAGTGTATTAGTAAAGTTTGTTCATTGTGTGTTGAGTTCAAAACCACATGGCGGGGAAACTTAATTAAACACATTCATAAACTCATACATACTAACGTGTGAGTGATTTTGAGGAATATAAATATCATTTGAGACCAAAATTTGGTGTTTTTGTATGTTTGTTGGAGTTGGTACTGTAGACCATATATCTGGTACTGAACCATCATAAAATGAGTACTGCAAAACTCTATGACTGGTACTAATTTCACCAACATTGACCAAAGTTGAAGGAATCCATTTCTGTTGACCAAAGTAGGTACTAATTGATAAGAAAGAGGTACTTAATAGAAAAAGTAGTGTTACTATTATGAAGAGAAACTAATGTAAGTTTAAAAAACATAACTTCCTTAAAAACCTTCACATCATATTTTATCTTTCTTCAAAACAGGTACTAACCACTAGAAAATAAGTACTATTACTGCATAAAGTTGGTACTAATGTGAAGAAAAACTGGTATCATTAGCGCACATCTTTTTGTTTTCTTTCTACGAAGTAGGTACTAACTATTGGGAAATGAGTACTATTATTGCATAAAGTGGGTACTAATGTAAAGTAAAACTGTTATCATTAGGAACATGCACATCTTTTTTATTTCTTTCTACAAAGTAGATACTAGACACTGAAAAATGGGTACTATTATTGCATAATGTTGATACTAATATGAAGAGAAACTGGTATCAGTTTAAAAAACATAACTTCCTTGAAACCTGACATCATTGTTATGTTCTTTTTACAAAGTAATTACTAACTACTGGAGAATAAGTACTAGTGTTGCATATTGTTGGTACTAATACAAAAAGAAACTGGTATCAGTTTAAAAAACATAACTTCCTTAAAACCTTCACATTATTTTTTTTTTTTCTTTCTATAAAGTAGGTATTTAAAACTGAAAAAATGAATAATAATATCGCATAATGTTGGTACTTATGTGAAGAAAAACTGGCATCAGTTTAAACAACATAACTTAAAACCTTCACATCATTTTTTTCTTTCTACAAAATAGGCACTAAATACCAGAAAGTGAGTATTAGTAGTGCATAAAGTTGGTACAGAATTTAAGATAAAATGGTATCAGTTTACACAACATATCTTAAAACCTTGAATCCTACACATAATATTTTCTTTCTACAGAGTAGGTACTAAATAAGAGAAAAGGAGTACTATCAGAATCACAAACCATACCAAACATCCACATTGTCGACAAAATAAAAAACACCATTATCCATAAAATCAAAACATCCACATTGTCCAAAAAATCAAAAACCCCATCATCTATAAAATCAAAACATCCACATTGTCTACAAAATCAACAACCCCATCCTCCATAAACCATCATCCAAACATTCAACAAATATTGTTCACAGACAAGCCAAACACCGTCAACATAATACATCATCCACAACATATAAACACTGTCAACATAAAGGATTTCTCACGATTCGTGCTGCCATGTATGCTCGATAGCCATCAACCGAACAAGTACATTGCGCCGTCCAAAATTCAGGAGAATCGATGGCATAGCACTCCATCTGCATGCATACACGAACTCCACAATCATTAACACCAGTCTGCTCTCTGAGGTACTGAAACCCAAAACTCTCTAGATTAACGTGTAGACCAAATTTCAAACTCAAATATCCTCCCTAGAACATGGCCTACAAAAAAATTAAAAAAAAAAAAGAAAGAAAAAGAAATAAAAAAGCAACAAAACATATGACTAGTTTATTCAGAAAAAAAAAATCATAACTACGAAACTAAGTTTAATATGTAATAATAACACTTTCCAAACTCTTGCCAGCTCCTTGGTGAATCTAACATCCAAATATTTAAGGTACACAAACTTTTTGTCTTGAACGTCCAACACCACTAAGAAGAAGTGAAACTTCAACAACACCAGAAACAAAACGTACCTCACCCCAATCAAAAAACTCATCAAATCATCACACACGACATCCGTACTTCTAGTAAAACTAGAAGTACACGCATCTCAATCTTCAACTTTCCAAATTTTTTTTTTCATTCTTTAAAGAGCACTTTTCAAATCACTCTTCAGATTAAATAATTTTTTTTAGTAAATTAACAATCAGTAAAATTATTATAGTATATGAAAATAAAGTACCTGAACATATGTCGGCTAAAAGCGAATATGAGGATGGCAGCCACACAATATCTCCATAAAGCAATCAACGAGTTGAGAATCCAACTCGTTCACGAACAAAAGAGTGTTGGGTTCTATTAGGAACGTCAACGATATGCACAATATTGATCTTATCAAAATAAATCCTAACGCTGCGGAATCTATAGTTAGTGTTAGGACATTAGCTTTTAAAATTTTTTCCGAATCAGAGACGTTTCTGATTTCCGTTGATGGAGATCGTCTGATTACCACAAACCAATAGGCATATGGGTTTGTCTCGGTCGGAAGGTGCAGCGGTTCGGTCTTGGTCGTGGGTCGCGGACGGGCGCTGATCAGGACCAGGTGGTACGCGTCGTGAACGTGACGCACGTACAGATGGTGCGGACAGGCAGACGCAGGTGGCGTGGGCGCGTGCAAGACAGCAATCCTAGGCCTGAGTGGACTGGGCGTGCGGCGTCTAGGCGTCACACGGTTCGTGTGGGGCACGATTCCTATGCGCGCGAGGACTCCTGGTCGAGCACGGAATGACGTGCCCTCGGGTCGTGCAGATCATGAGCAGGGACGGTCAGGGACGATGTGTCGGTGATGCACGGTGGTGCTGGGTGTCGCGATGCATCGCTGGGACCTTCGCGTGTGGCTCAGTTGCGGGCTGGTGAGGCTGCGTGCGGCTGGGCTCGGGCAAGGTTCCGGTGGCGATATGCGACGGCGGCGATTTCCGACGGCTCTTGGCGGCGGTGGGCGGCGAGTAGTGGCCGGAATGTTTAGATCTTCAAGGTTTGCGATATATGGCCTTTAGATCTTCTAATGGATTACCTAGACACTTACTTCAATTAATCTTGGTGGTGCGATTAATTGAACCTCCCGAACTCTTAAAGAAGATAATCTTTCTCTCTTAGGAAGAAGGAAAAATCGAGCCTCACAAGTATGTTCCAAGAGGTTAGGACATGGTGTATTTATAGGCTCCATTAAGGACCTTAAGGAGGTGCTAAATATGGGTTTATCCCATTAGGCAAAGGAATCTTAATTCTACTCCGCATGTCTTTCCAATCTAGGATAAAACTCCTTCTACTAATCATCACCTTCTAGAAGACTCTTTAGTCTCCTAACCTTAGGTAATATTCTAGAAAGAATATTCTTCTCCTAATGGATATTAATTATGGAATAAAATTAATTCCTAAAATCTTAATTGGAATTAAATAATACTACATCCCACTAGAGTAATATTGCTCTCATTTAGCACCAATTTATTCAATAAATCAAACCTCCACTTGATTAATAAATATTAATCTAGTTGACCGATTTACCTCCATATGTTTAAGATATAACATTCGTCAATTAATTAAATTACTGACAAAATAATTAATAAACTTTTTATTCATTTCTGAAATTAGAACCGCTCAGAAAATTAATCATTATGTCGGATAATCATCCACCTGCAGGGTTTAACATAATATTCCTTCCTAAGCTCATTTTGGCAACCCGGTGCACTAGGACATAGTGACCGTAAATAATTTATAACAGCACACCATATGAACATCCTTATTTACCAAAGTATCGAGTATGTCATCCTAGCAAAATAGGAATCACTTTTGGTAAATCAAATAAACAAGTAATGAATATACATGCCCATTTTATTATCTTACAACTTTAGAGAAGGCATCAATAACCGAAGGTCTAGATAACAACAACGATCAGTGAGTCTCATAATCTTATCCTTCTGCGGTCCTGTTCAATACTTATCATAAGTACTAGTATAATTCTCTAGTCAAAGATAAACTGAATCAAGAATACACTACAGTCTTTTTCCAAGAGGGTCTCACTGCCTGTCTAGACTGTGAACGGATAGTTTAGTCTCACAAGGAATCGATAGGTGATCTTTCTGTTCGAGACACCACGAACTACACTATCTCAATGTAAGACAAGGAGTACGATTGCCTAAATAAATAAACTGTAAGCATATGTACTTTGATTAAAACATGATTGCCAGATCAAAACGGAATTGTTCATTTCTGAAAGCCAAGCTTTTATAGCATATCTAACAATCTCCCAATCATGATTAATAAGTTTATGGCTATCACTAATCACAATTTTCTTTCAATCTAATTCTCAAAGACTGGTCTACTATGTCGCCCTAACATCTGACTCGCATTCCTTCTACATGTCTTGAAAAGACTTTCGCCGGTAGGCTCTTCGTAAAAGGATCTGCTAGGTTGTCCTCTGACTGTATCTTGGAAACAACGACTTCTCCTCGTCCAATGGTTTCTCATATCAGATGGTACTTGCGCTCCATGTGTTTACTCGCTTTATGAGTTCGTGGCTCCTTCGAATTTGCTATTGCTCCGTTGTTATCACAGAACACTGTAATTGCAGCGGGAAAATTCAGCACCACGTCAAGGTCGAGGAGAAAATTCCTGAGCCAAACAGCTTCTTTCGCTGCCTCTGAGGCTGCTACATACTCAGCTTCCACGGTTGAGTCAGAATCAGTGTAACCTAACGGAAGCAATTCATCTGCCTGGTAAATCAACATGTACTCCTTAGTCCTTCGTAAGTACCTGAGTATATGCTTTACCGCAGACCAATGTTCCGGTCCTGGATTACTTTGATATCTAGCCACCATGCCTACAGCATAACAGATATCAGGTCGCGTACACAACATCGCATACATGAGGCTTCCTACAGTTGATGCATAAGGAACTGCCTTCATGTCCTCTATCTTTTGAGGTGCCTTCTCGGACATCTTCTTAGATAGAGGGATTCCATGTTGAAAGGGCAAATCTCCTTTCTTTGAATCCTGCATGTTGAATCGCTTTAGGACAGTATCTATGTATGTGGATTGGGATAGGCACAATTTTCTCTTCTCTCCGTCCCGAATGACCTTGATTCCGAGAACATGTCCTACTTCTCCCAAATCCTTCATATCAAACTGCTTGGATAACCATTCCTTTACGTTTGACAACATTTTCACATTGTTTCCAATGAGAAGAATATCATCTACGTCCAACACAAGAAACACCACCACGTTTCCATCACTTTTCTTGTACACACAGTGCTCATCCGGACATTGGGTAAATCCATATGATTGGACAACCTCGTCAAATCGGATGTTCCAAGACCTCGAAGCCTGCTTCAGTCAATAAATGGACCTCTTCAGCTTACAAACCAGATGCTCTTGTCCCTTTGCAAATAAATGTCCTCGTCCAAATTCCCGTTAAGGAAAGCGGTCTTAACATCCATTTACCAAACCTCATAATCCATATGAGCGGCTACAGCCAAGAGAATCCTGATGGATTTTAGCGTAGCAACCGGCGAAAAAGTTTTCTCATAATCGATCCATTCTTTCATAGTACACCCTTTCTCAACAAGCCTAGCCTTAAAGGTCTCAACCTTCCCATCTGGTCCTCTCTTTCTCTTATAGACCCACTTGCATCCAATGGCGTGTACGCCACTAGGTGGTTCTACAAGTTCCAAGACCTGATTGGAATCCATAGACTCCATCTCAGATTTCATCGCTTTTTGCCAAGACTCTATATCCCGATCTTGGTGTGCCTCATTGTATGTCCATGGGTTGATTTCAAGAACATCTGGGACGGCCTCAGAAGACTCTCCCAGACCTATAAATTGTTAGGGCTGCCAGACAACCCTCCCACTACGACGAGGTACTACCTTCTCAGGTGCATCATTTGTGATACATGTTGCAGTACTTTGTGGTGTAACATCAGGTGCACTCGGTATTGAAGTACTCACTCCCTTCATTTCCTCGAGGACATGTCTACTACTGGGCTTATGATCTAAAGCATAGTCTTCTTCCAAGAACCTTGCATTCGTGCTAACGATTACTTTCTGGTCCTCGGGACTATAAAATATACCACTTTTTGTTTTCTTAGAATATCTCACAAACCGCCTTACTTCTGATCTAGACTCTAACTTATCAGTATCGGTCCTCAGCACGTGTGCTGGACTACCCCAAATCCTGAGATGTCTTAGACTGGGCTTGTGCCCAGACCACAACTCCAATGGTGTTGACGGTACTGATTTAGAAGGTACTCTATTCAGAATGTATACTGCTGTTTCCAGGGCATATCCCCAAACCGAATATGGTAATGTACTATAACTCATCATTGCTCTAACCATTTCCATAAGAGTCCTATTCCTTCGCTCTGCCACGCCATTCTGCTGGGGCGTGCCCGGCGCAGTTAGCTGGGAGGTAATCCCACTATCCGTCAGGTAGTTCCTAAATTCATTCGAGAGATATTCGCCACCACGATCTGATCGTAGTGACTTGATACTTTTTCCTAACTGCTTCTCCACAACTACCTTATACTCTAAGAATTTTTCAAAGCATTCAGACTTGTGGTGCAATAGAAAAATGTACCTATATCTTGAGTAGTCATCGATAAACGTAACGAAGTACTCGAAACCACCTCTCGCTTGAACAGTCATAGAACCACATAGATCCGAATGAACTAGCCCTAACAAATCTTCGGCTCAATTGCCCTTTGATTTAAAAACCCTCTTAGTCATTTTGCCTTCCAGGCAAGACTCACAAGTTGAAAAAGCCTAGACTTCTAACAGCCACAAGGGCCCGTCTGCTACCAACCTTTGAATCCTCCTAAGATTTATATGACCAAGTCTTAGATGCCAAAGATATGTTTCGTTCATTTTCGAAGGTTCCTTTCTCTTATTTAGTTTAGATGACGAATTAAGTAATTGTTTCTGTTACAGTAGAGATGACTTTGGTTCAAGAATATATAGATTGTCTACTAATGAACCAGAACATATGAACTTTTTGCCAAAATGAATAACAACTTTATTATTGAAAATAGCAGAAAAACCGTTCATAATCAACTTAGAAACTGAAATCAAATTCTTTCTAAAACTAGGAACATAAAGACAATCCTTCAAAACCAAAGTTCTATCTAAACTAAAATCTAAATAGGCGTCTCTCACTGCAACTGCTGACGCTCTACTAGCATCGCCCAAGTAGATGGTAACTTCTCCTTCCCTAAGCCGTTTGGTTTCCTGGAACCCTTGCAAAGAACTGCAGACATGATCAGTGGCTCATGTATCTACACACCAAGTTTTGGTAGATAACACCGCTAAACATGTTTCAACGACTAATGAAA
Organism: Striga asiatica; assembly: GCA_008636005.1. Taxonomy (NCBI): domain Eukaryota; kingdom Viridiplantae; phylum Streptophyta; class Magnoliopsida; order Lamiales; family Orobanchaceae; genus Striga; species Striga asiatica. Next base: position 47,396 of record BKCP01005528.1, on the reverse strand, counting down.
AAGATGTACCTTTATCGCCCTTCTTGAGGAGAGGGCAGTCGACCTTCCAGTGTCCTTTCTGCTGGCATTGTGGCACTTGCCCTTCGGCTTCTTCACTGCTTGCTGAGGTCGCGCATCATTCATGATCGTCTTGCCCTTTCCTATGGACTTCATCCTCTTCTTACCCTTAGGAGGTCTAGAATAAGAACCTTCACCCCGCTGGGCAACCATCGCTTGGGATTTGTGACGAAATAGATATCATTTAATATTCAGTTTCTTTGTAGTCTTTATTTAAGTTGACACATAAATTTTATAATTTTTTTTTCATATTTATTTTATGTTCATACTTATTTTATATATATTCTTTTCAATTAAAATAAATATTTTATGATATGTTAATACAAAATAATTTCTATTGCCTCATAAGATAATTTGTACTTTTTTTTTTATATCTATTAATTTAGTTAGATAAATCAATTTAAAACTTATTTTATAAGGATATATATCACTGCTTTGCATTTTTATATATGTAATATGAATGTCAAATCGAAAATCTTTGAAAGATAATAAATTTTATATATCATATATAAAAAAAACATAATACAAACAAAAAAGTTATAAAGTTTAAAAAATAAGGAGAAGACACATTTTCTCATAATTGGTGTATGAATAAAATAAGAAAGAAAATGTAATATATGGTAATGTTGGAAAACGAAACATAAAATAGTTTACGGTAACTAATCTATATATATAAATAAAGATACAACCTATTTACCAAAAATAGTAACAATAAAAAGTCAATAATTATTTAATGCATTCTATTTCTGACAATTCTTTAAATTCTTTTTAATATCTTCCCCAAAAAATCGGAGAGCCATAAATGAACCCAAAATTCTGTATGTTTTTAATTTTTTTTAATTAATTGCCATAAAATCTGTCAACCTTAAAAACATCCTAAATTGATGGATTTTTTTGAATTTATGTTCAAGAATTCCGGCTAATGTTTACGTTTTTCGTTGAATTCAAATATCTTTCTCATTATTTACTCGAAAAATTCTGAATACATACAAAATCATTTATCTTTTCGAATTTCAAATTTAAATATTAAAATAACTTCTAATTTGGTCACTATAAAAATCTAATCTATTATCTATGAAATTTGACTTTTTTCCTAGTTGCAACATGATTTTGAAGTATACATCAAATGTAATTTTTTGAATATCAAATTTTATTCTTTAAAATCTCTAATATAATTTCCTAACGCAGTACGAATAAATCTAATTTCTATTCATTTTCAAGTTCTTTTTCCTTCAAACAGATTATGATGAAAACACACGTACAATCTTAATTTCATTCAACCAAATTAATCTAAATAAGAGTTTGCTATGATGAAAACTCTATAAATCCAAGTTTCCATTCAAACAGACTAGTACGTACCCAGTGCGATGCACAGGTCTAAAAAACATTAAAAAACAATATGGTTATCATCTATTTTCCACATCTTTTAATCATCGTTAATTCTGAAAAACAATAGGGTTATAATCTATTTTCCACATCTTTTAACCAGCATTGTTTTTTTAGACATGACATTAAACATGAACATATTAAAGAGCTAGCTTGTAAAATAATTAATATATTATCTCACTACACATTCATACTAATATAAATTTGATTTTAGTATATATATTTTTTTCTTGATATAAGAGAAAATAACAGTTTTACTTATTCTTGTTCACTATATAATACTTAATAATTATTTTATTATAAATTTTGTTGTCATATAATGTCATTATTATTTATAAAAGTTATAGAAGTTGCACTTCTTCTTTTTCTTTTAATTTTATGTAACGAAAAAATATTTAATGCACGTTAGTATTATTTATTTATGTAATCAATTTAAAATATGTAAATAAATTTAAAATTAAATAGTGTATAAATATTCTACAAAATAAACTCACATGTTTTTTTAGAATTTAATTTTGTATACTAATTAAACAACTTTGATTTAGCGAATGCCAAAAATTCAATCCCTTCTATAATCAAGATTTTTCTAATTAGCATTTTAAGTATTTATAGTTTATTTAGCATACTCTGTAATGAAAATATATTTTATAGGAATTTCATTACATAAAGAAATTAAAATAAAAAATGATAAAAAATAAAATCATGGTTGGCAATAATATACAAATAAATTCTAAAGAACGTTTAATATATTTCAATTTTAATTTTTTTACAATTATCTTTTAAATGGTAAATTATATTAATTTGAAGAATAATTTACTTTTTATATATAACGAAATAATGCTTACGAAAAAATTATATTGGAAGCAATTAATTCACCAGCTTCATTTCACCTGATTAATTGGAGGAAAAAATCTACCTAATCTGTTATGATTTTCTATAAATATTTTGGGTTAAAAAGTGAATATTTGCGAAAAAAAAATTAATATTATGGTTAAAACTTAAAAATTTGTTGATATTTATCTTGAACAAAATATTATCAACGCGAATCATGGAAAATCAATCCTGTAATTTATTATAATTGATATCAATTAAATTATTGTAGATATTACTAAAATTATTTAAGGAAACAATATCTTTTACCATATCTAATTTGATCTTATTTGAAAACATGTATATAGAAGCAATTAATACATATGTACGAATTAAATGAATCCAAAAGTTTTTACTGCTATTTTTAGTAAATGGTTTTTTTTTCGAAACGATTGAGATTTTATATATAAAATTAGTAAATGGTTATTTTTAATATATAATCCTACTAGATATACACTAAAATTTAAAACCTAACATAAAATATTCTTTTATTTGTTTCCTCTAATAAATGCAGTACCTCAGCATGTTTTATGTCATCTTAAACAAGATAATTTACAATGTAAATTATATTACATGTTAACCCCACTAATTTATAATTATTATTTAATATTATTTACTCACTCATTAATTTATAGTAATTATTTAATATAGTTCACCCTTATATCACAGGGGCTACACACTAGTTGTATAGAAAAGAAGGAAGAGATTGATATGTGAATAATATAAATAATTAATGCAATTCAAGCCTAATTATTATTTTATAAAAAAATAATAATTTATATCCACTACGAAAAATGTTTTTTTTGTCTTCGAAACAGGTGAGTCTATCATGTCATTTAAGCTCAACCAATTTTGTCGATTATATATAAGGGAATATAGACAACTCATGGAGAAGCACATTGCTCAATTATTTACATCACTTTTTCCCCCTCTTCTCGTTTCCGCTTAGATTTTACCACCCAATTCCTGTGTTAGCCTTTGTGTTGTTGTACCTTTGTCTGTATTTTTTGTTTTCTTTACTAACAGGTTCAATCAATCTCGTGTGAGTTCGTTTTCCCTTTTCTATGCCGTATTGTTTGTAGAAGGTTCTATGCATACTGTATCGACAGTTACCAGAGTTGATATATATTTCCTCTCCATTAATACAATATAATCAACCGCTGTATATGGCATTTGCTTCTGCAGGAAACCTTAATGAATCATAGCTGCCATACATATTCCGATTAAAGTTATTGGTATGTAGATTTGTTAAACCTTCCGAAATAGCTTTTTTCCCTCTTTGGGAAGATATTAATTCGATGGCATCGCGTTGATTTTAATTCCGTGCGATTCTCTCCCAGAGTAACTGATCCAAGAGAAGCTATATTTCTCAAATTGTCAGTATGGGCACACATGGGGTTTAATATTAATTTCTGGGAGAGTTCGAATTACAGAGTAATTTGTGCTGTACTTAGAATTTTGGGTTTGTATGCTTTTTGATGTGAAGTCAGGATTTCATCTTGATTTTTTTGGTGGTGGAAATTTTGATACTCATAAGATAATTTTTCCTGTACACCCGACTGTTAGACTCGATTAAGGGAGGTTGTTAGAATGGAAGAAGGTAAAGATCCTGTTCCAGGAACCAGGACAAGCCCAGCTAGGGTTTTGCCCAAAAGGCTGCTTCATATGCTTGTACTATTTCTGGTCATGTGTTTCACCTTCTCTGTTATTAGCATCTACATGATTAGGTACTTTAGAGTTAGTAGCAGAATTACACCTCCGACTACTACCTTATTGGCCTGTAATACAGAACTTAAGAATCTTGAGCAATGGATCAAGCCCCCATCTGATTTGATGCACGGGATGAACGATAAGGAGTTGTTTTGGAGAGCGTCATTGGTGCCGCGCGTGAAAAAATATCCCTTCAAAAGGGTCCCGAAAATCGCGTTCATGTTCTTGACAAAAGGGCCTTTACCTTTGGCTTCCCTTTGGGAGAGGTTTTTTAAGGGGCATGACGGGCTTTATTCGATTTACATTCATGCTTTACCTTCTTACAGAGCTGACTTCCCCACCTCGTCGGTGTTTTACAAGAGGCAGATACCGAGTCAGGTAAATTATAGTTCTTTTACATGTGGATTTTTGAATAATAAGGCTTCAAACCCATATGTAGCTCTTTGGTTTCTTTTGTCCGGTTTATTCATTCCTTGGTCTATATGGTAAATCTGCATCAGTTGGTTATATGACTAATTGTACGTCTATGGTACTAAATATTTTTTGGTCAAGGGTGGACAGTAATTGCTGATACTTTGATCTTCCTTTTCTTTTTCCCTTGTTTCATGTTAATTGAATTCGCCTGCTGGAAGATCCTTGTGTTGCTGCTTTTCAGGCTATCTATGAAAATTGATGGCATGAACTTTGACTATCCCAGCCTGCTAAGCTCAAAGAGATTTAAGGAAAGAAAAGAAAAAGTAAAAAGGCAGTATATTAGAAGGAATTTGGTGTAAAGGTGAAAAAAAGGAAATATTAGGCTTTTTAGACTAGTTTAGACATGGTGTGATTGGTGAAGATTTGGTTGAAATATACATGATTTTTTTATTTTTTATTTTTTTTTAACATAACAGGTATCGGAATGGGGAAAAATGAGCATGTGTGACGCGGAGAGACGTCTGTTGGCAAACGCCCTTCTCGACATATCGAACGAGCGTTTCGTGCTGCTCTCCGAGTCGTGTATCCCTCTCTACAATTTCACCACAGTCTACAACTACATCACAGCCTCCAAACACAGCTTCACTGGCGCGTTTGACGACCCTGGGCCATACGGGCGTGGCCGCTACCGCCCAGAGATGCTGCCCGAGGTCGACATCTCCGAGTGGCGCAAGGGCTCCCAATGGTTCGAAGTCAGCCGAGACCTCGCGCTCTACATTGTCGAGGACAAGAAATTCTACTCGAAATTTGCTCGGTTTTGCAAGCCGGCATGCTATGTGGACGAGCACTATTTCCCGACCATGCTTACCATCAGGGCCGGGGGTTCTTTGGCAAACCGAAGCCTCACGTGGGTTGACTGGTCAAGGGGTGGGGCCCACCCGGCGACGTTTGGTGGCCAAGACATCACGGAGGAGTTCTTTGGGAGAGTGTTTGAGGGAAATAAGTGTTCGTATAATGGCGGGACGACTTCTGTTTGTTACCTTTTCGCGAGGAAGTTTTCTCCGAGCGCGTTGCAGGCGCTGTTCTTGGTGGCGCCCAAGTATTTGGGATATTAGCAGCTTCTTGGGGTTTTGTTTTGTTTTGTTTTGTTTTATTTTCTTTTGTTTTAATTTTGTTGTATTGTTCAAAATAGGTTTTGGGTATACGACTAACACAGTTGGTTATGAGGTTCTGAGTTTGCATTACATGTCCAATACTGGAGCATTTGCAATTTCTGATGTTGTCATATACGACCCATTTCTCTGTCTCATTTTAATTGGCCACACAACATACGTTTGGGATAGTCAAAGAGATTAGAGGCATGTTAGAGCATCTCCAATGGAAATTGTGTTGTATGACATGGAGAAAGGGAATTAAAATTTTTTGTCTTTAATGGTTAGTGTTATTGTGGTGTTATTAGTGATGTGTAAAATTGTAATTAGTTGAAGAAGAGATATAAATTGAATAAATAATATAATATATAATAGAAGTTGTTTAGAAGGACTTCTACATTTAGAAAGCCTTCTAGACATTTTTCATGCCACGTAAGATTTTTTATGTCATGTGGTAATAAAGTAGAGCAATGGAAAGACCATTGGAGATGCTCTTATATGTCTCTAAATAGTAAATACATAATTAATATATAGGGTTGAGTTCCATGAGAAATGGTCTTAGTGAAATAAATAAGATGTGGGTTCCACTAAGAAAAAGGGTATTAGTGAAAAAAAATAAGAATATATCGTGACTATTGAATTGAATGATCAAAAAAAGGTTAAAAATATACTTGCATTAAGAGTAATGTGGTAATTTAATACATGGACCAACAACGCACACCAACTCACACGTCACACGTGGCCACAAATCTCTCTCTCTCTCTCTCTCTCATGATCTCTCTCTCTCATACAATTCCCACACACATATACACATATATACATGCAGCTCCCTTCACCGTCGCCCGCCATCACTGGCCGTAGCCCACAACAGCTCTCACTGCAGCACCTCCATCGTGGCCCCTACTCTTGCCGGCTTGCCGTGACTGCCATGCCATCCCATCGCCCCTCGCCGACACCTACCGCCAGAGTACCCGTGTCGACACGACNGCTCTGATCCGGTCAAAAGTGGCAGGATACGTTGACTATAGACAGCTGTAGGGACGGGTGAAGAAGATGTCATGAACTATGTGGGAAAGAATGGAAAAAAGATGGTTAAGGGTGAGAAAGTACCGGTTTAGGTGGTCGGATATGAGGAAGAGGGACTATGGCATGGTGGTAGCTCTGAATCGGGAATTACCGCCGGAGGAGATGAGGGATGGATAAGGGGTTAGTGGGTTATGTTTGGTATGGGGCCACATTGTTTGGGCCAATATATTTTATATTATTTATTTGTAGTTGGGCTGATTTTTATTTCGTTTATTAGGCCCATTTTGTTACTTATTAGCTAGGCATTACTAATTTATTGCTTTATTTTTTTATTTCACATTAGTAGTATATTTAAATTGAATTATTATGAATATAAATTTGCAATGATGTATATACTTTTCCTATTAATATTGTAAAATAAATTAAACTTTTTTAATTTTATTACACTGACTATTGTACCCACGTACCCATGTCCAAGTTTGGGTACGTGTCCTCGTATTTTAACTTTTAGAAATATAAATACCGGATACTTAAATATGTACCCGTATCCGACACCTGTACCCGAGTCCATGTAACATAGGCCGGCACACCTCATAGCCACCTCGACTCTCCCCGAAATCGTATCTACCCGATGGTCTAGGCACCATCGCACGTCACCAGGTACAGCCACCGCCAGACATGGTGGAGGCCCGGATCGTTGGCCCTAAACTCGACTTCACCGACATCATCCTCCACCGCCAAGCTCCGAGACACCAGCAATCGGCCGCAGTCGTCTTCGTCATCTTTACTCCACCTAGTCGATTTAGATGCAACGACGACGAAAAAATCGACCTTCAAGCTCAAAGGTCGAGCTTCAGTGATGGT
>BKCP01005528.1:0-39744 GCA_008636005.1 Striga asiatica | reverse complement strand
GAATTGCATTTAAAAAAAAAAAAACCGCAGAATATTAAACATGATGCATATTGTAGCGCCCCGTTCGATTTATAGAATTTCTCTGATTATTCTATTAATCGAATCTTATTTATGAGGTTATATTTATTGGTCGCGAGGTACTTAAATTATATGTTTAAGTATTCAATCGTTTTATTGTAAAACTTTCGTCGTTCGACAATTTCGGTTTAATCGCGTAAATCGGACCTAACCCGTTCGATTATTAAATTTTATGAGTTTATTTGGATTTTATGTGATTATATGGAATTATACTATTTTGGCTATATATGAGTATTCTTGATTAAAGCCATCATATTATATTGTCTTAAAGATGATATAATGTTCCATTCGATTTAATTTAATTAAGTCGTTTAAAAATTCGGTTTAAAACGGACCAAGGATCAATTTTTATCCTCGCATATTGACCGAACCGAGCCAAAGTCAAACCGGACACTTAGAAATATTTTCTAAGTCATTTGGCCCTAAAAAGTACACCAGGCAGCGCTCAGCCTGCGCTCAGCCCACTCAGGCCCGCGCACCCCTGCCCAGGCCCACGCCATTGCAGCCCGCAGTGCCATAGGCCCGTGTTGGGATCTGTGAGGATCTCGTTATGTACAAATCACGAATTCAATAGCAAACGTAAACCTATGCGCAGCGGATCTAAAGGTTTGACGTAGAGAACTTACGGCTTAAAATTATGTAGATCTGGTTGACCACGAACGGTTGACCGCAATCGATTGACCGCAAATCACGTCTTGGGTTGCGCGAACAAGATTAGATCAAAACCGGATCAAACGGATGCAAACAGATCAAAACGAAAATTGCTGCCAGGCACCTTCCGGCGACGTCGGCAGCGATGGAAAGCTCTCGTCGAGACGGTCGTCTGGGTATACTGTACGTCTCAATCGGACTTTCGGTTAGTTCTGTAGGTCAAAATATATTTCGTCTCGGTTTACCTACAGATCTTCTACTGTATTACTCAATACACCCTTCTTCAACTTGTACCAGTGGAGCAACAAGAAGAAGATAAAGCTCGAATGAGATCTAGAGAGAGAGACGTGTTTCACGTGAGATGTGAATTCTCTTCTCTTCTCATGAGCTTAATGATGTATATATAGAGCTACAGTAGGGACCCTAAGGAGATTAGGAAAAGGGCTCCTTAATTAATTAGACTAACTGCGGGCCAAGCCCACTCCTCTAATTAATTAAATAATATTAATGGGCCACCAACATTATATTATTGCACTCCCTCTTCCTAGCCCAAATTACATTTGAGACTCCAATAATAATTATTCGATTTACCTCCCCACGTTTAAGATATAATGTCCATGAATTAATTCGATTACTGACAATCAAGAATTAATTAATTTAATATTATTTCACCGAAGCTAGCGCTCGTTCATTACATTCTTATTATGCCGGAACTTAATCCACCTGCAGGGTTTAGCATAACAATCCTTCATGAACTCACTCCGGGGACATCATCAAACTAACGCACATGGTGACCGTAAATATATCCTAACAGCACATCCTATATATAATAATATTACCAAAACAGTAGGAATATTAATCCAGCGAACTGAACCTCACCCATGTGAATCAAAGTAATATATATTATATATATCTGCCTGTTTAATATCTTACGGGTTAAGAGAACGCAGTAATTAACCGAGGCCTAGTTCATTTACGACGATCAGTATAAAATGAACTTCTCCTCTCTGGGATCCTGTTCAATACATAAATGTACTAGCGCAACTAATCAGTCAAGACAAACTGTACAGTTGACACTACAACCGTTCGGATGGGGTGTTCATGTCCATCTAGGTTGTGAACAACTATTCTTGTTTCGCAAGTAACTGACAGAGTGATCTTCGGTTTGCCCGATGACGACCCACCCTATCTAAGTGCAGAACAACAGAACGTAGAACTTGTTTAATCTAACATGATTCTCATTCATAAAGGGTAAATGTGTAATATCATGCAAAGCCAAGCTTTCAGTATATAACACTAACAGCCCGAGCCAGTGCAGCCCGCGCCCGCGACCAGGTCCGCGCACGGCCTAGCGCCTTATATGGAAGGTTAGCGCGACCCCAGCCCTATTTAAACCGTTCTTTCCCCTCCCCAAGCCTCCTAACACCCCTCCCTCTCATCTGGCTAGCCGCCACCCTTCTTCTCTCCCAAAAGCCCCTCCACCGCACGCCACCGCACCCGCGCACCCCTAGCTACCTGCAAAGAATCCCGACGCACACGACGGCCAATCCCTCGGACCTCCAGCCCTTGTTCGAGAGCCCCACGACCCGCAAAGAGGCAGCCGCTGTCGTCCAAGGCGCATCCGACCTCCAGCGAGCCGAGCCCCGCCGACGAGCCGTCCCCCGCGCGCGCACCGAGCCCGATCTCGTTTCCCTTGTACTCCTTTAAGTGCAAGGACCCCGAGAACGGTACTTGATGGCTGTACCCTCTCCTTAATTTCGAATTTATGATGTTATGGCGCTGGTCCCTCTTGATTTGTATGGAATTGATGATTTATGTGGAAATTTTGATGAATATATGTTAGTTTGATGATAATTAAATGAGTTCTTGTTAGATCCGTGTTCAAAACGTGAAATCATGTGGAATATAGAACCTAGGAACATCCTTAACCTTTTGAAAAAGGTTTGGGACGATTTGGTCGAGTATAAATTGAGTTTCGAATTTTTGAATTCAATCTAGATTTGGAATTTTGAAAAATCGAGATCTAATTCAATTCTCGGGATTTTGATCTAAAATTTCGAGGGATGAACGCTCTGTGGATTTTATATCTTGTGTAAAAATTTCAAGTCTAAATTTGATCTATAACCTGTTGAACTGAGCATTTTACTTTCTGGTCAGAATGTTGTTAAATTCATTTAAAATCGAGTTTTGGTTAATTTGATTTGAATTTCTGGATTTGTAATATTTTTTTTTTATCTCTGGTGTGTCCAAATTTTAAGTAAAAATTTGATTGTTTGCCTGGAGATATTGAAAAACCCTAATTTTGATCTTATTTTGCAAAAATTGTTTATCTGGGTTAAAATGGTTTTTAAGGGTTGACCTCCAGTGAGTTTATGCTTTCCGGGTCCTTGTCCATGTGGTAAAAATTTCATTTAATTTGGTCGAGTCGATTTTAAAAAGGTTCGGTACTTTCAAAATGCTGTCTGTTTTCCCCGGGCCCTCGTCCCGTGTCTGTCCAGTGCCCAGACCTGGGTCTGTGCCCTATCTGTGCATCCTTTGTGTTCTGTCTGTGCGTAACTCGTGCCGTCCGTGCATTCCATGAGCAGCGACCTAGGTCTGCCAGCGCCACCCGTGCCCAGAACACGCCCAGCAACCACCCAGCGACCAGGGCCTGTGCCCAGCGACCTGCCCAACGCCCTGTCCAGCGTGCCCAGCGCGTCCCAGTGACTGGCCCAGTGCCCCAGCGCCCTGTCCAGCGCTCCAGTGTCCCATACCTCGGCGACCCCGCACCCCCAGTGCGCCAGCTGAGATCCTGTTCAATACATAAATGTACTAGTGCAACTAATCAGTCAAGAAAAACTGTACAGTTGACACTACAACCGTTCGGATGGGGTGTTGATGTCTATCTAGGTTGTGAACAACTGTTCTTGTTCGCAAGTAACTGATAGAGTGATCTTAGGTTCGCCCGATGACAACCCACCCTATCTAAGTGCAGAACAACAGAACGTAGAACTTGTTTAATCTAACACGATTCTCATTCATAAAGGGAAAATGTGTAATAACATGCAAAGCCAAGCTTTTAGTATATAACACCAACAATCTCCCACTTATACTTAAAGATTTCACTTTTACAGTATAGTCCTATCAATCTGTTATTCTAAAAGACCTATGTCGATCCTATTGTCATGCTCATGACTCCCATTCCTTCCACGTGTTTGACGAAGACCTTCCCTAGCAAACTCTTCGTGAAAGGATCAGCTAGGTTATCCTCTGACGCAATCTTGGAAACATCAACGTCTCCTCTACCAACGATATCCCGAATCAGATGGTATTTGCGCTCTATGTGTTTGCTTGCCCTGTGGGCTCGAGGTTCTTTTGAGTTTGCTACTGCTCCACTGTTATCACAGTACGCGGTGATACCACGTGGCAAACTCGGTATAACCTCTAAGTCCACTAAGAAGTTCCTGAGCCAAACTGCCTCTTTCGCTGCCTCTGAGGCTGCTATGTACTCGGCTTCCATGGTGGAGTCTGCCACACATGTCTGCTTAGCACTCCTCCATGAAATATCTCCACTTCCCAAGGTAAACACATAACCTGAGGTTGACTTACTTTCATCCCTATCTGACTGGAAATTAGAATCACTGTAACCCAGAGGTAACAAGCTGCCTGCACGGTAAACGAACATGTACTCCTTAGTCCTTCTCAGGTACTTGAATATATGCTTCACCACAGACCAATGTTCCCGTCCTGGATTTCTTTTATATCTAGCTACCATGCCAACGGCGTAGCTAATATCCGGTCTAGTGCATAGCATTGCATACATGAGACTTCCTACTGCTGAAGCATAAGGAACTGTCTTCATCTCCTCTATCTCCTTAGACATCTTGGGAGACATCTCCTTAGATAGAGGTATTCCATGTCTGAAAGGTAACATGCCTTTCTTGGAATCCTGCATGCTGAATCTGGCCAAGACAGTATCAATGTATGAAGACTGGGATAAGCACAACATTCTCTTCTTACGGTCTCTAATGAGCCTAAAACCAAGAATGTGTCCTGCTTCACCTAAGTCCTTCATATCAAACTGCTTAGACAACCACACCTTTACGTCTGATAACTCCTTCTTATTGTTTCCAATAAGCAGTATGTCATCTACGTAAAGCACAAGAAACACCACCACGCTCCCACTGATTTTCTTGTAAACACAGTGCTCATCCGGACAGTGAGTGAGCCCGTACGACTGGATCACCTCATCAAAACGGATGTTCCAAGATCTCGAAGCTTGCTTCAGTCCATAAATAGACCCATTAAGCTTACACACTAGATGCTCACGACCTTCAGCAATGAATCCCTCTGGTTGCTGCATATAGATGTCTTCTTGCAGGTTCCCATTAAGGAAAGCTGTCTTGACATCCATCTGCCAGACCTCATAGTCCATATGAGCGGTTACAGCAAAGAGAATCCGAATGGACTTAAGCATAGCTACTGGCGAAAAGGTCTCATCATATTCAATACCCTCGATCTGGGTACAACCTTTCGCAACAAGCCTAGCTTTAAAGGTTTGCACCTTCCCATCCAATCCTCTCTTTCTCTTATAGATCCACTTACATCCAATGGGTCGTACCCCATCGGGTAGTTCTACAAGATCCCAGACCTGATTGGAGTCCATTCACCCCATTTCAGCTTTCATTGCAACATTTCATGAATCTGCATCTTTATCTTGGAGTGCCTCATCGTAAGTTCTTGGGTTCGATTCTAGGCCTCCTGGAACTGAGTCTGACGACTCTCCAAGACCTATCCATCGGTCGGGTAAATGAGAAACCCTCCCACTGCGACGAGGCACTGTCTGCACTGGTACACTCTCAGTGTGTCGTGTTGCAGTATTATATGATGTATCTACTTGCGCACTCGGTGGGGAACCATCGATCTCACCCCTTAACTCCTCTAAGACTAGTCTACTCGCGGCCTTATGATTCATAATATAGTCTTCTTCCAAGAATCTAACGTTCGTGGAAACGATCACCTTCTGATCCTCGGGACTATAAAATAATCCACCTTTCGTTCCCTTGGGATAGCCTACGAAAACTCGTGCTTCCGAACGTTTCTCCAACTTGCCAGGTTCCTGCACTAACACGTGTGCAGGACTACCCCAAACTCGAAACTGTGAGAAACTGGGCTTGCGCCCTTTCCACATCTCATAAGGGGTAGTGTCAACTGACTTCGACGGAACCATGTTCAGAATATACGATGCCGTTTCCAATGCCAAACCCCAGAACGAATCTGGTAACCTCGAATAACTCATCATAGACCTAACCATCTCCATAAGAGTCCTATTTCTTCGCTCTGCAACCCCATTCTGCTGGGGCGTGCCGGGTGCAGTCAGTTGGGATTCAATCCCAGCTTCCGATAAGTATGTCCTGAACTCTCCAAAAAGGTATTCGCCACCTCGATCAGAACGAAGTGACTTGATACATTTACCATGAAGCTTCTCCACAACTGCCCGATACTCCTTGAATTTCTCAAAGCATTCGGACTTGCGGTGCAACAGATAAACGTACCCAAATCTCGAGTAATCATCTATGAAAGACACATAGTACTCGAAACCTCCTCTAGCCTGGATCGACATAGGACCACACAAATCAGAATGAATCAATCCTAGCACTTCTTGGCTCCTATACCCCTTTGCCGTAAACGGCCTCTTGGCCATCTTACCTTCTAGGCATGATTCGCAAGTTGGATAGTGCTCTTCCAATGGACCGAGATGTCCACTGGCCACTAACTTTTGAATCCTCCTAAGGTTGATGTGTCCAAGTCTAAGGTGCCACAGATATGCTTGATTCATCTGCGAAGACTCCTTCCTCTTATTAGATGTAGTTATGACATTATTCAATTCATTATGTTGCACTGTGGGAGAGTTCGGTTTGAGAACATATAAATTGCCAACTAATGAACCACAACATATGAAACGATTTTCAAAACGAATAATAACCATGTCATCAAACGAAACTGAAAAACCATCCATAACGAGTTTAGAAACTGAAACAAGGTTCTTTCTAAAACTAGGAACATAAAGGCAATTTCTCAAAACCAAACTACTACTATCGAACGATAAAGTAACGTCTCCCACTGCAACAGCCGCCACTTTCGTAGCATTGCCCATGTAGACGGTGATCTCTCCCTCCCTAAGTCGCTTGGTTTCCTGGAACCCCTGCAAAGAATTGCAGACATGATCAGTGGCTCCAGTATCTACACACCAGGTTCTGGTAGATACAACCGCTAAACATGTTTCTACGACATTAACGAGAGAGTTACCTTTCTTGAGGAGAGGGCAATCGACCTTCCAGTGTCCTGACTTATTGCACTTGTGGCATCTTCCTTTCGGTTTCTTTGCCACAGCCTGAGGGGTCGGTCGTGGGTAAACCGGAGCATCCTGTGCCTTCGCCTTTCCTGCAGACTTCTTTCTCTTCCTGCCCTTGTGAGGCCTGGAAGGTCCAGCCTGCTCGGCGACTAGCACCTGAGGTGCTTGAGTGAATAAGGCCTCCGCCGACTGAAGCTCTGCAAGCAGTTCTGGAAGAGCCATATGCATCTTGTGCATGTTGTAGTTCAACCGGAACTGATCAAAGCTCTTCGGCAGAGATTGGAGCATAATATCAACCTGGGTTTCCCCGTCAATATAACCTCCCATAACCTCAAGCTCATTGAGCTGCGCCATAACCCTGAGGGCGTGCTCCCTTACGGGTGTGCCCTCGGCCATGCGCGTACTCATCAGAGCACTCAAAGCCTCTTGCCTAGCAGCCCTAGACTGATGTCCGAACAGATCCCTGAGATTGAGAAGTATATCTGCTGCAGTGTCCTCAGACTGATGCTGATGTTGAAGAACATTTGACATAGAAGCCAGAATGTAACACTTCGCCATCTCATCAGCCTTCTTCCACCGAGCATACTCCTCTTTCTCCTGCTCAGGAGCATCAACCGCCGGCACCGCCGGACAAGCATCAGTGATAGCAATCTTATAACCCTCAGCAGTCAACACTATGTCTAAGTTCCTCTTCCAATCAATGTAATTAGGACCAGTAAGTTGATTTTCTTTTACAATGACAGACAACGGATTGAACGACATGATGAATATCCTGAGAATCATGCAAATAAATTTTACAGATTAAACACTTTTGAATTTAACTGTTAATATTGATATCCTCAAAACAACATTAACTTAAATCCACCGACATCTATTACACCTTGTGAGAATGCATGCTACGAGGGTCGCCCTACAAACTCGCATTTTGTAAGAGAAGGGCTTTTCTAAGGCCCATTAATTTCCATAAGTCAAAACCAAATTCATGACGAACGAAATTAATAGTCGGTCTCCATTTGGCCATGCAATAGAATTCAGGGACCCCGAGGGGGGTTAATAAATTTAATCGCATTCTAAGTGAATCCCATTTCTCGGTCCTAAGGTCGTCAAATTTGATTATGCGTCATCCGAGGGGAAGCCCGTACGCTCTCATAAGATTTCCTCTAACCGTCTACTTTTAGAAATTTGTCCTGGTAATTTCCTACAATTAATTTTAGCAATGTCACCCGAGGGGGAGCCCATAACCGCAATTAATTGATTTACCGACAAATTAGAAATGGAGGCCTTAGGAATTTTACAATTAACTTTAATTTAAAATCCCTTCTCAAACTTAGTATAATTTAATGAGGATTTTTAACTATTTATACAATTCCAAATTAATCTATGTTAATGCAATAATTAATTAACATGCATATTAATTCATGCAATTCTAAATTAATCTATGTCAATGCAATAATTAATTAACATGTTCAATAATTTATGCAATTCTAAATTAATCCATGCCACTGCAATAATTAATTACATGCATAATTTATTGACACAATTCTAAATTAATTCTATGCATTACATAATTAATTAACATGCAAAATTAATCTAGCAATACTAAATTAATCCCATGCAAGAACATAATTAATTAACATGCATAAATAATAATTTAATGGCATAATAAATTTAATTAAATAAATAAATAAATCCACTATTATGGCCATTAAATATTGAGTCTCCTTAAACAAGGAAACTGTGACAGTTCTTTTCCCTGTTCAACTGGAACTCCTTTAAGCAGTAGAATCCTGGTTGATCTTGTACTGCTTGGACAAGAAGGCAAAACCTCTCCACCTCCTGCAGCCAACCGCCGACTGCCGCCGGCCGCCGCCGCCAGTGGTCGGAAAAACACGCCGTTTCCCTTTTTTTTTTATTTTTATTTTTATTTTTATTTTTTTTTTAATTCTTCGAGGCTCGTTGATCTCTTGTGATCTCCCGGTTATCAACACACGATCACAACACGAAAAATATAATTTACAAAATTACATAATTCGATCCTAGATCCAACGAATGGATGTACATGTTTTCTAAACAAATAATTAAATCTATCCGGTCAACCCCCGGGCGAATAATTATTACAAACATTCATCCATAAATTCCTCGACATGCCCGAGGCTTTAAAAACAAATTTAAAACCATACATCACATTCAACAACATTCATCAAACACATAATCGGCCATAATAGTGGATTAACTATTTTCCTGCAAAACCGAGTTATGCAAATATAATCCAATATATGGCTGCGTTTGAACACATCTTGTCAAATAAAGCCGTAAAAATTCGAACTTTGTACAAAATGAATTAACCAAGTGCTCTGATACCACTTGTTGGGATCTGTGAGGATCTCGTTATGTACAAATCACGAATTCAATAGCAAACGTAAACCTATGCGCAGCGGATGTAAAGGTTTGACGTAGAGAACTTACGGCTTAAAATTTACGTAGATCTGGTTGACTACGAATGGTTGACCGCAATTGATTGACCGCAACACGCGTCTTGGGTTGCACGAACAAGATCAGATCAAAATCGGATCAAACGGATACAAACAGATCAAAACCAAACTTGCAGCCTGGGAGATTCCGGCGGCGCGTGAGGGCGCGTCCCGCGTCGGATTCCGGCGATCTTGTCGGCGATGGAAAGCTCTCGTCGAGACGGTCGTCTGGGTATACTGTACGTCTCAATCGGACATCCAGTTAGTTCTGTAGGTCAAAATCTATTTCGTCTCGGTTTACCTACAGATCTTCTACTGTATTACTCAATACATCCTTCTTCAACTTGTACCAGTGGAGCAACAAGAAGAAGATAAAGCTCGAATGAGATCTAGAGAGAGAGAGATGGGCGGCGTGTATTCACGTGTGAATAGGATTTCTATTCTCTTTTCATGAGCTTAATGATGTATATATAGAGCTACAGTAGGGAATTACTGACAATCAAGAATTAATTAATTTATTATTATTTCACTGAAGCTAGCGCTCGTTCATCACATTCTTATTATGCCGGAATTTAATCCACCTGCAGGGTTTAGCATAACAATCCTTCATGAACTCACTCCGGGGACATCATCAAACTAACGCACATGGTGACCGTAAATATCCTAACAGCACATTCTATATATAATAATATTACCCAAAACAGTAGGAATATTAATCTAGCGAACTGAACCTCACCCATGTGAATCAAAGTAATATATATTATCGATATCTGCCTGTTTAATATCTTACGGGTTAAGAGAACGCAGTAATTAACCGAGGCCTAGTTTATTTACGACGATCAGTATAAAATGAACTTCTCCTCTCTGGGATCCTGTTCAATACATAAATGTACTAGTGCAACTAATCAGTCAAGACAAACTGTACAGTTGACACTACAACCTTTCGGATGGGGTGTTCATGTCCATCTAGGTTGTGAACAACTACTCTTGTTCGCAAGTGACTGATAGAGTGATCTTCGGTTCGCCCGATGACGACCCACCCTATCTAAGTGCAGAACAACAGAACGTAGAACTTGTTTAATCTAACATGATTCTCATTCATAAAGGGTAAATGTGTAATAACATGCAAAGCCAAGCTTTCAGTATATAACACTAACAACCGCCGGGCAAGCATCAGTGATAGCAAACTTATAACCCTCAGCAGTCAACACTATGTCTAAGTTCCTCTTTCAATCAATGTAATTAGGACCAGTAAGCTGATTTTCTTTTAGAATGACAGACAACGGATTGAACGACATGATGAATATCCTGAGAATCATGCAAATAAATTTTACAGATTAAACACTTTTGAATTTAACTGTCAATATTGATATCCTCAAAACAATATTAACATAAATGCACCGACATCTATTACACCTCGTGAGAATGCATGCTACGTGGGTCGCCCTACAAACTCGCATTTTGTAAGAGAAGGACTTTTCAAGGGCCCATTAATTTCCATAAGTCAAAACCAAATTCATGACAAACAAAATTAATAGTCGGTCTCCATTTGGCCATGCAATAAATCCAGGGACCCCGTGGGGACTTTATAGATAAATCTCATTCTAACTGATTCCCATCTCTCGATTCTGAGGTTGTCAAAATTGATTACACGTCCCCCGTGGGGAGGCCCGTGCTCTCTCTTAAGATTCCCTCTAACCGTCTACATTTAGAAATTTGTCCTGGTAATTTCCTACAACCAATTTTAGCAATGTCACCCGTGGGGGAGCCCATTACCGCAATTAATTGATTTACCGACAAATTAGAAATGGAGGCCTTAGGAATTTTACAATTAACTTTAATTTAAAATTACTTCTCAAACTTAGTATAATTTAATGAGGATTTTTAACTACTTATGCAATTCCAAATTAATCTATGTTAATGCAATAATTAATTAACATGCATATTAATTCATGCAATTCTAAATTAATCTATGTCAATGCAATAATTAATTAACATGTACAATAATTTATGCAATTCTAAATTAATCCCATGCAAGAACATGATTAATTAACATGCATAAATAATAATTTAATGGAATAATAAATTTAAATAAATAAATAAATAAATCCACTATTATGGCCATTAAATATTGAGTCTCCTTAAACGAGGAAACTGTGACAGTTCTTTCCCTGTTCAACTGGAACTACTTTAAGCAGTAGAATCCTGGTTGATCTTGTACTGCTTGGACATCAAGGCAAAAACACCAGCCACCAGCCGCCACCTGCCGCCGACACCAGCCACCGCCGGTTCGCCGGCCGCCGCCACCAGTTCGCCGGAAAAACGCCGATTTTTTTTTTTTTTAATTCTTCGAGGCTCGTTGATCTTTTGTGATCTCCCGGTCATCAACACACAATCACAACACGAAAAATATAACTTACAAAATTACATAATTCGATCCTAGATCCAACGAATGGATGTACATGTTTTCTAAACAAAAAGTTAAATCTATCCGGTCAACCCCCGGGCGAATAATTATTACAAACATTCATCCATAAATTCCTTGACATGCCCGAGGCTTTAAAAACAAATTTAAAACCATACATCACATTCAACAACATTCATCAAACACGTAATCGGCCATAATAGGGGATTAACTATTTTCCTTCAAAATCGAGTTATGCAAATATAATCCAATATATGGCTGCGTTTGAACACATCTTGTCAAATAAAGCTGTAAAAGTTTGAATTTTGTACAAAAAGAATTAACCAAGTGCTCTGATACCACTTTTCGGGATCTGTGAGGATCTCGTTATGTACAAATCACGAATTCAATAGCAAACGTAAACCTATGTGCAGCGGATCTAAAGGTTTAACGTAGAGAACTTACGGCTTAAAATTTATGTAGATCTGGCTGACCACGAATGGTTAACCACAATTGATTGACCGCAAATTATGTCTTGGGTTGCACGAACAAGATCAGATCAAAATCGGATCAAACGGATGCAAACAGATCAAAAACGGATCAAACGGATGCAAACAGATCAAAACGAACTTTTGCAGCCTGGGAGCTTACGGCGGCACTTGAGGGCGCGTGAACATCGGATTTCGGCGATCTCAATGGCGATGGAAAGCACTCGTCGAGACGGTCATCTGGGCATGCTATACGTCTCAATCGGACTTCCGGTTAGTTCTGTAGGTCAAAATATATTTCGTCTCGGTTTACTTACAGATCTTCTACTGTATTACTCAATACACCCTTCTTCAACTTGTACCAGTGGAGCAACAAGAAGAAGATAAAGCTCGAATGAGATCTAGAGAGAGAGAGAGAGGCGTGGGGTGTGTGTTTGTATAATGATAGATGTCTTCTCTTCTCATGAGCTTAATGATGTATATATAGAGCTACAGTAGGGACCCTTAGGAGATTAAGAAAAGGGCTCCTTAATTAATTAGACTAACTGTGGGCCAAGCTCACTCCTCTAATTAATTAAATAATATTAATGGGCCACCAACATTATATTATTGCACTCCCTTTTCCTAGCCCAAATTACATTTGAGACTCCAATAATAATTACTCGATTTACTTCCCCACGTTTAAGATATAATGTCCATTAATTAATTCGATTACTGGCAATCAAGAATTAATTAATTTATTATTATTTCACCGAAGCTAGCGCTCGTTCATCACATTCTTATTATGCCGGAACTTAATCCACCTGCAAGGTTTAGCATAACAATCCTTCATGAATTCACTCTGGGGACATCATCAAACTAACGCACATGGTGACCGTAAATATCCTAACAACACATCCTATATATAATAATATTACCCAAAACAGTAGGAATATTAATCTAGCGAACTGAACCTCACCCATGTGAATCAAAGTAATATATATTATATATGTCTGCCTGTTTAATATCTTATGGGTTAAGAGAACGCAGTAATTAACCGAGGCCTAGTTCATTTACGACGATCAGTATAAAATGAACTTCTCCTCTCTGGGATCCTGTTCAATACATAAATGTACTAGTGCAACTAATCAGTCAAGACAAATTGTACAGTTGACACTACAACCGTTCGGATGGGGTGTTCATGTCCATCTAGGTTGTGAACAACTGTTCTTGTTCGCAAGTAACTGATAGAGTGATCTTCGGTTCGCCCGATGACGATCCACCCTATCTAAGTGCAGAACAACAGAACGTAGAACTTGTTTAATCTAACATGATTCTCATTCATAAAGGGCAAATGTGTAATAACATGCAAAGCCAAGCTTTCAGTATATAACACCAACACGTCCTACTACCCCTCAGAGATCTTTCATTAATAGATCGATTATGCACACTTGCATAGTTTGGACTTATGCAACTAGAACTCCTTTCTAGCCTAGCCACACAATACTCGACCTACCAACAATTTCTCTGGCCACAACCCGTGGACTTTATATACTCGAAACCCTCGAGCAAACCAACAATTAATCCCTAAGTACTGAAACAAAGTATTTGAATGAAAGATATGAAAAACCAAAGAAAACAAACTCAGTTAATCGATGACGTAACAACACCGAAGAAATGAATATCAAAAGAAAATCTAAGAACAAAAAAGTTTTAAACTCTGAATCGAATGCTCGAATAATGATGGACTCTAAAACTCTCAGCAGCCTTCAATTGATCTTCAAGATGGGTATATGTAGCTTCTCCAATTAGCTACTCTTTTTCCTTCAAGGATGATTTCCTTCCAAGTAATGCGGTTCAAGCATGGCAAACTCCATTTTGTTCCCAAATCATGTCAATCTTGTATTCCGTGCATACATCGAAGTATCTTCCACATATAACCAAACATATGNTTTATAGGAGTTTTTATTTTTTTTTTAAGTTGTTATTTTTTACAGGGGTTGGTTCAAATAAAAACTAGTCTTGGTGTGAGAACCGTGAGAATCATATTTGGTGCTATTTTTAATTGTGTATGATGTTATTTTTAATCTCACATGGTGCTATCATTTTTACAAATGCTAACATAAATTGTGTTGCTATTTTTAATAAAATAAATCCTGATTAAAAATAGCACTAAAATACAATCAATCATAGCACTACATACAATTAAAAATAGTGGTTCTCACGGTTCTCAAGCTAGGACTTAGTTCTCATTTGAACCAATTTCTATATATATATAAACAGTAAATCAGGTAAAAAAACGTATTCATTTTCAAATAAAAAACTTATACTTAGGAAATCGGTTCAAAACACTTTTTTTATACATATATACAATATAAAGTGCAATATTTTTTTTTTTTCATTGTAATTTAACACTTCTCCCAACAACAATTATCATCGGTAGATTCTCCCCCTGAGCCCTCAGCCTCTTCCCCATCATCATCATCCTTCTTCCCATTTTTGGAACTACAGGATGTCGAAGGGTCTTTACCCGTGTTCTCCCCATTTCTCGCATTTTACTTTAATTATCTGCATTTTATTTTGTTTATGTGCTGCTATTATTTTATTTTATGTGCAGAGCTTGAATACTATCCTTATATGCATGGCTTGACTTATAAATTTCTTGCTTGTAATTTATTTTATTATTGCTCGTCTATTTCATTTTATTTGCTTGCATTCGATTACTATTATGTGCTCGTTTTATTTTATGTGATTGCCCTCAATTTTATATAATTGCTTCTCTTTATATTTTTATGTGCTTGGTCTTATCCTTATGTTTATATTATGTGTATGGCTTGGTTATAAATAATTTTATTTATAAGTTGATTCGTAAGGTAATTTTCGATTCAGTCACGTAGAACCGTTTTCGATCCATTTCAACTCGTTCTTGATGCACTATACATGGACCTTAGAGTTTATTTATTTTTAGCCCAAGTTCATGTATAATTCGGCCCAAGGCCTTAGCAAAAACCAGCCCCAAAAGAAAGTATTTTGAACTTTTATGTGTAGTATATTCTTCCCCTCTATTCTCAAAATTCAGACAATGAGGTTCATATTTGGTAAGGATCTCCTTTCCCTTTTTCTTATTTTTGTGACCAGCAAGTATCTTTAGTGGGAGCCAATTTTGTGTGCAATTATGGTATTTATCAATGGCTACTTGTAACTCTTGATGACTTTTTTTTTTTGCCTTTTTATGGCCGATTTTTCCCCTTAGTTTAGAAGCCTCAAACTCGGCTAAATACATTGCCCAAAAACCAAGTGGAATCCAAAATTTATTTTGTCTAATTATGGTGGTGATCATGGGTCAAATTGTAACCCCCTCATTCAAGAGAAAGATCATTTTCCATTGGCCATAATATCATCCTCTTTTCACGTAAGTCCACAATCACCCCTTAATCACTTCTCCTCTAAAATTTCCTATCGCATCACCTCTCCAATTCTCTTCGGTCGGCGTCCCTTACCACCTTGCAGCAACCGAACGAGAAGTCGTCACCGCATGCCCGGCGAGCAACTGAGTACACGCAGCCACGCCACCGAGAAGTTCACGCAATCACCGAGTCCAAGCCTCTGTACGCGTCGATCCGCCACCCGAGAACATCAAACGCAAGTAGGCTGCCTTGAAACACCGAAGCCGCGAGCCATCCCCGAGACGTGATCCGCAGCCGACGTCCATGTGGGGGGATAGTATAGGGACAGGTTAGAGAGGATTCTGGGTACTGGAGCAGGTTTTAGTGACCAGGTGATAGATCAGCTCCAGCAGATACCCATCTCGGAGGTCGGTTTGGACGGTATGAGGCCTTGGGGGGAAGTACAGCTGGGTGACCGGTCTAACCTTCTCTTAGGGGCCATCTTATCTGACCTACTTACCCCGACCATCTCTGTCTTCGGGACCATAGGGAAAACTCATGCTTTAATGTTGTTATATGTTGGGGCAATGAAGTCCCGTTGATTTGAACGTGAATGGTGTTTAGTTAAAATGATTTTGAGTAATTCCAGATAAATGACTTTTAGAATGAAACCTGTTTTTGGAATTTATAAAAATTTATATCCATTTTGGAAAAAAAAAATCTCTTTTTAAAACTAGAAAAATTCTTTTAAAAATAACGAGTCATTATAGTGTGGTATCAGAGCAGGTCTACGTTTCTGTAGACTGCTTTCGAAATTTTTGAAAATTTTCGATAGTTGTGAAAAATGACCACTCGTCTTCGTCGTGCCACGCCAACTCAAAGGTATGAGATAGTTCGGGTTTTGATAATTGTTTGTTCAGATTTTAGATTCTGGGGCTTAGGGATTTACCCTCCGAAGTTAAGGACTTGAACCGTAGTCAAGTTAAGTTATGACTTTAGGAGCTTCCTTGCAATGATTTCATTATTATGTTTTTGAGCTAGCACCATTCTCAAACCATCTCGAAAGAGAAGGGCTTAAGTAAGGGGAAACCACCAGGGATTTCTGGTGACCGAAATCTGAATTCCCTATATGGGAGCAGACAACCGAAGAAGTCCCAAGTGTGTGGGATTATTCAGAAGTCTGAGACCGTTGCCAATAGGACCAACAGATGCGCCTTAGCATCAAGTCAATTGAGAGCCAGGGGTAGAAATAGGTGTCGTGTACAAGTTGTTGTTCGACACCAAGGAAGTTGTGACTATCGCAACTCTTGATGGTGGCTAAGCCTCGAGAAAGCGATGGTTATCAATTCTCTTGCGCAAAATTTGAACGAAGGATATGAAGACGGACGCTTGGGTGAGGGACTTCGACGTTGTTCTCAGGACAGAGGGGCTGATCAGACACTGAGTGAATGTCCAATGCCATAATCGTGAGGCGACACTTCATCTTGAAGGAGACTAGAAAATTATCTTCTGTGTATTAAGCCGAGAGCAATGCCTCACGTGTTGAAACTATGAAGAATTCTTTTAAGGTGGGTAGTCGAAGAGTTTTGAAGATCGTTAACGCGACCGAGACAAAGAAATCCAAACATGATACGTGGGAAACATCGACGGGGTCAATACGAAACAACCATAGCCGGAGGACGTACCGATCGTTTGGCAACATCTAGGAGTCTTTCTGGAGGAGCTGTCAATAGGACCACCAAGTGAGCACAACAAGTTCGAGACCGACTCAACCACAGGAGCAACTGAAGATGGGACTGGAGACACTTAGACAAGAGAAGCTTTACGCCATGATCTAGAGGTGTGAAAATTTAAGCAGTGGAGGAGTTGAGCTCGTTTAAGATTGCTGGCACGATTAGCTACCTGAGAGAGCTGACGTGACGGCCAACACTGTTAGTCGAAAGAGTCGAAGCAGGCTAGCCATTTAAATGCTCGGCAGGAGCTGGAGAATTAGAATTATTTCTGGCTGGAGAGCCGATATTAGAATTCTTTTGATGTCGATATATTTTCACGCAATAGATAGTGTCGAATTGGGAAAGGTGGTGGACTTGGAGCTCGGATTTTTGCCTTATTATATTTTGAAACCCTTGAAACGTTCGATATTGTATGATACCTAAATTCTATAAGAAATTGTTTTTGTTGAACCCTATATTTTTGTTGTTTTCGAAAGTTTTGTGAAAAACGTTTTCTTTTTGGTTACCTTGGAATTGTGAGCCCTTAACTACAAATTTCCTTGTCTGAACCTCGAGCCGAACGCCGACCATGGCTAGGTGTAGCCATGCAAAGTGGTGGGCGAGCACGCACGCCCGTGCTGACAGACGCGAGGCCAACTGCAGGGCCGACCGTTGACCCGCACGAGAGCTGCCACCACCATCACCGAATGGACGAATTCCCCAGGCAGTGTGTGAGGCCAAACCTCGACCGGTAGCGGGTCTCTAAGAAGGTATGCACGCACGCGACCCAGCGCCCCGTGTAAGCAGCGCTAGTGGGCGTGCCGCCTCTCGGGTGACAGCGCATTAATTCCAAACCATTTATCCCTTTTCGAGTTATTCGATCGATTTTTCGTGTCGAACAATAAGTTCTCCTTTTACCTCTTGAACCTCTTTTTCCAACCCTTGAACCAAGAGCTACAAGTTCCACTAAAGCGTGTATGAACCCCTTAGCCAATGATCTTCGATTAAGGGGGGCTTGTCGTTAAGTTTCCTATGCCACATGCGAGAGTTTCTCAAGTCGTCAAAATATGAAGTTTCAAATTGTTATCATGCGGAGCCTTAAAGGGCTATATTTGTATTGTAAGGTTTTTGTACAGAATGAGTCTTGTGCAAAAGTGTGTGGATATGAGTATAGGACAGGCCGGATTGGATCTCGTGCAATAGTGTTTACATATGAGCATGGGGCAGGGCGGATTGACCTCCTATGCAAGAGTGTGTGCATAAGAGCATGGGTGAGTCGGATTGTGTCCTGTACAATAGTGTGTACATATGAGCATAGGGCGAGTCGGATTGGATCATGTGCAAGAGTGTGTACATATGAGCATAGGGCAGGACGAATTGACCTCCTATGCAAGAGTATGTGCATATGAGCATAGGGTAAGTCGGATTAGATCTTGTACATGAGTTTGTGCGTATGAGTATAGGACAGGCCGGATTGGGTCTAATGTAAGAGTGTGTACATAAGAGCATGGGGCAAGACGGATTGAACTCTCATGCAAGAGTGTGTACATATGAGCAAAGGGAAAGTCGGTTTGGATCCTGTACAAGAGTGTGTAGATATGAGAACAGGGCAGTGCGACTAGAGAAAACAAGGACGAGTTTCGGAGGGGGTATCCGAACTTTGGGGTCTGAACGTCTCTCTTGTATATGTTATCCCTTTTGGTTGCTTGTCTTGTAAAATTTTCGAGGACAGAAATCTTTTAAGAAGGGCAGATTGTAGCCCTCATTCATTTTAGACGAGTTAGCGTATTTTTATAATATTTATTTATTCACCTCTTTTTTATTTTAGGTGTTTTGCTTGGCAAATCCTCGTTTGAGCTTCTGACGATTAATTGGAAGTAATCGTCTTGTTAATCTTTTTAGTCAAATGGTTCTTTTAGACGTGATCGTCTACTTAAATTATTTCCAATATTTATGACTTCGTTATTCGAGAATCGTTCGCCCGTCATCTATTATTTAATTTCACTCATCGAATCGTTCAGATAATTTTTTGTTTAATCGCGTAGTATTATTCGCGAACCGTCTTTGTTTCTTTTTGCAAACTTGGACTCGAATCATTATTGGACTTCACAAGAAATATAGTCTTGTTTCTTAACTTTCTTTATATCAAGAATAAATCCAAATAAAAACATTTATGTTCGTTATACGGGGACTACGCATATAAGAACAATCCAATTTTCTTCAACTTGGTTTTGTGGTTTCACGCATCCATTATCGAGTCGTTCGACCCGTTTTTGAGCCGTTGACCTGCTTTTCATGCCAAATCCAAATTTTAGCCATTCTATATATTTTTTCAAGTTTTTCCTCAAATCCGAGAGTTCCAAACTCCACAAAATTCCACGAACTCCTTAATCAATAATTTTGATTAAGTGAGGATTGTCATAAATCTCCGAGTTGTCAAGATAATTTTATGAGGAATTGTCTTGATTAAATGTAAGTTCCTGTGGAGTCGAGCCTCACCGACCTACCGAGCTATTTGTGTGCTATTTTTTGTGTTTCTTCGAACATGTGGGTGTTGATGAACCTTACTATGCTTTTATTTCTTATAATCGTGTGATTCCATAATCAATATGCGTGTGAACCACAAGTCTATTGGATTGATCTCCCGTGCAATAGTGTGTACATCTGAGCATAGGGTGAGTCGGATTGAGTCCCGTACAATAATGTGTACATATGAGCATAGGGTGAGTCGGATTAAGTCCTGTAAAATAATGTGTACTTATGAGCATAAAGTAAGTCGGATTGAGTCCCATACGATAGTGTGTACATATGAGCATAAGGCAGGATGGGATGGGTCCCGTGCGAGAGTGTGTGCATATGAGCATAGGGCGAGTCAAGTGGTAGATGTGGTGATCTGTATTCATGTTGCGATTATGTTGTCAATTATTATCTGAAATATATCGTGTAGTATTTCTACGGTGAGCTTGTTATCTTGTTCACTCCCACATTTAACATTTTCAGGTTGAGTTGGCAGCCGTGGTAATGACGAGACGAGGATGGTCTAGTCGTTTTCTAAAATTGCTTATCTTCTAAATTTGTTTATTATTCGCTCCCGCTTAATGTTTTTGAAACTAGTATAATGTTTTGTTTTGAGATATTACGATGAATGGGTTATATTGAGTTGATTATTAACTCATGCATTGATGTTATGATATATTGGGGCAATGAAGTCCCCATTGATTTGAACGTGAATGGTGTTTAGTTAAAATGATTTTGAGTAATGCGCGATAAATGACTTTTAGAATGAAAATTTGTTTGTGGAATTTATAAAAATTTATATTCATTTTTGGGAAAAAATAAATTTCTCTTTTTAAAACTTGAAAAATTCTTTTAAAAATAACGAGGAGTACACACACCTTATAACATATTAAACTGCAATCGCTTATGGAATAGACATAGTTTATAGTCAATAAATAGAAGGATAGTTTAGCACTTAAATGGCGGCAACTGAACAATGTGAATTTGGACACAATAAATTGACATAACATTAAGAAAAGAAATAACACAATATAACAGAGTTCATTTTGTACAATGAGTCTAACAAAATGTTGCAAAACATGATAAAAACAAATTTGCAAATGAACAACTGCAGTTTATAAGGAGACTCCCAAGAATAGGAGGCCACACAATGGGGCAAATGAATAATGTCCTGTTTATTTCATTTCGACTATGACATGCAAAACTCCTGTGCAGACAAAAAACAAACAAACAACAAGAATACCCTTATAGTTATTAATGAAAAAAGCATGTTCCGTATGCAAAACCTCACAAATTAATTTAGGATGGTATGTAGCTTACATGCTATGAAACAAAAGCTTATATCTATTGGTATTTAAAAATACATGCATTGCCTATAAAAAAACATACATACAAAAAAGACATATGTTGCATGTATTTTATTAGATGGCTCTTAGCAAGACCTGTATCTATCGTTGCCTAAATCAACAACAATGTTTAAGCAAATACAAGAAAGAAACACCCGTTCATCACCTTATAACTATATAACTCCAAACCATCCACTTAGTCAGAGACTATCTAAGATTTTGCAGGTTGCAAATGGAGTAATATCTTACAAACACATGAGAAAAAAAAATGATGATTAGAGCAAATAGAGCAACACCATAAACTGTAATAAAAGAACCACCATATAGATGAACATAAAAAAAAAAAAATCAATAAATAATGCAAAAAATAAAATACTTTGTGATCTCCATAAACAAATATCGTGTGATTGCCATTCTTAAGGAGTTAAATGCACACGACCAGAGATTTGTTGAAATGATGAGAGTTATTTGCCCAAACCTACATTGTCTGTCTTAAAGGATTTTCACACGACACTTGTGTGTTATTGGATGTTCAGCTTTGGAGCAAATGCCACGAGAAACACGGCGAAAATTGCAAAACGGATGGACCGTTGCGCTATTTGCAACTGATCGAGAAGATCTTTTCGATGAGTTATCCAGGTATGTAATTCTCTATTTCTACTTTCTTTTTTTCTTGTTTGTTTGAATTTATTGGTCAGTACCTTAGGTTTGATGGACATATTTGAAAGGCTATCAAGTCTAGTGACGTGGAAGCGTGAGCATGGTAAGCTTAAAGTTAAACAACTAATAATTATTATTACTAGTACGCCACCCGCGCGTTGTGGTGCTTGTTGTTAAAAATGATTAATTATATACATATTCATTTAGTTATTTATAACAAACATTATAATTACTATTTTAATGATAAATCTTACATTAAAATTTATAAAATTATACAAGATAATTATTATTGTTAGTATTATTATTATTATTATTTTACAAGTATCGGCACTACTGTGTCGAGATCAGAAATGCTTGACACTGCTCGTGAACCCAGAATTATTGACCACATGAATTAGTGGCGTTAAAGAAGAATGTAGTGGAAAATGTAAGAGGGGAGAATGCAGGAGGAGGGAAGAACACGGAGATCGGTGAGAATGCCGGGGAAAGAGCAAAGAAGATTGGACTCGAGGAGGTCTGCATGAGGTGCTTGAGCGACGGTACGCTGGAGAGGATCCATGTCCCTTTTTTCATAGGAGATGCGGGGATGACATCGACTTGCTGATTTAGTGTTAGAAGGTTTAGATGTTTGTTTGTGTGTATCAATCACACAAACTTCTAAACCTTCTAACACTAAATCAGCAAGTCGATGTCATCCCCCGTGGATCCTCTCCAGCGTATCGTCGCTCAAGCACCTCACGCAGACCTCCTCGAGTCCAATCTTCTTTGCTCCCTCCATGACATTCCGACATATCTCCGTGTTATCCTCTCCTCATGCATTCTACTCTCCTACATTCTCCACAACATTCTCCTTTAACGCGACTAATTTCATCTGGTCAATAATAATAATTCTAGGATGTTCACGAGCAATGTCAAATATTTCTGATCTCGACATAGTGGTGCCTATACCTGCAAAATAATAATAATAATAATAATAACAAAAATAATAATTATCTTGTATAAATTTTACAAATTTTTATTAAAGATTATCATTGAAATAGTAATGACAATGATTGTTAGANGAAAGTAGAAATAGAGAATTACATACGTGGATAGACATCTTCTCGATTGGTAGCAAATAGCCCAACAGTCCATCCGTTTTTCCCATTCTCGCCGTGCTTCTCTTGGCATTTGCTCCGAAACTGAGCATCCAAGAGCATACAAACGTCTTGCACATATCCTTTATGACGAACACGTAGGTTTGGGTAGATAAATCTCATCCTTTCAACAAATATGGGGTCGTGTGCATTCAGCTTCTCAAGAATGGACTCCAAACGATTTCTTTCTTTTACATCAGCAACAGGCCCGAAGCCCCCTTTTCCCACAACCCTTCTTGTACCTCGACTAGCGAAGTCCAGGTCATTCGAGCGCACATCATGCACGCTGAACGGCAAATCAAAATTCAATGTGTTGATGTTGAGTCCATGCAACTGATATGCAGTCCTCACGTACATCAGCACTAAATCTAACTCTAACTGCTTAGGAGGCTCCTCAATAAGCTTCTTATCCTGTACAAATGCATAAAACAATAATCTTAACATGTCCATCCAAAAATAACTAGCAAAGCAATTTTTTATTTTTGTTACTAAAATTAATTTTACATTTTACTTACAGGGTCCCTAGATTTCACGTCCCTAGATGTCTCGAGAGTGGGAAACAGGAATAGGGTCGGTCGAGGAGGGCTTTTGGGTCTGAGTATATTGCCTAAAGAAAGTTGTGGGCACACTCGAGGCTCGGCAGAGGAGCAAAATGGGGCAGAAGTGATGGTTAATGTGGAGGCAACGGTGGAGTGTGAAGTCGTGGTGGATGTAGAGGGAATGGTGGAGCATGAAACAGTACAGATTGTGGAGGGAATGGTGGAGTGCGAAATGGTGGAGGATCTGGAGCGAATGGTCGAGCGTGAGGATGCAACTGGGAAGAAGGTTGTAGTGCCACGAAGCGATTCAGATTAAGATTTTGTTTTTTCGCCATAGAACTTGATTCAATTAGAGAGAAGATAAAAAAAATTCAATTTCAATAACATGAACAACAATAAGGCACAAATTAATCAACACAACTTCTCATATGAACAATAAGGCACAAATCAATGCAATGGTTATCTTCAGAAGTTGATCAACATAACTTCTCATGTGAACAACAATAAGGCAGAAATATATTTTATCATATCTTTCTCATGTGAACAACAATAAGGCACAAATTAATCAACACAATACACATCATTCAATAAATCAGAATTCACAGTCCACAGACCACACACAATCCTCCGAAGTTGCTCTTCATTTCTCAGATATCATAGACCATTGGTTATCTTAAATTTCAGAAATAAGAAAAATAAGAAAAATCAGTTCAGCTTCAGCCATCCTTACCACAAGAATGTCAGGTATCCGTTGCCTCTCGGAGAAGCTGCCTTGCCGTCGCCGCTCACCTCTCGCAACTCGCCGGCGCCGCTCCCCACTCCCGCCGTCCGAGGTCACCCCGCTGCTTGCCGCACAATGGTCAGTGTTGCTTGCCCGCTTGAGAGAAGAATGAGAAAGACGATGGATTACAATTTAGAAGATTAGGGCTTCTGGTGAGTACTTTGGGAGAAGAATGGGTTGTGGTCGTGATAAAGATCGCGTGTCCCGATTGCCGATAAGCCACAAACTCGTGCCTTGAATCGCCGATAGGTGCCTCGAGGTTTGCACAACCGCACCCCTTGAAACAATAAAATTGCAAAAGAAATCGAAAAGATATCTAAGGCAAAGTGTTTGAACAAAAGTTCGGTTTTTCTATTAATTTCTGAATGAATAATTTTGAATGACAATGGGGCATATTTATAGATGTCAAACTAAGTCTATTCCCAATCTAAAAAGAACTCCTAATGCTTGGAAATAAATAAAGTCCTAAGGAACTAAATCACTAATTAAAGCAATAAAATATTAAAGTCCTAAACAATCTAGAAATCATAATGGAATAAGGAAACCAAATAACTAAGGGATCTTGAAAAGCCTTGACTTGCACTCCAAGCCAAACATCCCAACCGCCTACTCGCCGCCCTTGGTTCTCGCGCGCCTTGCCTTAGTCCTCGAGGATTAAGGTCGCGCCGCCCGTCCCCGCGCGTGCTTCCCCATTGCGCGCCCCGCTCGATTCCTCGCGCCCAGCGGACTCCTCGCGCGCGTCCCTGCCACCCGAAACCTCCTCGCGCGCGTCCCTCGCGTCACGCGCGTCCGCGCCACTCACCTCACCTTCCGCGGCCACCTTTTGCCCGAGCGCTAGCCGCGCGCTCTTGCCCGTTAGGTTCCCCTCGTCGGCCTCGCATGCCCCGCACGCGATGGCCTGCGTCCCGCCCACCTGCCGCGCTAACCTCTTGCGCGCATGATAGGCTCGTCTTGAGGCGTTCTTCAGTTGCCTAGCCACATCCGCATCAGGTCGCCTCTACTCAAAAACTAATTTGATGCTTGGATACAAATTTATCTAAAAAAAAATTAAATCATTTTTAACTTAATTATTTTTTTTAACTCAATTCCACTATCATCAATATTACGAATATAATTAAATAATATCAATCAATCATTCTTATACACAACATCAATTTTAATTCACTATTTATCCATTCATATAATTTTAACTAATAGTCACTTCAAATGATTTCTCTCATACTTTTACATCAAATCAAATTTAATTATTTTATTTTAAAATTATTTTAATATATACACTATCAACTAACTAAATACATTTTTTTTTTCTTTTTTGGTACAAAGAAGGATGCTAAAACACTAAGCTAGAACTCGTCGGGGATACGACACCCCGATATTGTCGTGATCAATCCAAGTGCCTAGCCCCGCCGGAGGCGAATTCAAACGATGTAAACCAATCGGATAGGATGCCGCCAAGCCCGCCAAATGGTCGGCCGCAAAATTAGCTTCCCTATATATGTGTCGTATCTTAACACTCCAATCTCGTTGAATCAATTCTCGGATAGCTCGAATCAGTGCATCATGGGGCCCCAAATCTTCTTCCGAATCGCACACCATATGCTTCACGCACAGACTATCTACCTCCGCCATAACATTCCGGAATCCTATCTCCCAAGCCACCAATAGCCCCTGAAATATTCCCCACAACTCAGCTCCTGTAATAGTGCAAACTCCGATGTTAAATAGAAAGCCCGCAATCCATCGTCCTCCCTCATCACGGAGTAATCCCCCCGCGCAGCTCAAGCCTGTGACGGTAGAAGCGGCTCCGTCCAATTTGATTTTAATCCAACCAGCTGGGGGAGGATCCCACCGAATCATCCTAGTAACATGTACAGCTGCTCCCACCCGTACATAATCCGCTCTCGCACGGGAATAACTCTCCGTTAGCCTCAGAACTTCCAGCCGACGAACCTCAACAGCAAGGCATTTGTTCTTGAAAATCCGCGCGTTGCGCCAGAGCCATGACCGCCATGCACCGATGGCAAATGTGCTGCTCCACTCCTCGCTACCCCTCCCTCGCGCCATCGTGAGATTCGTACGCAACCACTGGTCCAGGGATAGTCGGAAAAAATTTCGACCATAATTCGGCGGTAATAGGCGAAGCCAGAGGTCCCGCGTGGGAGGGCAATCTCTAAGAACGTGCAACGCAATTTCCATTTCCCCACACAGCTCACAGGCCGCAGAAGCCGTTATATGCTGCCTGGCCCGTTCGACATTAGTAAGAAGTCGGTCCTTGACGGCGAACCGCAGAAATGTGCAAGCTCGCTGTGGTGCCGGAGTACTTCAAATGGTGGTCCACAGCGGTTGATGGTTGTCGCGCAGGGTGGAAGACAATGAGTTGTACGCAGATTTTGTCGTAAAACGACCGTTCGCGGACAGGCCCCATATCAGGCGGTCCTCCCCGGCAGCCGCGCGTGGTGGTAAAGTCCCAGCGATCCGCAGTACGATAGACGAAGGGAGGATGCCGTGAAAACAAACCCATTTCCATCCTCCATCTGAGTCGACCAAATCAGCAACAAGAGCATTGGTATTAATCGGCTGTACAGAAGGGTCAACAAACCGTAACAGCGGCCCACTTGAGTCTAACCATGAATCAAGCCAAAATTGAGTTCGTTCGCCATTGCCCAATATCCACCGGACACCTTTAATTACATGTGGCCAGACAAGACGAACCGCACGCATTAACTGCGAGACATGCCGTCCGGTTCCTAAGTCCAGCGAGGCCGATAAATTCAAGTTATACTTAGCCGAAATTACACGTACCCACAGAGAGTCAGGTTTATTTAATAGTCCCCAACCTACTTTCATCAAAAGAGCATCATTCAGGCGATGGAGGTCCCGGATACCCAACCCGCCTTCGTCTTATGTTTGCACACCTCCTTCCAAGCCACTAGATGCATTTTCTTTCGGGCTTCAGTACCACCCCAAATAAATGCTCGACATTTCTTAGCAAGGCCTTCTGTTGTGGACTTCGGTAACATGTTCGTTTGCATCGAGTAGAAAGGTAGGGTGCTCAAAGTCGACTGCGTAAGGGTCACCCGTCCAGCCAATGAAAGCGTTTGCATACGCCATCCACCTAACCGGGACTCCGTCTTTTCCAGGATATTGTGATAGGTAGCTTTGGTCAACCGGTCATGAAGGACAGGTACACCGAGGTACTTCCCCAGATTATTCGTCAGTTTGAAATTAAGGGCCGTCGAGAGCCTTAGCCGCTCATGTGCCGGCACATTATGAGAGAAAAATACTTGCGTTTTTTTCGGGCTAACGCGAAGGCCTGACCGGTAACAAAAGTTATCAAGTACCTGCCGTAAAATAATTACCTGATCATCCGAGGCCTCCAAGAAGAGCAGTAGATCATCAGCAAACATCATAAATGGAACGGTTACCGCATGACGGCCAACCGAGATAGGCCGCCAGGCCGAGTTCGCCACCGACACACGGATTCAAAAATTAACCAAACCAAACCAAAAAATTCAAACAAATTCAAAAATTTTTATATCCAAGCATCCCCTAAAGAGTTTTGGCGGGCCTTTAAAAGCATGGCCCAACCCGCCTATTGTATTTTATCATAATATATGCACAGATTTCATTTTTGAAATAAAACGTGTAATACTGTAATTTAGTTTTAATTTTATACGTTAATCTTGTAAATCAATTGACAATTACTAGTTCCGATTTTTTTAACTCTTTTTGCAATNTGGGAAGCTAACTAATGCACCGATGTAGATGTTAACAGAAACAATACTAGAAAGAAACGGGCCAAGGCTACTGCTAATTTCTAACATGTTGATTTCATATTGTACAAAAAATGAAGAGGCAACTTCGTTGACCCAACGAAGGAAGCGAAGCGAAGTGGATTATGTACATGAGTCAACAAAACAAGAGCTTTTAATTATAATACACGCCAACAAAATAAGGTTCTAGTTGCATCATTATTCCTCTACATAATTCAGCACCATATGCTTAAAATATTGCCATGGATATATACAAAACACTAAATGTTCAATTTTCATGGCATTTGTTCCATCCAAAAGTTCATAATTTACAAAACATGTAAATCAACATAGATTATGCACACTAGTCCATGGATTTTGATGTGCAAATTGCAATTGTCAATTGGTTGGCGTATTTTATGGATTTTGATTCTTGCCTCTATTTTAATTGGGATGAGAACCAATTTTATGTTTTCGATCTACAAATTGCTTTGGGTTTAGGCATAAATCGGCTGAACAGTTTCAGCGCGAAAAAGGCGACTCGAGGGCCTTCGCAGGCCACGTTGGGATTGCTTCGCGTGTGGGTTTGAGGGTCGGGTGTACGTGATGGGTGGGCGGTTGAGCTTCATGATTGGATACTCACAGTTAGTGGACGTGTTAGGTAACATTTACACCTAATATATAGTATTCTAACGGATAATAAGTAGTTAGCATATTTTTGTTTATGTTCAAATATTATTCTACAATAATCGCATCATTATAAATCTCTAGAAACCCCGTTAAGTGGTTACATTTGAGACAAATTGATTTTTTCTAAAAGATGTATAGATAACTTATGCTATATAATTCATCTTTTAAATTTATTTTTATGTGGTCAATAAATAAAAAAATAGACATATCACGTATGGTTATATTTGAATTTTCATATTTTTTTTTTGTTCTAGAGACAGGTTAATAAAAATGATTAGTTATCGAAAAAATAAAACGACAAGCCCATTTAATTTTTTTCGTAAATTTCCGCCCAAAGCACATTTGATGATTTTTTAAAAATTAAATTTTGTAATTCTGGTGCAAATCGGCTATGTTATTTAAATTATTCAATAATTTTAATCTAAATTTAATCGGCTATGTTATTTAAATTAGTAATAATTTTAATTTATAAATATCAATAAATATTAATAAATTAGGAAAACAATATGTGATAATAACTTCCAAGATATTTTGGTACAAATTCAGTTGCAATTATTTTCGAAAAAACTATTCAAATCAATTACACTTCATTTTATAAGAAAACAATGTGTGTAACTTTTTAAAATTTGATATCACCTTAAAAATGTGGATTACGATATCTTTTTCTTAACAAATTTTTTGAAATTTTGGTAAGTTAAATTCAAATCAATTATTTTGAAATAAAACTTGGTGCATCTTTGGTGTTTGAACGGTATCTTTTAAAAAAACACGTGAGATATTATTGTTTAAAACCGTGACATTTTTGTGTCAATATTTAATTTAATTTTTTTTTGTAACAATCTAATGCACATTTAAGAAAAAAAATTATTTCTTCTTTTCACATTTCCTTAATTTTTTTTTATATTTTGGTTAAATAATTTCAGTTCGATTATTTTGATTATTTGTGTATTTCCAATAAACATGTATAGTAGTAAATCAATTGTGTTTATCTCTTTCAATTATGTTTATCTATTTGAACAAATCTTATCATTATGATATAGTATAATTTTAAAATTATTGTCAACCTCATTTCAAACGTGTGATTCTTTTTTTTTTTCTCAAAACGATGGGGATTTTATAAATCACACAGAAGTGCGAAAGAAAATAGCCCAAAGACGTGTGATTCAATTTTTCGGACATTAATTTATTTTTCAAAATATTTTTATGGGATAATAACTAAAAAAACAGAGTGAATTTAGTTACAAATATGGTTGAATCTAAATGA
Organism: Striga asiatica; assembly: GCA_008636005.1. Lineage (NCBI taxonomy): Eukaryota > Viridiplantae > Streptophyta > Magnoliopsida > Lamiales > Orobanchaceae > Striga > Striga asiatica. The sequence continues at coordinate 9,556 of BKCP01005528.1, read as the reverse complement.
AAAAAAAAAAACTCAAATATTTATCATTTTATTTTTTAAGAAAAACCAAGTGCAACTTTTTTGGGAACAAAATCGGTTCATCTTTGTTATTTAAAGTCAAACCTTATCCAATCATTTAAGAAAAAATTCAAATCAATTCAAAACCGTGTGCAACTTTTACAAGGAAAAATCGTATGCAACTTTTTAAAATTTGAATGCACTAATTTTTTTGGATCCTAATGTTTTTTTTAACTATGTTTTACCAAGATTTTGGTAAGTTGATATCAATTTATTTTGTGAAGTGCAGATCAATTTTTTAGGAAAGAAACAGTAGCATAAACCTTAACAAATTATTCTTTTTCTTAATTAGAATTTATTTTAATTCAATTTGTTTGGTAAAAAGATCGTTGCAATGTTAGAAAAATTCGGTTGCATTTTTAGGAAAAATTGATGATTCTTTTTACTTTATTTTAACCAAATATTTAGATCAATTTGTGTGGTAAAAAAATCGGTGGATTGGTAGGAAATTGGTTTCATTTTTAGGAAAAACTAAAGATTCTTTTCAAGATTTCTTAATCAAAATTTTGAATAAGATTTTAAAAAAATGGCGAGAAAATCCCTAAAAATTTTATTTTTTTTTAACTAGAATTTTGTCCAATAAATAAGATTCCTTATTTAAAAAAAAAGTAATTTGTTAACTAATAACTTGTTGATGACCGACTTTGTCCCATATGATTAGTTAAAGGCTAATCACCTCATCCCGTTAACAACCTTTCAACAATAGCTGAACATAGCTCAAGTCGGAACAGTTAAATAAATTACCGACTTCTGGGCAGCTGAAAATAGAACCGACTATCTATCAGAACCCAAAGATCGACTTCACCGACATCATGATTATTTACATTAAAGTTTATCCATTCGTCCGACATCCGAGGATCAAATATCCAAGCAGGAGGTGCTGTATATTTTCAATTGGACCATCAAAACAAGGAATAATCATTGATGTTCCCTTATTCCATCACACACCGCTTTATGGAAGCTGGTCAACATTAAATACGATCTTATCTACCTCGGACAAAAAAAACAAAGATCGACCGTACTATAAATAGTAGAATTTATGATTGTACGAGGATCTTTTTCCGCACATTGTACACGAACTTGAAATGATCTCGGTCAAAAACAAAAAACCGACTTCCTGTACTATTGTGAAATTATCAATAATACACAATTTTACATTTATTTTTGCTTAAACATACCCTGCTGTTTATTACTTTGAGTTGTTAATTTCATACAACAACAGTTTTGCGCTAGAGGAAGGGGCTCATAAAAAATTTGAGGTTAATCTTCAACTCACCATATACAAAACATTTACGTGTGTGTTAAACAATTTCACATACGTGCGATCAATATGTCAAGTTCTGGGCATGGGCGTCAAGAAAGAAATCCAGAAGCCGGAATCAGTCGTAATCCTCTCCCAACAGATACTAAAGTTGTACCATCCATGACAATGGATTACTCTGTTTTATTTCAAGATCCAGAGTTCCTCAGAAATCTGTCTAATTTCATGGCACAAGCAAGAACGGGACCAACTATGACAATTCCCAGTCAAACGCTTGTCCCAAATCCTCCTATAAGACAACAGACGCCGCTTGTTCAACAACAGAATAATAATCCTGTTGCGTCTCACGCAACTTCGCAACCACGAACGCCTAGGCAACAACAAAGTATAGCTTCCCACAGTCATGGTGTACCACCTGTTAATAATCATCCTCTAGAAGGGATTCAACCGAAATTACCGCTGAAAGTCATTCAGGGCGTCGTCGACAACAACCGGTGCCTTCGTCATCGACAACGTCGCAACACGTTCAACAATCCGACTTGTGTCATACTATCGAAAGGAATCGATTCAGGCGTGAGAATGATGAATTACGTCACACTATTGAAAAGAACCGTTTAAGGCGCGAGTCGGAAGAGTTGGAAATGTTATGAAAAAGAATTGCCGAGTTAGAAACTCGGCAAAACGGTCCAGAGGAATCTCAACAAAGAGCTCCCATCTCAGAGAACGTTTATCTCGAAGCCGAAACCCCATTGGCCCCTCATCTGACAATGGAACCACTCTCCGGAAAAGTTAAGGTTCCTCAGATCGGTCTCTATGACGGTACCTCAGATCCTGATGCACATCTCGGTCAATACACCTCATGGATGGATCTTCACGGGGCCACCGATGCGCTTAGATGTCGAATGTTCTCACTAACTCAGGGACCTCGGGCCCAAAACTGGTACCACTCTTTACCTCAATGTTCAATTTCAAAATGGCAGCAGTTGAGGACGGCTTTCCGCTCTCATTTTATTGGGGTCCGAGTATCTTTAATCCCAAAGGAATCAATTGCCAATATTGTGCAAAAGGATAATGAGAGCGTTAAAGACTATATTACTCGGTTCAATGAAAGATACAGAACATGGAGCAATGCCATCCAGAAACATTGCTGATCACGGCGATAGCAGGATTAAAGTCAAATTCCCTGTTTCGCTGGAGCATTTATCAGAATAAACCGACTTCATTTCAAGAATTTCTAGCTCGAGCAACACATCATTGCTGAGGAATCAATGTCGGTTCCTATTCTAGACTTCTCATCTAATAAGTCGGAGGTAGAGCAAGAGTCGAAAAAGAAGAAAAGCAAAGCTTTCAAACCAAATAAATCTCGGTTTGGGAATGCCAAGGACCCCGAGGTGAAAGAAGCAAGAACGAAATATCTCAATGAAGTCAAGTCGAGCTACCAGACGGTCTTTTCAGCTGGAGACGCAACCATTTTTGAAGAATTAAAGGGGAAAGGAATTCTTTCTGATCCCCGACCTGTGAGAACTCCTGATGAAAAACTCGACAAGACAAAATATTGTTCATACCACAAGTCGGCGGGACATGATACTGACGAATGTCTGGGCTTGCTCTCTGCTTTATTAAGGCTTATTGGACACCCGCAATTCCAAAGATTTGCTAAGAATGTCGATTATAAATGAAAAGACAGGTTGCCAGAACCCCCAAATGATGATGAAGATGATGATTGTCCAGTCAATCCAAAATGTATTAGACAGGGCGACAAAGAAGTATTTATGTTAAACTCAGACGAGAATGATCCTTCAGTTTCGGTTAAAGCCGAAACATTAAAGCGAAGTGGTTATTCTAATCCTCCTGGTTTTCATAATGTTCCCCGAGTTAACAACAGTAGTAGTAAACCTCATGAATCACGTCGGCAAATGAAGGCTTATGCTCGACAGGCTTATAACTCGGGCAAAACCGTTCTGAAGACCGACCTCAGAGATAAAATCAATGCTCGAAACAATTGTCCAATCACTTTTAATGTAGATGATGTCAGCTATTTCGCTCACCCGCATTCTGATCCCCTTGTGATTACGGTGCCAATTTGCGGGATACCAGTGCATCGGATAATGGTTGATACAGGTGCATATTTGAGTATTTTAATGCTGCGCACATTTGAACAAATGGGAATTGATCCAGCCGAATTAAAACCCTGTAAAGATCAAGTACAAGGTTTTAATGGAACAATTACGCCAACTCTGGGTGAAATAACCATGCCGATTCAGTTTGGAATTCCCGGAAAAGCCTCCAAAGTCATTATGGAGACATTCTAAGTGATGGATCTGAAGAATGAATAAAATGCCATAGTGGGGAGAACAGCCCTGTACAAACTTCGTGCAGCTGTCTCGATTTTTCATTATGCTTTAAAATTTCCCACAAGCAATGGAGAAGGAACCCATTATGGAGATCAATACGAAGCTCGTGGGATGGTATGGATTAAGCCCTGGCATGAACCACCTTCTCCCATACATATGGCAAAAAATATCCGGGAAGAACGAGAAAAATCTCCAACCCTTGAGAACTCGGTACCTATTACTACCGAGATGGAAGTTGAACCAACTGAGAAGTCGGAAAACTCGAAAGAAAGATGTCGTGGTGACTTAATCCAAGATCGTGGAAGGCATCTAGGGAAAGAACCAATCAACAAGGAAGATGAACTCGACCCCCGAACTCAATTCAAAGAGAAAAACAAATTCGACCGAGCTGAACCGTCAAAAGAAATTGAAACAATTTTCATTGACGATCCTATCTGTAATAAGTCACATCGGATTGGGGCCAATCTTCAGGAACCAATACGAACTCAACTCATCCAATTTCTCCGGCAAGAAGTTAATTGACAACAAGTTCATTCAAGAAAACAAATACCTGACTTGGGTATCCAATCCTGTTCTAGTTAATAAAAGTACTGGAGCATGGCGACTCTGTATCGACTTCTCTAATTTGAACAAAGCTTGTCCAAAAGACAGCTATCCGCTACCACACATATATTACATGGTGGATGCCACCTCTGGACATGAATTGATGAGCTTCATGGATGCATACTCGGCCTATAACCAGATTCTAATGGATCCCAGAGAAGCAGAACATACATCTTTTTATTCTGCCCGAGGTCTATATTATTATACAATGATGCCATTCGGTCTTAAGAACGCAGGGGCCACATATCAAAGGCTGGTTTAATAAAATGTTTGCTAAGCTCATCGAGCATACCATGGAAGTCTATCTCAATGACATGTTAGTAAAGTCAGTTTGTGTTGCTGATCATGTCAATCATTTGCAAGAAATGTTTAACATCCTCAAGGACAATTCTATGGTGCTGAATCCAAAGAAGTGCACTTTTGGAGTCGGTTCTGGTAAATTCTTGGGGTATATCGTGACTCGGCGCGGTATTGAAGCTAATCCCCTGAAGATAAACGTCATTTTGGACTTAACACCACCCACGTCGGCTAAAGGTGTCCAAGCTCTTACCGGCCGACTTGCTGCTTTGAATAGATTCATATCAAAATCAACAGACCGTTGCAAACCTTTCTTTGAGTCAATAAAGAAAGGGAAACGCTTTGAATGGACCAAAGAATGTCAACAAGCTTTGGTAAATATTAAAGAGACGCTCCTCCAACCACCGACTTTGCAGAAGCCGGTACCCGAAGAAATGCTATACTTGTATTTGGGAGTAAGTGAGGCTGCTATCAGTGCTGTCCTTATCCGAGAAGAAGGACCTCAACAATATCCAATCTATTACATCAGTAAAGCACTACACGAAGCTGAACTACGATATCTACCTATGGAAAAATTATCTTATGCTCTCATTACGGCGGCTCGAAAGTTACGTCCTTACTTCCAAGAACATTCAATAACAGTGCTTACCTCTTATCCTTTGAGGTCAATTCTTCACCGACCTGACACATCGGGAAGACTAGTCAAATGGGAAATTGAACTCGGTCAATACGACATTCATTACAAACCGAGGACTGCTATTAAAGCTCAAGTCTTGTCTGACTTCATTGCCGAGTTCACTCCCACAATTGAAGCAATCAATGAAAATCAGTCATGGACACTTTATGTTGATGGCTCATTAACCCAACATCGAGCTGGTGGAGGTATTGTCCTAATTGATCCTCACAACAGGATGTTTTGTCACTCTGTAAAGTTCATTTTTTCCGGCTACAAATAATGAAGCTGAGTATGAAGCCCTACTTTCTCGATTAAGTCTTGCGGAATCCATGAATGTCAATAAACTCAAAGTATTCTCCGATTCCCAATTATTGGTGAACCAAGTCCTCGGAGAATTTGAAGTGAAAGAACCTCGGTTGGTACCATACCTGACACTTGCAAAACAAAGGATGTCTAAGATTGATGTGCAGTTAGAACACATTCCTCGTTCTCTAAACATTCCCGCCGATGCGCTATCTAAGCTTGCATCAAGTACTGGAATCGAGGACGTAGAGTATGTCCAAGTCGGTCACCAAGAGCTACCGTCTACTTCAGTTACTGAAGTCATGAATACCGAGTTACAAAAAATTCCGACTTGGATGACACCAATTGTCACATATCTGAGGACAGGGGCCTTACCACAAGACCCAAAAGAAGCTCGATCTCTTCGAATTCGAGCAACTCGATTTACGTTAGATAATGGAATCCTTTATAAAAAGGGATACTTTGTTCCCTTATTAAAATGTTTAACCGAGCAAGAGTCAAAGTACGTCCTCAAAGAAGTTCATGAAGGGATTTGTGGAAATCATAACGGTGCACGAGCGTTAGCTTACAAAATACTTCGACAAGGATATTATTGGCCAACTCTGAAGATGGACGCAACGAATTGGGTTCGCAGATGTACGAAATGCCAAATATTTGCGCCCAATGTGAACCAATCTCCAGAATCTCTCAAGTCAATATATAGTCCATGGTCGTTTGCTAGATGGGGAATCGACTTAATCGGCCCACTTCCGACTGGAAAAGGAGGTGTAAGATTTGTCATTGTTGCTGTCGACTATTTTACAAAGTGGGCTGAGGCTGAACCATTAGCGACGATTACCGAACAGAAAGTAATTGATTATATTTGGAAGTCGATCATATGTCGGTTTGGTATACCGAATTCTATCATCACCGACAACGGTCGGCAGTTTGAAGGAAAATGGCTCGAAACTTTCTGTGAAGATTACCAGATTAAACACTTTTTCGCTTCACCATATCACCCTCAGTCCAATGGACAAGTCGAGGCAATTAACAAGATAATCAAGAATGGACTGAAAACCCGACTTGACGCTGCAAAAGGGACCTGGCCCGAACAATTGCCAAATGTGTTATGGGCATATAGAACAACAGTTTGTCATACAACCGGGGAAACACCTTTTTCCCTGACTTATGGGTCGGAAGCCATTGTCCCTGTTGAACTCGGATCTCCGACTTACCGAGTAATAAATTTTCATGACAAGGCCAACTCGAAAAACCTGAAAAGCAATTTAGATCTCATAGATGAAACCCGCTTGATGGCTGATCTCAAGAATGTTTCCTATAAACAAAGAAGTGAAAGGTATATCAACTTGAAAATGAAACCTCGTTCATTCCGAGTCGGGGACCTTGTGCTTAAAAGGATAACTGGACCAGAACCGGGACCTTTAAAACCAAAATGGGAAGGACCATTGAAAGTAAGTCAAGTACTTCGAAAAGGTACCTATCGACTTGAAAAACCATACGGAGTCGCTCTTCAATATCCCTGGAATGCTGTGTATCTGAAGAAATATTTCCAATAGCTGCTGATAATGTATATATGACTCTGTACACTCTTTTGATGAACATAAGAAAAATTGTGTGCTTCTCAGTCTGTTAAAAACAGTACCGAGTATTCAAACTCGGCATGATATTAGTCTTTATTTAGCCAAGTCTTTCTACTTGGACAAGACTAATATCTAAACTTAAAATTAAAAGGATAGTCTTGATTTTAACCGAGCTGAATAACTCGACACGACATACCTTTTCGACTAAAGTATTAACCTTCAAGAAACTAAGTTCAAAAGCTTAGGAAGGTTAAGGGCATACTTTAAATTAATGGATTAATACCTTTAAATTCAAATCCTAAAGTTGATTTGAATAAGGTAAAATTTCATTCTCTATCAGCTAATGAAAAAGTTAAGTTGATGAGGCCCATCTCTAAAACTAAACTTTGCCGACTGTTGATGCTCGAAATTTGATCAACATGGGGGGTTCAGAGGAATTTATTGTGTATTTCTCGTATAGGATTTTTGTATGATTTTTGTATGAATTTTTCAGGAATTTCTGTATATTCTTTCTTCTGTATTGTTCAAAAGATCAAAGAAAGATTAGAAGAAAGAAATTGAGAGCAATCGTGAGGCCGTGCCTCTGTAGTCGTGAAGAGAAAATAATAATATCGCCCCTCAGACTTATCTCGATGATGTCCATCATCGGGGTATTTATATATATATTTCATGGGCCCGATATTATCACAAGCAGTATTATTTAAGGCCCAAAAATATCCCAAAAATAAAATAATTGATATAATACATATCCACGTGTAATATTTTAATAGGCTAGGCCGAAATTTGGTATCAACAAGAGGCCCCCGACTTTAGGGCATGTTTTGAATAAAATTGTTCTGAAGTCGCTTGTATAATCAATTTTGGCCGTAATCAATGTTGGCCGGGTACTTTGGGACCCGTGGAGCCAATGACGTGGATAGTCAATTTTTCTGGAATTTTGAATGGGGCCTGGATGGCCTAGTCGGGTAATTTGGTACCCGTCTTTCGCGTTTTTTGCGTGGAACGCGAAACGTGTAATGAATTGCTTTTGTGATTGCAATAATGATATGGATTTGTATGGGCACTCAGGCCCCCGGAATTGTTACTGGATTCGCGATTTTGTCGTATTAAGACGACGCGATTTTTTGTTTGGTTTGTGTTTGTTTTACTTTATTATATGGACCTGGTCGGATTATTTGATATCCGGTCTTCGGTCTTTTATTTTTATTTAATTATTTAGATTCGGCTTTTTTATTGCGCCGACATCGGTTAGCCGAATAATTTTTGAGATTCGGCCTTTTCTGTACCAACGGCGGTTTGCCGAATTATTTGTATTTTATTTTACCGAGCTAAAGAACTCGGTGTAAAATTTTCTTTTTATATTTTTTCCGGCCGGAAAGGTCTTATTTACTTTGCCTAACCAGTGTGGGTTTTAATTTTTATGGTTCCCAGCTGGAAAGGTCTTATTGAATTTGCCTAACCAGTATGGGTCCTTAAGGAATTTAATGATCCCTGCCAGTAAGGTTTTACATTGCACCTCACCTGCGTGGGTCCTTAAGGATTTTTCGCTTGACTTTTGTTGTTCATGTCAAGATGCATATATGACGCGCGTATGAATGTATGAATGAGTGATGATGTGATGATTTCGTGCAATAAATAATTAACACACGAAAAATAATGTTACCTCGATATTTTGTCGAGTCTGACTTTGTCTACCGGTAGGCATTGTGCCTGACCGGGCTATTGTATATCTGACGTTGTCTGCCGGTAGGTTCTGTGCCTTGCCGGGATATCATATATGAAGGATCGTCGGCTATTTTTATTGAGTTGCCGACTAAAATATTCAGCATTTATTTTACTCGCTGAATTTTTAAAGGAACGTCGGCTATTTTTATTGAGTTGCCGACTAGAATGTTCCATCTGCCGGTAGGTTCTGTGCCTTGCCGACTTAATTTTTAAGATTCGACTTTTTCACTGTACCAACGTCGGCTAGCCGAATTATTTTTCGAGATTCGGCTTTTTTACTGTGCCGTCGTTGGTTAGCCGAATTATATTTTGAGAATCTGCCTTTTTATTGTACCGACGTCGGCTAGCCGAATTATTTCTCGAGAGTCAGCTTTTTTTTATAGTGCCGTCGTCGGTTTGCAGACTTATTTTTATTTTATTTTACCGAGCTGAAGAACTCGGTATAAAACTTTTATGTTTCCCAGCCGGAAAGGTCTTATTGACTTTGCCTAACCAGTGTGGGCTCAGCCGGAGTAGAAGCTCCACGGCGAGGTAATATAAATATCAGCTCTGCCGGAGTCAAAGCTCAACGGCGAGAAAATATAAAGCCCTCTCAGTCGAAGCAAGAGCTCAACGACGAGGTAATATATGCGTCGACGTAGCCGGAGTCGAGGCTCAACGGCGAGCAAATATAAATGTAAGCTCAGCCGGAGTCGAGGCT
>BKCP01005517.1:528912-559055 GCA_008636005.1 Striga asiatica | reverse complement strand
AAACTTGGTCTCGCTCACATCACCTATTTGCAATGCTAATAACATACTTTCATCGCAAAAATCAAGTTTCAACACAAAACTTTAAGCAATAAAAAATTCTATGAAAAATAGTAAATAAAGACCAAAATTGAAAAATTTATCAACATCCCCTTAAACTTGTTCTCGCACACATCACCGACTTGGAATGCAAATAACATACTTTCATCGTAAAAATTAAGTTTCGACACATTCAAGAGTCGGCGCCCGACTTCTCGGCAGTGTCGTCTCCACCTTCCATCATCACAGTAGCAGACTTCTCGGGGTTCTCCCCCTTAGCATCCTTGTCGACAAGCGGCTCGGTGCCCTGTTGCTCATCCTCCACCTCGACTGCCTCTTCCCGACTAGCCCCACTTGCCCCGACTAGTTCGGTCGGACCGGACAAGGGGGTGGGAGGAACCTCGAGTTGCGTGCTCAAGCTAGCCTTGCGGATGGCCCAAGCCTCAAGTCCCGACCACCATGGGTAATCGTCGGGGAGAGAGTCGTCGCCCGAATAGCCCTCGGGAAAGGGGAGCATCTCCTTAACCGCCTCGCGGTCGAGCTTCCACTCAAACTCGGATCCCGAAACCACCGCCTCCCACGCGGCGAAGGTATGCTCGAAGTACTAGAGGGTGGCGGGGCAAAGCTTGTCGAGAAAAGCGGAAGAGTTGCAGAAGGCCTTGACGAGCTCCTGGCGGTAGGTCTCAAGAAAGACGGCGCCCATCGGGGACTTCAAAAACGTCCTACGCCCCTCCTCGACGCCACTCTCCCTCTCGACCATAGCCTCATCACGAGCTTTTGTCGAGGTCGGCCTTGAGCTTGTCGTTCAGGTGCCGGAAAACGGCCTTATCGGCTTTCAACTTGTCGACAAGGGCCTTCGAGGCCTCCAAGTCCTCCTTCAGCGCCTCGATTTCCTAGCGCTGAGCCTCACATTTGTCCTCGAGGGACTTGGTGGAGGCAAGGGGAGCCTTGCTCGTCTCCTCGAAGCAAGGGAGTGCCGCGGCCAGGAACTGCGAAAAAACATTAGAAACAGATGAGAAAAATGAATGAATTAAGAAAAATGCAAAAACTGAGTCGATTGAAGGGTAGGAAAAATACCCGGGAGAGGCACTGAACAACATAATTGGAGCGCTCGTACAGGTTCCCGTCGACACGCTCCTTGTCGTCCTCCGGGATGAGGGAGTTGAAGTACTTGGCCACCTGGTACGACTCTGGATGATTCCAGAGCCGAGAAGGCATCTTAATCGTCACGTCCTTGACGGTGATGGGGGAAGGGGCTTTCTTCTCGACCGCCTTTCCCTTCCCCTTGTCGACCTTGCGGCGTTTAAGGTCGTCGGGGATAAGGATGGCCGCCCGATCGTCCTGGGCCCTCTTACGAGAAGAGGAGCCCGACGCCCTATGTTGGGAAGCACCAGGGTTCTCAACCCTGGATTTTTTGGCAGATGTCGTCTTGGCAGCTGCAGCAGCAGGCCTCGACCCGGACTCGCCTGAGGGACGAGGGGGAGGAGCAGAACCTCCAGACGGCTGGCCGGACGATTGACCCTTCTTGAGCTCGAAGCGTTTGAGCGCTTTAACTGAAATAGCAACAAGGCACAAATTAGTAAACGGACACTAATTAATAACCACGATGCGATTAATCGAGGGATATTCATAGCTTACGAGGGTCATCGAGACGAGGGAGATCCTCGTAGAAAACGATTCGGGCATGATTGACCAATTCACGGTCCTTTATTAACTGGCGAGCACTATATGTGTGCTTATTAAGTTCTGCCAGAAGAGAGGCAAACTCGTCAGAACGAGGCCGTTTATTCTGTTTCACTTTCGAGGTTATCCATTTATTCTCATAAGGATACATACCGGCGGCAGGACGAATGAAGACGTACTTCAACTTCCACTCAGTCACGTTTGACGAAAGATCGTCGAGGAAAGTGATGCCGGCACGACGGCCCAGACAATGGGTGCCTTTGGAGAGCCGATAGCCGTAGCAATAGAAGAAAAATTCGGGCGAAAAGAATTTGAGTATTATTCTAGAAACGACTATGAAGGCTATCATAATGCGAATGGCGTTGGGAGAAAACTGATTTATGGGTATATTGTACAAGTTGCTTATTAGTATGAGCTCGTCTTGGATTGGAAAGCGAAGACCAAAGACGACTTGGTCTATAAAAAAAGTATGACAGCCGGGGGGAGGATAAGCGAAATCGTCGTTAGGACCAGGGGCGACTAACTCCCAATCTGAGGGAAGCCCACTGAACTTTCTGAAGCCCTCGACTTCGGCTGCAGAGGCATAACAAAATAGATTCAGAACAGCTAACCTAGCCAAGGGACAAGTTATTGATACAACACTTTGAGAGTCGAGAAGAGGAGCAATTATTGGTACAGGTACAGGGCTCGTTCTATAAACAGGGATATCTAAGAACCTAAGAGGAATACCTCGAGGGATGAGATCGAGACGAGGAGGACTTCCTCGAGAAGGGCTCCTCACGATGTCAACTAAGCCACCATCCAAAAGCGCTTGATCATGTCGTTCCCAGTCGACGGAGGTAGCCAAAACGCGAGATGAAGGAGGATGAGAAAGCAACGAAATCATTTTATAACCGGTCACCTCGACAGAGTCCGAACTAGAACCCTCGTCGACATGATGCACATAGTCGTTGATCTGTTGACCGAGGGAGCCGGAGAGAGGAGACGAGTCGGAAGCTAAAGAAAGAAAAAGAAGGAGAAGGTCGAAGTTAGTAAAGTCACGAGTTAAGGCCTACAAGAATGAGTCAAGACGACTCGCAAGAGTCGACAGAAGATAGAGGGGCAAAGAAGGAGCAGTGGCTACGGATAGCCCGACTTACTTAAAATTATTGTCAATCCTAGTCGACTTGATAGAGGAAAACTAAGGAAAGAAGACCACCAAGTTGACAAGAGCTGACTTAGTGACGAGAAAATCGACTGCACATCGGCAGCCGACGACTAGTAAAAACAATAAATCCTAATAGAGTACACGCGTAAAGAGATCCAACGCGAAACTCATGGGAAATTCGTGAAGAACATGAAGAACACACAGAAAGTTCCCAAAACCCAGAAAAAATTGAAGAAGGAAAAACCAACAAAAATGCGAAAAGTAAAAGAGAAAAACAAAACTTACACATGATGCTTGGGTGAATTCGGAGAAGACGTTAAGTTACCGGAGAGAGAGATAGCCGGAGAAGCTGGAGACCCAAGAGCGCCGGAGAGCTGGAAGCGGTTAAGAGTTCGAAAAATTGGAAGTGTGAAAAGCCATCCAAGGTAAACACACAATGCATTTATACTCAAGGACAAAAGAGGCGGACCGTTGGATCGATAGTGGAATCAACGGCCCAGATGAAGCGCAGAATTTGAGGAGTCGGCGATGGAGATGACGCGCGTCACTTTAGGGTTTTCAAGATTCGAAATTTGAAATGGGTCTGTCAGAGTGTCAGACTTATCCGAAAAAGCAATCATGAGATCGAAATGCGCCCTAATTAATTGACGAGACGAGTCATCAAATAAGGCAAAGACGAGCGAATTTCGCAGGAAGGCGACACGACTACACATCACCAAATTTACTCTTAAGCAGTCAACTGCTTAGAGTAATTTTTGGGGGGGACTAGATGATATAGCCACATAAGGATAACCCGATCCAGAGGCCTCTTACTCGACCGGTGAACCACTTGAACGACTCGCATGACGACGTGAGTCTGTCGACATGCTCAAATCGACTTCCCTAAAGTCGATTCTATCACGAGCAATCAAGAAGAGGCAGAAATCGGTCTAGTCGACTCTTTCAAGTCGACCTTTGCCTATCGACTTTAACTAGTCGACGTAAAGGGAAGAAAAACATCAGGAGCATAGCTTCCATGCATCAGATACTCTAGGTCGACTTCTACTAGTCGACTCCACTATGACGACTCTCTGAAGACGACTTCACCACAGAGGGTCAAACCAAGCGTAGCCTCCGAAACCGCACATATTCATAAGTCGACCTCTTAACTCTCGAGGTCGACTCTGCACATCTCAAGGATCAAAGCAAGTGAAGACGATTCACTACACTTGCAACATATCCGAAGCTCTACCCACTACAAAGAAGATAAGAAGGAATCTTGTGATGACTCAGCAACAAAGGGAGACGAATCGACCGGGGCATTTTAGACCTTCTAGGTCCACCGACTTGGGCATTTTGGGCACTTCAAGTAAGTATTCACTCATATATAAAGGAGGCGAGGTAACCCAAACCCTAACTCTCATTGATTCTCCCTCTCCCCCATAGCTGTTGCGCAGCCTCACTTCATCACTCTCATACTGACTTGAGCGTCGGAGGCTCTACGCCGGAAACACCTCCGGCGTTGAGTTTTTGCAGGTATTCTCGTGGTCTAGCAACGGTTCGAAGGCGATTCAAACAGATCTGAGCTCTTTACCACCGGTTCTCTTCAGATCTGGAAGTAGATCCATCATAGCTGTTCCTAAACTTTCAAGGCAATCGGACTAGTATTCAATTTATAGTGAATTTTACATTCAAAACAGCCAATATAAACTTCGAAAAATCATAACGGCAAATATACACCTCCAATCGACACAAGGCCAATGCCATTGTGTTCGTAACAATCCTATGTTCCTAAATCCACAGCAACTTAACACTTTTAACGTGTTCTCGTTCGATTCGCACGAATCGACCAAGAACACGTATAATACGACATTAATATTCAAACGTAATCAAATGAAATCATAATCACAATTACACAGCACGTTCAACACCCATCTCACATAATCGCACACATAAAATAATACATAGAATTAAACGAGACGGGTCGAGCCTTGTGCCGTTCTCGGGACTCGATCGAAAAACTAGACGAACGAGGGTTGACGGGCTCGACACGTGAAACGAGATGGTGATTGCTCGACGGCAGGCTTTGTCTCGTGGAGGGGCTGCGGGCTGGAGACGAGTCGTCGGGGCCGAAACGGGGTTTGCTGGAATCAGCCGAAGGCGGCGGCCGACTCGACGGCTGTGCTCGACTCGAGAATTGGTTCAGCGGCGGTGTTGGCGGCTCGTGGAGGAGCAGCAGCACTGTGGGAGGCTCGCCGGGCTGGGATGCTCTCACATGGAGGAGATGCTCGCCGGAGGTGATAGCCTGACTGGTTCACGGTTAGGGTTCGGCGAAGATCAGCAAGAGGGATGCGTGATGATGCTCGCCGGAAAGAGATCTAGCCGTGGCAGAGGATCGCTGCAGAGAAGAAGGCCTCGTCTTCTGAGAAGAGAAGCTCGCCGGTGATGCTTCGCGTGAACAGGGCTCGTCGGAGGGGGACCGCGGCGTTGCTGCGCGCGACTGAGGGTGGTGGTTTGCAGTGGTCTGAACTGGCGGAGCAGCGACGGTGACGCGCAGAGGAGAGAGCTTGCCGGAGGTGATGGGCAACGTGCTGATGGCGATTCGCGCGACGGGAAGATGACGACGGGAACACAGAAAAATACGAGGGGGTGATGACGAGGTGATCGAAGGATGGTGATGAGATGATCGGACAGAGGTGACGACGGGAAAACCAAAAAACGAATAGATCATTTCTCTCTGTGCGCGAACGGGAAGGAAAAAGAAAAGACGAGATTGAGATAGAGACAGAGGGGCTGCGGCCGAAAAAACTGAGATGAACATATAGGTACAAGATTTGTATATATAGTTGCACAATATAATAAATTAGGTTTGACTTTGTCTTGATCCTTAGACAATCTTTCACACACACACAGGCACGAGATTTGGGAGATGCGGATTTGGGCCGGATTTTGGCTTGCGGCCCGGTCGATTGGGCTGGTTCGCGACAAAGAAATCGGCTCACAGGCTCGATTTCGTTTCATACGGGTATTTTCGGGCTCGATAAAATCGCACGTTAATATATATTCGGCTCTCGGGTCCGATTCAAATCACACGAAAATAAACCCAGCTCTCGGGCTCGGGTTCTCCGATTACTAATTTCGACTGTTCCAATCGATCGCACGATAAATAAACAAAACTCCAGTCAATATAAATTAAATACGTACATTGGTTTTAAAATACTAATATTCTTAATCAAAATACACAATTAGCAATTAATTGGCAATTAGGCATATAATATTTAGACCTTCAAATTGGTAAGCAATAATTAATATATCACAATAATAATAATAATAATAATAATAATAATAATAATAATAATAATAATAATAATAATAATAATAATAAACCAAAAATAAATGGGGCATTACACTAATGGTATAGGAAATTGTAATGATATATTAAATTTAATTACTCCGTACCCTAAATCTCCTTCTATTTCTCCTAGCTTCCTTGATTCTTTATGCATGATTCTATTATCTTCAACTTTTATATTTACAGGTGTCTTTATTCCTTCTCTAAATGTTGATCGTAATACTATTTGTACTGTGTTTATATGTATATAACTTATCCTTTTCCTATCTTCTTCTTTTATCCTTTCTAATCTCTTTTCAATTTGATTTACTTCAACTAAGGGCGCTTGAAAATTATAATTTGCTTGTTCTATTCTAATCGGTTGTTCTCCATTCATTATTCCATAATGTATTATGTTTTTTCTATTTAATTTTTCTAATATACTATTATTTATTCCTTCTTTCTTTTCTAAATCTAAATTTCCTTTATTTTTTACTTTTGTTACTACTTTCTTATCTAATAATATATCTGATAAATAAATTCCTTGTTCTTCTATATTTTCTATAACATGATATTCGTTGTTCATTATTTATCTTTTATTATCTTATATTTAGAATTCTTAGTCTTATTTGAACACTTAGACTAGATGTTTGGCATTCAGCTTTCTTTATTAACTCTTTAATCCCGATATTTGAAGAAATAATATTATTGCATATTCGGAAATAAGCTTCATCTTGGAAATAAACTTCATCTTCTACTGAATGTTCTTTAGGTGCATAAATTTTTACGAAGTTGAATAACATTTGTTCATTTTCTTTTAACATTTTTGTTAATGAAACAATTTGTTCTATTACTAAGTTGAGACGATTTATATCCTTATGTATTTCTCTATATGGCATATAAAAATCATTAATATCCATGGGAAACTTTTAAGAAATCAATAATAAGTTTTAATAAGATAGATATAAAAGTACTCGATTAAAAGGGTTACCTGATTCTGCCTGCTCTCAACACAATTCTGGACTTAATGGCCTTGACGCATACCAGCTTCGACCTCTTTTCACAGAACTTCCAGTGCTCCAGAAAGACTATTGCTCGATCAATTAACACTTTTAATCTTTCTTCTTATATCCTCTAAGTATTTAGAAACTCATTATATATGAAAGCATAAAATCTTATGAGAGAGAAAGAGTGTTATATGAAATAATTTTATTTCGAATTGTTGTGTCCTCAAATGAAATTTGAGACACCTATTTATAGGCGAGAGATTCAACTCTGCCTCGTTACATCAGGCCTTACATGGCCGACATCTTGCCTCTAAAGTCCTTAGTGGAGTGGGTGATGACTCACCATCCCATTACATAGTACAGAATTTCCTACATTACCTAACCACCTATTACATAGTGCATGACTTTTTTCTCCCACTCTATACATAGTGCCGGTCTTTCTCTTCCACTATCTATTTTATTATTACAAGATGACAAATTTCAAAAGGAGGTGAATCCTCCACTATCTGCATTATTTGTCTTCTGATGTAAGTACTTACATCATTCCTGGATAGGTTCGAATTCTCCTTGTGATTCAGGGTTGCATAGTTCACAAATGTGATCTTCTGCAAATTCCTTTTGTAATTTGATGCAGATTTCTTTCTTGATTATTTCTGGAATGTCAAATTGTATTTTTATTAGTGTATCCAGATATTTATTAAGTAACTTGATTTCTAGCTCCGCTGGATCTCGTGCCTGCATGCTCCAAATGACAATGGACCTGGCTGCATAATTAATCTGTCCCTTGATTTTAATGCCTTTATTTAAGATTATGACATAATTATTTAAGAACTGAATTAATTCGTCCTCATGTTGTGCTTGGCCGATGTCTGGATAATTTCCATTGCTTACTCCAATTTGACAAAACTGGATTGCTGGTTGTATTACTTCTCGTGAGTTCTCACCCTCACCAAAAATTGGTGTAGTGGCAAATATTTTCACGAATCCTTCCTTTTTTTTAGAACGTGCTTACAGTATTGGGAAACTGTTTTCTTGATGTTGAGCGGGAAGTATTGGAATATATTTGTATCTCTGAAATAAATACAACTTAGTAATCCGGATTGGAACATCATGTATACCTTCATCGGATCTGCTTCTGGTAGAGCTATTGCTTTTGGTCCAAGATATAGACCGTCAGTTGGATAGATACTTGTCTTCTTGTCTTCATCTGTGTAATTAACCACAAATTTAAATTCATGGTCAAAAATATTTTTGGTCAGCTTGGTCATCTCTTCTTTTTGTTGTTTGAACTGTATGCTTCCAATCGTGAGTGGTCTGATACTTGGAATCTTGCCTAATATAGGCATTTGCTTCTGTACTGCGTAGCTGGTGATTGTGCCTTTCCTGCATAGCTTGCCTTGAACTGGGCTAGTGCTTCTTTTGCTTCGAACAAGCTAGAAAATTTTTTGTGTATAACATTTTGTCCTGTTATGAACATGGCTGCTTGACTCCATTGGGAAAATATCCCTTGATTAGGACCTGTAAATATTACATAATGGGTTTTTGCTCTTTCTTCCTCATCAAAACGAGGTTTTTCTTTTTCTTCCCCATTTATTTCTTTTTCTTTTGATGTTTCAGCCTTTTCATTTTTCTGTTCTTCTTTGCCTTTTTCTGTGAACAGTATGGCTTTTATCTGGCTGATTTCTTTTTCTTTTTTCTTTATTTGCTCAAAGAGCTCCTCTACTTGCTTTTCCAACATTCTTAGACTCTCTTCTAAGACTGGTTTGAGTACTTCCATTCTCGTGTTAATGTGTCTGCTAAGTAGTTTTCTTTTCCTGAAATATATACAGATATATAATCAAACTGTTGTGCTTTTAAGCTCCATCTTAAAAGTCTGCCTTTGTTGTAAGATTCTTTTATTCGATATTTTGTAAAGTCTTTTGTATATAAACTATCAGTTTGAAAAATAAATTTAACTGGTTGTAAGTCAAGTTTAAATTTTTCCAAAGCATTTATAAAAGCTAATGTTTCTTTTTCATGTGTTGTATAGTTGCGTTCTGCTTGCTTAAACGTTCCTGACACCCATTTGGATAACAATAATTGCTTACCATTGGTTTTTCCCAATACTAATTGCATAGTCCACTATGTGGACTTTTGCTAGGTTGTATAATACCATTTTCTAACATTTTAGTAGTTTCTTCTTCAAATTCTCTAACATCTCTTTCTGTATATGGTATCCTATTTGGAACATTGACTTCTTTGCTAGGATCTATAAGTTCCATTTTTACTATCATATTATTCGTGTTTTTATTTGGATCCAGTGGATTTTGACTACATATATTCTCTAGTAATTTATTAACATGTTCTTCTAAAGTTATGCTTATTGCTTTATAAATTTGAAATGAAATTTTGTTCACTATCTCCCCCCTTATGAAAGAAGACGTATTATATATTTTCGTAGTAATTATTTTACTAGACTGTGTTTCTATTTGTGGACATCTAAGACTTATACTATTTAACCTTTGAATAAATGGATTGTATAACTTAAGAAAGTATTTCCAATTATTAATGGTAGACCTGTATTTTGTTTATACAAATTTGGTAAAGGAAATCGTTTTTCTTCTATTAACAATACTAAATCTGTTGCTCTATAATTAATACTTATTGTTTTATTATTTGCAATTCTTACTATAATTGGTTTATCTAATTTTTTCCAATATTTACTGGGTAATATAGATTCTTTTGCTAGACATATCGTTGCTCCTGTATCTATATATGCTAGTAGAAATTTGTTAAATAATACAACTTTTATAAATGAACTATTTTTACTCATCTTCTGATTCAGATGTTTCTAATTCACTATCTGTTTCTGACTCTAAATCATATATATCAAAGTCTAATAGTTCGCCATCTCAATATTCTTCTTCTATAGGTTCATAACCTAAAGAGAATATCATTTTTAACTTCTTTTCTTTTTCTGGCATTCATTTGCATAGTGTCCTATTTCTTGACATTTCCAACATCTACAATTCTTTTTACCTTTAGAGCAATATTTAGGTTTTCCTAAGTATTTTCCTTGTTTCCTAAACTTTCCTTTGTACTTTGGTTTTCATGGTTTTCTAAATGTTTTATATCGTCTTGGTCTATATCGTTTATTAGACTTATTGTATTTATAATATTTCTTCTTTCTATATGGGTTATAACAACCAAATTCTTGAGGTACACTTTCTAATTGCTTGCAACATCTTGGATTGATTTTAGTCATTTCATGATGTTCTAATTTTCTTATACAAAGTTCATCCCTATATTCTTTTGCATATTTTTCTAAAATTCCTAGAGTTTTTTCTTCCTTTGTTTTCACTAATTTTCTCTGAATATATTTATTCATTTCATATTTAAGTTTACTTTCAACTATTTCTATTAATCCTGATCGATCTTTAATTTTATAGAAATTTTCTCTTACTTGACAGAAAAAATTTTCTATGTAGCATATATTACATAGCTTCATATTTGTTAGAAATCTGACTACCTTATCTTTTTGTGTTTCTTTTGATTCTTGTCCTGTAATTCCTAAAAATTCTTTTAACAAATCTTTTGCTAATTCTTTTAAAGCTCCTATTTTATATTCTAGTCATATTTTTGAACCGTTAGCTTCAAGATTTAATAATATTTGAGTATTTTCTAGATAATCAAATAATACTCCAGATGTTTTATATCTTATATAATTAACATAATCGATTAATGTCATTCAATTTATCATTGAATCATTAGTTTGAACAAAAATTATATTGATTAGTCCAGGTGACTATTAGATCTTCTGCATTAGTTGTACAATCTATATTTAATATTCCGTTAGATAAATTTCTTTCTTTTTCTAAATATGCTGGTGGAATATATTTCTTTATTTTTTCTTGATGATAACTATAATAATTTCTATATATAAATCTCTAAAACGACTTTCTACATAATTATTTTGTGAAGTAGATGCTTCATTATTATTTGTTCTTGGTCGTTTTGGTGATAATGGTGGTGTTGTATGAGGTTTTTGGTCAGTCATATTAAATGTTGGTTCATCTTCATCTCACTATCTATCCCATAGATTATTCCTTGTTTATCCTCATCATCTATTTTTGCCATTCTAGTTTCTTTAATATTACATTTTTCTAATAACTGAGTTAGCTTATCTATATCATCCATGAGAGCTTGTTGGTGGCTCTATCTGAATTGGTTTAAATAATTTTTTCCGTAATTTTTCTTTTTGTACTAAATTATGTAATTCTTTTATTATTTCTTTTATTTTGTCTAATTTTTCGAATATTTCTAATTGGGTCCTTTTTATTATTTTTATAAATGTTCCTATTTGTTCTGTCATTTTTGGTGGATCACTCATAATATTTTTTTTTTTTTTTTTGTTTTAAGTAGTAATTTCTTCTAAGTGTTTTATTTTGGTTTTGTCTATAGCAATTTATAGTGTGCTTTTAGCACTTGAATAGTTAAAATATGGCCACATGTTCTATTTCTATTGGTGGATGCTAAAGATGGGTAGTATCCATACGGTTAGCATGAAATATTTCCCAAACCCACCCATATGAATAGGAGAGATACGTAAGGGTTTGGGTCTCTGCATAGTTTGGCATAAAAAATTTCAGATCCAGAAACTATACGGCTCCCAATACACAGAGAAAACCAGCAGGAAGCGTTCGGCAATCTAAGACCCTACTCCCGTTTTCAATTCTAACGACACCTTCGTAAGTGTGCGTGTACGATTGATATTTTTTTGTTCTTTGTCAATGTGTGTGTTGCAGGTTATGGGGTCTCAATTTATGTTCTTGTGCAGACGCAGAGCAAGATAGCAGTAATGGGGTCTCAATTTGATGTCGAAAGGGCAAAAGGATGTATCGGGCAGCCGCGACTGGATGTACTGAGTGATGAATCATCAAGACGGCTTGTGATGAGAGATCTCAATACCCAGTTTGCGAGGTCTCTTACTGCTTATATCTTTTCACTCACTCATTCGTATTATTTGTTTTTTTTAATTATTAATGCTTGGAGACTGATTTTGCTAGTTATTTGAGTTTCTCGAGTTAGCTGGAGTGATTGTGTGCTTCGTTCTGGGGTGGACTGCATAAATTTTGGTTCAAATTACTGAACTGTGGCCATCAGTTTTGTGTAATGCTTGTACTTTGTGTTGACCCCAGCTTATCTTAGATGGATGAATTGTTTGTAGCAGGGTGGAGTTGCGAACACTGAAATTTTCTGTGCTGGGTTGACCTCAGTAATTTGACACTGTCATGCTTGAGTTGGCAAAAAGTTTCCTGTTCCTAAGATCGTGTCTTTATGTTTAACTGGAATGCTGTTGGCAGTACCACAAGTTTGAAAGTCAGATACTGTAAAATCTGAGGTTTATTTGTGTCAGTTCATATTCTTTTGCTTGCTTTCTCTGCTATGTTATGTGTCATAGATTGGAAGTTTGTGAGTACTCTGATTTATATCCATGCATGCCCGAGATGTGCTGTAGTAGTGTAGTGGACTTCTTCTATTTCCTTTCTGACATGGTTACATTTGCTTGGTAATGTTATGAACTCTTACATGATCAGTTGGATACAAAGTCAATTACAAAACCATCCAGATGAGCTTTGGGAGGATGGAGTGCAGGATTTCTTAAACCGTGCTAAAAACGTCATTGTAATTTCTCAGTCATCTAGTGCGCCATTCGGCTGTGATGAAGTCATCCTGGGGGTCATTTCTATAGTTTTTAGTTGTTATATGGGAATATTTTGTGATTACAAGGATGTCGACCTGACATTATTTGGTGAACTTTTTTGTTTATGCTAAGTACTTGGCAATCTCATTATCCTTCGGCCATTTTGTTTTGATGTAAAAGAGCATGCGGCAGACATTGATTGTGACTCTTGGCCAGCATTTGGTGCTATTCATATTAAACATATATTTTTCACAAAAAGCTCTTGTAAAGTATGTTGTTGAAATTTTAAACAAACATTATTAAATTTAACTATTAGTACTACTAGACGCCATAAAAATACTGACCGTGCCATCGGGATTGTCTTATCCGATGTAAATCCTTTAGGGGATGTTTAGATGTATAAATATATATATATATATATATATATATATAGATTCTTTTTTTGGTTTTGATTGGATTTTTGCGTTTGGTATGGTTAATTTTGAAAAAAGTGGAATGGTTAGTTGTCAGTGTAATTTTTGAGTTTATATTAGAATAATATTTAAAATAAAATAATTAAAGTTGATTTGATGTAAAAGTAGGAGAGAGGTGATATGAAGTGATGGTTAGTTAAAATTATGTGAGTGGATAAATAGTGAAGTAAGGTTGATGTAATATGTAAGAATGATTGATTGATATTATTTAATTATATTGATAATATTGAGGATAGTGGAGTCGAGTTAAAGTTGAGTTAGATTTGAGTTAAAATGAGTGATTGGTTAAAAATGATTGGATGTTTTTAGATAAATTTGTATCCAAGCATCCCCTTAAATCACTACCACTATTTGTTGAGTAGTTTTTGAAAGTGGCTCCGTCAGTTATTCATGTGTTATCAAATGATTGATTATATGAGAGGTGTATAATGCTTTCTACTGGAAGTGCGAAGGCCCACCGCATGTAGTGGCCTGAGTAAAATCTCTCTCTCTCTCTCTCTCTCTCTCTCTCTGTGTCTCTATCTATCTCTCTCATCCTCTCTGTATCCAACCTCTATCTAGGAGCAGATTTTTAGATTAATAAATTAATCATTATTTTTGGCATCCCTTTCACTGATACATCCTAATGAGTGAGGAGACAAATTTTGAGGACTTAAATTTTTGGGTGCAAAAGTAACTTTCTGTAGTTTACTGTTAGTGTACTGACTTGTTGTCTTCAATTGTAGGAGATTTATGGTGGTGTTGTTAAACGGTTGAGAACAAATGCCGTGGAACGAGGGGGTATAGCCAATATTCCATCTGAAGATGCTCAGACAGCGCCTCTATTCGGAACTGACAAAAGAAGTCTTGCACTGTTTCGAGCCACACCTGGTCGGACACTTTTGTACAAACCTCTGTTTCCTGCAGCCATGACAGCAAGCTCTGGAACCCCATGGAGACCTGCACTTCTCTTTAATAATAAGGGCCCTTTCACATTTGGAGGTATTATTTCAATTTAATTGATGGAATGTTTATATACATATATATATATTTATATTCACTATGTAGCGTGTATCTACTGCATGCAATAAATATTCATTACAAGATTTGATTTATGTGTTTGCAAGTTATTCAAGTATGAATATGGTCCCAATTAGAATATTTACGGAGTAGCTACCATAGTCGCTCTAATTCATAATATCTTAAGTCTCTTTTTGTCTCATTAGTTCGCTCTAATTCATGATATCTTAAGTCTCTTTTTGTAGGACTCCCACTGCATACTGGGTTCCCTTATGTGGGTGATTTAACAATGCTTCTTTCCATTCAATAAAAGAATTCTGTACTGTTTTTTTTTTTTTTTTTTTTTTTTCTATCAATAAATGATGTTAGTTCAGTTAGAGTGTACTTAAATTCTATACTTTGGTTCTTTACCCTTTATAATTGACGATGTGTTTGAAAACTGTGATCATCTTGCTTAATTTTGGATACTGTTTTGTGCTCATGGTCTCCAGTAAGTGAGGTTTCAGTTCCTGGAATTGGAAATGCCAATGCTGTTACTTCAAATGAACCTGATGGAGGTAAGGGGTGATAAGGTCTTTATGATTAAATGATTAGTCAATAAAGCTGTTAATTCTCTGGTTAATCTATCACGGCATATGTCCACTTTATGATCATCCGTATTATAAGGTTTGAATGCTTGTTGCGTTTTTAATCAAGTTATGATTTGCTTGCATTTCCGTGTGAAATTAATTTCAAGAGCTCAATGCCTATGTCCACAATACAAAATCCTCCTAGAATGACCTCAAATTGTGAGTTTAGGATGGAGATTCCTTGTAGAATGTCCCGAAAAATTGAAGTGGTTCACCAATCTTAACAAGGACTTATTTAATGTGCATTAATACTTTGTAGAGAGCCAAAGCATCAGGGTAACAAAGACGATGGTGACGGACCCGACTCTCGACGACGATAGGTGGGGATTGTTTGTAAAGTACAAGCGCAAGTTTTGGTTCGAAGAGAAGGATTATGACGTCCCTGAATCCTATTTCTACCAGAACGGCGAGGAGATTCAGCCCAATACCATCGAGCTGGTCAAGAGATTCCTCAAACAAGTCCGCGAATCCAGGGTATCTATCTATCCCTAAAATCCTTCTCCTTCTCTGTCCCCGTACTGATTCTACTGGTGGTGGTGGTGGTTTTTTTTTTTTTTTTGTTGAAATCCGGTTGTTTATAATTAGGGTTTTGCTCGCCTAATGGGTCCTTTTTTTTCATCCTTAATTTAATGTGTTTGGGGCGCTCTGATTTGCTGCATCTGGCTTATATACTCGTTAATTTTGTTTAATTATATATTTTATGTTGGGTTGTCTTATTTTGTTTTGTTTTGTTGTTTGTTTTTTCTCAAATCAGGTTTATGCTTTGTTTGCTATGTGGTACATGGATGTGTGTGTATTAGCTGTTAGCTGATGCAGAATTTGAGAGTTGATGTAAAAAATCCTGATTTTGAACTATAGCAGTATTGCTTTTGATTGTCATTTGTCACTTATATTATGATTGTTAATTCTAGTGTATTTTATTAGTGAACAAGCATCAAAACTACTTGCAAGGCTCTGTTGTTTGATTGAAATGGATGATGAGCTGCTTGTGATTTTTGTAGGGTTATGACGTGGATTGCTGCCCACCTCGTATGTTTGAAAATCCATTCTTACCACTTCCACTGGAAGAGATGCGCAAGGGGACAAGAGATATTGATAAATTCGGGTATGCTAGAGTTGTCGAAGCAGCTGAGTGTGCAATTCAGAAAATCAGTGAAGAGACTGTGCGTTTCTGATCTGTCCTTAATATATTTTGCTTTGTAATGTTATCACCTCAAATCATGAACATCATACTAGCCTTGTTTTGCTTATTTTTTTATTGTCTACTAAAAATCCAAATTACAACAACAGAGTCACAGTTATAAGCTTGTGCAAGTCGAGAAGGCTGTCGAGACCGCTGCCTCGGTGTTATTCATGACTTTGACTGCCGAGGAAGAAGATGGTGGCTCTGAGAAAACTATTCAAGCCGCGGTCTACCACCCACTTGGTGGCTCTCCAGTCCTTCGAGAGTGGAGGTTCAAACCAATCACGGCTCATTGACATTGTTGTCAACTTTAAGGTTTAGTTGTAGTTGTCCACCTATCCCTATGCTTATATAAATCTGAATGTTGGTAGTATCTATTATGTTAGTTATCCATGAATTTAGACTTGACTTGAGATTTATGTGGCTATTTGTAATCAGTTACTGGTAGCTAATGCATGTGATGGAGCTGTCACTTGTTATTCTCTTGTTTTTGTCTTTTCTCTGAATCTGTTGAATTTATGGTGCTTTTGCTTTTTGTTCTTGATTTATGGAGCTGTCACAAAATTTTGGGACTTTTCTTTTTGTTTTTTGAAATATTGCAATGAGAATCTCCATAGTTAATCGAATAATCTAAGTATAAGGTCGTGCAGTGATGTTATGATTTTAGCTCTTTCACAATATAGTTTATTTAGAGTAGCATTTCATGTACATAAATTTATATAAATAGTGGCGCTCATAACTTCACATAGATTAGTTCTCACTTCATAAAATATCTCCGTCCGACTAGTTCTGGGTTCGAATTCCGGGCAACCCATTGTCATATCGATAAGTAACACACTATATATGTGGTGGGCTCGCTTCATAAAATATATAAGTAAAATACTCAATATGTGGTTGGCTCGGTTCATAAAATATTTAAATGAAAAATACAATATTACATGACTATAAAGTATAAAGGCACCATTAGGTGCATGAAATTTTAAATTATGTACAAGTAAAATGATCGATTGAATAGATATTATGTGCATAATTGAAATGACATATTGTTTTAATGTGTTTTTATTGATTTACATTCATTTTATGTTATATTTTTCCAGGTGATTGAATTATTATTTCGTTAATGAGCCGCTGGATGATAAAAATGAAGATATGGATACAAAACAAAATAAATAGTATAGGCATATAGCACACAAATAGAAACACAAGCTTGGTCTCAATTAGTAGTTGATTAATATTTTAGCTTAATTCTCGTAATATTTTGAAGTTTGTATAATAATTTGAACAAGACCTAAATAGCACTAATTGCAATTGACATACGTGTGAACTGTGGAAAGATGGGCTAAGAGGCTTCGAATTGGGCCACATCTACTTGCAAAACAAGTAGTTATGGATTGTAACTTGTATCTAATACTTTGGGAATAAAGCTTTATAGATATGTTTTCTATACAGATTACACACATATGGGACCCCTTTTGTAATTGGGCCCTGGGCCATCGCTTAAGTCGCTCTGGGCCGGGTCTGATCCAAGTAAATTAAAGGGTAAAATATACATAACCCCCTTGTATCATACGAAATCTGCGCGTTTTCCCCTGATATTTCAAAAATTGCGTCAAACCCTCTTGTATTAACTAACTGTTGCACGATTCCCCCCTCTCCGTCCAACTTGACAGCGCGTGGTGTACACATTCATGTAATGCGAAAATTATTCATTTTTCCAAACATTTTTTATTTTAAAATCGAAGTTTACTATTTTGCCCCTTACTATTCTACCCATTATTAGGCAAAAATAAATGTTTTGTTGCTCCTTCCAGGATTCGAACCAGGCCAAAACAACATTGGACATGCCTTCAAACCACTCTACCACCATCCCCCTGTAATACATATCTAACACACATATATAAAACAACACGAACAGAGAAAAACTTAATCAAATAAAAAATAATATAATCACAAACTAAAGTAATTATAAACAAAATATAAATAGAATAAAATAAAAATTAAATTAAATGAAATTAAATGTGAAAATTTTGAAAATAATAAATAAATATATTACTATTTAATAAAAATAAAATGTTAATTTTATTTAAATAAATTAAATATATATATAAAATCAATTTTGATATAAAATTCAAATATACGTTTTGAATTGAAGTAGTATAATATATATTAATTTACTATATAAATAAAAATAGACTAATTTATTTATTTATAATAAAATGAAATGATAGTTCTATATATAAATATATTATTAAAGTATTAATTTGTAAATAAAATATTTTGTATTCAATATATATATATATATATATATGATTTGTATTTATTTATTTTATTAAGTTTTTATATTATTTTATATTTTTTTAAATGTCTGACAAATATATAAATTCTATTTTTCAATAATATTATTATTATTTAAATTTTAGTAAATAGTTTATGTACTTATTATTTATTCATTTTATTTATTTACATTCTGGTAAATATATAATAATTAAAAAATTCTATTTATAATTCAAAAAACTATTAATTAAAATATCAAGTATCATTTGTTATGAGCTTTGAGTATCATAAATAATTTTTGGTTATTTTATTTATTTAAATCTGAATAAATATAAAATTTTATAAAATTATAAATCTAATTTATAATTTAGAATCTCTTTATTTGGTTATTATATTATTTATAATTTTAAATCTATTTACTCAATCATTATATTATTATAATATATAATCTATTTACTTAATTATTATATTATACGATAATTTAAAATATATTTATTCAATTACTATATTATTTATAATATAGAATATATTTACTCCATTATTATAAAATATATATACTGAATTATTATATTACTTATAATTTATAATTATCATTATATTATTTATAATATATAATCTATTTATTCAATCACTATATTATTTATAATATAGAATATAATTACTTAATTATTATATTACTTATTATTTAGAATGTATTTACTTAATTCTTATATTATTTATAATTTAGAATATAGTTACTTGATTTTCATACCGAACCGGACCGAAATGGTCCCGTTCCGAAAAATAACGTTCCGAAAGATTCTCTCTATTTTTGTCCGGTTCCCGGTACCTAACCGTTTTAAACAATGTCGATACGTTTTTAATATTTTTGTCCCGAACTGTCCCGTTTGTCCCGTTTCATTTTTTTCGTACAAAATATTATATACATATATGTCTATATATATTATACATTATTATTATATTTTATATTAGTATTATAGTACCAGTTAGTTAATTAAATTAACAATATGCCATTTTGGTATTCAATCTATAATAGAATTCTAACTTTGTAAATAACATAAAAAAAAAAAAACAAAAAAACAAAAGCTCAGTTGTCCAAGCTAAAACTAAACAATCAAGCCCAAAAAGGAAAAAAAAAAAACAAAAAAAAAAAAGAAGAAGAATAAACAATGCATTTGGTGAGTGGTGACTTAAATATAATGGATGAGTATGTTACTTATAATGAAATCAATACTCTTTGGTAATTTGGTCTAAGTGAATACTTGAATCTCTGTGTTTTTTTTTTAATCGAATCATGAAATCAACATGTTGGTTGTTTGTTTTAAATTTTAATAGAATCAATACTCTTTGGTTTAGTTTATATGTTTGTCCCGTTTTGTCCCGGTCCCAAACGATACCGGCTCATTTGGGACCGTGCCTCATCCTGGACCGTTATCGGACCGGTTCATTAAAGTGGGATCGGTTCCGGGACCAGACTGCGCCCACCCCTAGGGTCAGTTTGGTTGACATGATAGGGAGTGATATCAAACTATTTAGTATATTATCCATCCTTTTGACATGTTTGGTTTGCAACCATTAAGACCTGAAAATAACTCTTGCCTCTTGGCATATCCATTAACTTGTTTATACCGTATCCCACAAATTTTGTTGGGAAAAAAATCTTTTTCAACCCAATACAAAGATACATTAAGTTTTTCACACCACCCACTAACAATCAAGCTTTTTCACCCCGGAAAGTGCGAAGGTTATGCGAATGGACTGCATAACTATCGCATATCAATTTCATAACTGTCGCATATTCATCGCCCAATGCCTTCGCACTTTAACTTTTTCCACCCCAGAAAGTGCGAAGGAATCTTCGAATGCCTTTGCACTTCTAACTTTCGCACAATGTCATCGCGTAACTATCGTATATTCATCGCATAATGCCTTTCGCACTTTTTGGGGTAAAAACTTAGCTTTTTATTGGGCGGTGTGAAAAACTTAGCCGGACTTCAAAATGGGGTTAAAATAACTATTTTCACATTTTGTTGGATACACTATCATGTTGAGCTCATAAGCCTATGTTACACAAATGTCCCCAAGCTACTTTTCCACCAAGCTTGTAGTTCTTTATGAAATAGAAGTATGGGATATGGTGAACTCGGTGGTCCGTCGAGACAAGAGCTGTGAGGTCTGCTGGGGATTGGGTGTGAAGAAGGTGCCGGAACTGGAATTGTCGACCGCGAGCCACAACATCATTCAACCACCTTCCCAACACCTCTGTTCTCCAATAGGTAGTTGTTCATAGATAATTTTTGTTCTTCGCAAAAGACCTTTGGAAATCCTTTTGTTTTCATTTAATTTAACTCGAATTAGAACCCCGAAATCCAAATTTCCGTCGTTGCTCTCTGCTTTATTTTTGAATTTCGCAAATGAAATGGGAGATGGAGGTAGATGAAATGGAAGTTGGGCATGAGAAGATTTCGGATCTGCATAGCTTAGCAACGTCATAGTTCATACACTCGATTTAATTGGGATCACTATTGGTGTTGGCCAGTTCAATTTTGTGTTAGATATGTCAATGTTTTTCTTGGGGTTCATGAAGTTGTGTGCATCGGCCAGTTCGATTTATGGATGCACTTTGCGAATTTAATTGTAAATGAAGGTTAATTATGCGAAATCTTCTTTACAATAATTAATATTCGACATGAAACAAACAAGTTATTTGGACCTGATTCTGTCAGTTGGATAAAGCTAATAGAGGAATTTACACCCTATACTCTCAAGTATATTTTATCTTGCATATTAACACCCAACTAATATTTATTTGCAAATATATAAAATCACTCAACATATTTGCACATATATTCAATCAAATCTGTCTATAAAAGTCCTTAAATTAATCAACCCTAACTATCACATCCATCACCCCAAATCGGGCCCTCCAATCACCACATAGACCCCATCTCACCATGGACACAGGATCAGAGCCCCACCAAAACGTGGCCCAGCTCCAATTGACACGACCGACGCCAACCAAAATCTTGTACCACCGAGGTCCGATAGCTACCGGCCTTGGTCGCCATCCACAACCACCAAGTCGACTTCACAGTCGTGCTGACCACAGCCGCCGGCAGACGCGTGGCACGGCAGCATCTCCGGCTCCTGCTCCAGGATCTTCTTCACCACGGCGAGATCTTGCTGTGTCATTTGGAATGCTGTGCCGAACGAGACGTCGTCGTCTTCGTCTTCCTCTTCTTGCTGCTCGTGTTCAGATGGGATTTGAGCCGACTGTGAAACGCCCATTGATAAGGGAGAAAGTGGATGATGGTGGATTGTTGCTTAAAAATTAGATCTCTAAGATCTATTTCACGAGAGGGAGAGAGAGCAAATTATTATGTTATTACAAACTGATTGAATGGAAATTGAAAACTGGGATTAGGCAAAAAGCTTTTGTATTGAGAGTGGGAAATGGTGAGATCTAATGAAATAAGAAAAAAAAGGAGTATATGTTCAGTATATTAGAAGGTTTTATTGTAAACTGTTAGTATATGTTGTATGCATAAAGAGTATATGTTCGGTATATTAGAAGATTTTTTTTGTATAGAAAATATAAGTAACATGTTATAATATGTTTATAAATTATTATATATATATATATATATACTTTTATGTATAAAAGTAAAAAAAAAAAAAGACAGGAAGACATAATTTTTTTATAGAAGACATGTTTTTTTCATTGCAACATATACTGAATATAAGTAATGTTACAAAGCCCACTTGGTTTACTACTTGACTTACAACTCAAGTGTAAATGTATTATTTTTTAATTTCTTGATAATGATTTCTTGCTATATTGCTAATATTTGTAAAAGGGTTCTAATTATGTAATAAAATATAAATAACTTGGTGTAGGAGGTAATTTTCTCTAAAAATTTCCACTAATAAGGCATGTGGAAATTAATCAAGCTCAATACCCATTTCCAACCAAACCCACCCATATGAATAGGAGAGATACGTAAAGGTTTGGGTCTCTGCATAGTTTGGCATAAAAAATTTCAGATCCAGAAACTATACGGCTCCCAATACACAGAGAAAACCAGCAGGAGCGTTCGGCAATCTAAGACCCTACTCCCGTTTTCAATTCTAACGACACCTTCGTAAGTGTGCGTGTACGATTGATATTTTTTTGTTCTTTGTCAATATGTGTGTTGAAGGTTATGGGGTCTCAATTTATGTTCCTGTGCAGACGCAGAGCAAGATAGCAGTAATGGGGTCTCAATTTGATGTCGAAAGGGCAAAAAGATGTATCGGGCAGCCGCGACTGGATGTACTGAGTGATGAATCATCAAGACGGCTTGTGATGAGAGATCTCAATACCCAGTTTGCGAGGTCTCTTACTGCTTATATCTTTTCACTCACTCATTCGTATTATTTGTTTTTTTTTTTAATTATTAATGCTTGGAGACTTATTTTGCTAGTTATTTGAGTTTCTCGAGTTAGCTGGAGTGATTGTGCGCTTCGTTCTGGGGTGGACTGCATAAATTTTGGTTCAAATTACTGAACTGTGGCCATCAGTTTTGTGTAATGCTTGTACTTTGTGTTGACCCCAGCTTATCTTAGATGGATGAAATTGTTTGTAGCAGGGTGGAGTTGCAAACATTGAAATTTTCTGTGCTGGGTTGACCTCAGTAATTTGACACTGTCATGCTTGAGTTGGCAAAAAGTTTCCTGTTCCTAAGATCGTGTCTTTATGTTTAACTGGAATGCTGTTGGCAGTATAGTACCACAAGTTTGAAAGTCAGATAATGTAAAATCTGAGGTTTATTTGTGTCAGTTCATGTTCTTTTGCTTGCTTTCTCTGCTATGTTATGTGTCATAGATTGGAAGTTTGTGAGTACTCTGATTTATATCCATGCATGCCCGAGATGTGCTGTAGTAGTGTAGTGGACTTCTTCTATTTCCTTTCTGACATGGTTTACATTTGCTTGGTAATGTTATGAACTCTTACATGATCAGTTGGATACAAAGTCAATTACAAAACCATCCAGATGAGCTTTGGGAGGATGGAGTGCAGGATTTCTTAAACCGTGCTAAAAACGTCATGGTAATTTCTCAGTATCTGCAATTTTGCTCACTATCTCTAAGTCATCTAGTGCGCCATTCGGCTGTGATGAAGTCATCCTGGGGGTCATTTCTATAGTTTTTAGTTGTTATATGGGAATATTTTGTGATTACAAGGATGTCGACCTGACATTATTTGGTGAACTTTTTTGTTTATGCTAAGTACTTGGCAATCTCATTATCCTTCGGCCATTTTGTTTTGGTGTAAAAGAGCATGCGGCAGACATTGATTGTGACTCTTGGCCAGCATTTGGTGCTATTCATATTAAACATATATTTTTCACAAAAAGCTCTTGTAAAGTATGTTGTTGAAATTTTAAACAAACATTATTAAATTTAACTATTAGTACTGCTAGACGCCATAAAAAATACTGACCGTGCCATCCTCATGGGATTGTCTTATCCGATGTAAATCCTTTAGGGGATCCTTAGATATATAAATATATATATATATATTCTTTTTTTTTTTTGTTTTGATTGGATTTTTGCGTTTGGTATGGTTAATTTTGAAAAAATGGAATGGTTAGTTGTCAGTGTAATTTTGAGTTTATATTAGAATAATATTTAAAAATGAAATAATTAAAGTTGATTTGATGTAAAAGTAGGAGAGAGGTGATATGAATGATGGTTAGTTAAAATTATGTGAGTGGATAAATAGTGAATTAAGGTTGTTGTAATATGTAAGAATGATTGATTGATATTATTTAATCATATTGATAATATTGAGGATAGTGGAGTCGAGTTAAAGTTGAGTTAGATTTGAGTTAAAATGAGTGATTGGTTAAAAATGATTGGATGTTTTTAGATAAATTTGTATCCAAGCATCCCCTTAAATCACTCAGTGATTAAAATAGCGCGCCATGGCGTCGCCATGGCGCGAGGCGAGGCGAGGCGGGGCCTTGTCGCCTCAGACCCTTGAGGCGAGGCGGGGTTTGCAAAGGCGTCGCCATGGCGTCGCCTCGACTGTAGCGCTACATAGAGTGAGGCGACGCCTTATAAATTTGAGGCTAATTAACCACGATTAATTACAAAAACACAAAATTACCTTGGGGCTTCTCTTCCAACTGTGACGGCGACCAACTTTCAGCAGCCCACCGACGACGGCGACGGCTATGGCGACGGCGAGAGGTAAATATTGTTCTTTTTTGCTTCCTTTTTCTTTTTCTTTTTTAGATGAAACGGGATTGTTAAAGTTTTGAGATTTTTTTTTAATGAATTTATGATGAATTGAAGTGGGCCTCGAACCTTTTTTAAGGTTTTAACATTTTTTATTCTATTTATCATGTTTATTTTATTGGAACAGTGGGGACCTTTGTTAAAGTTTTGTAACATGTTTATTTTTTTTTATTTTTTATTTTTTATTTATCGATGGAACCTATGCATTATCATTTATAGCATACTTTAATTGAAATTTTTGGTACCATGTGGTGGGATTGAACTTATTTTAATTGAGATCATGGTGGAGCTAATCATGCATATTTCAACATTCCTTTTATTTTATTTTAATTTATTATAATGTTAAATAATTGGTTCTTGTACTTATGTTTTTTATACTTTATTTATTGTTGTTTTCATTTTAATGTGTGGTGTTTTATTGCATATTTATTTGCTATTATATTTTACATTTACATAAATAATTGTGTCATAATTTGGTAAAAATGTCTCATATTCAACTATACATATATTTCTATTTTTTTTTTATAGTGGCTCGCCTCGCTTTCATATGGCGGGCGCCTCGCTGCACGCCTCACGCCATGGCAAATTGGAGCCTTGTCGCCTCGGCTCGCCGCGCGCTATTTTAATCACTGAAATCACTACCACTATTTGTTGAGTAGTTTTTGAAAGTGGCTCCGTCAGTTATTCATGTGTTATCAAATGATTGATTATATAAGAGGTGTATAATGCTTTCTACTGGAAGTGCGAAGGCCCACCGCATGTAGTGGCCTGAGTAAAATCTCTCTCTCTCTCTCTGTCTCTTTCTATCTCTCTGATCCTCTCTGTATCCAACCTCTATCTAGGAGCAGATTTTTAGATTAATAAATTAATCATTATTCTTTTTGGCATCCCTTTCACTGATACATCCTAATGAGTGAGGAGACAAATTTTGAGGACTTAAATTTTTGGGTGCAAAAGTAACTTTCTGTAGTTTACTGTTAGTGTACTGACTTGTTGTCTTCAATTGTAGGAGATTTATGGTGGTGTTGTTAAACGGTTGAGAACAAATGCCGTGGAACGAGGGGGTATAGCCAATATTCCATCTGAAGATGCTCAGACAGCGCCTCTATTCGGAACTGACAAAAGAAGTCTTGCACTGTTTCGAGCCACACCTGGTCAGACACTTTTGTACAAACCTCTGTTTCCTGCAGCCATGACAGAAAGCTCTGGAACCCCATGGAGACCTGCACTGCTCTTTAATAATAAGGGCCCTTTCACATTTGGAGGTATTATTTCAATTTAATTGATGGAATGTTTATATACATATATATATATTTATATTCACTATGTAGCGTGTATCTACTGCATGCAATAAATATTCATTGCAAGATTTGATTTATGTGTTTGCAAGTTATTCAAGTATGAATATGGTCCCAATTAGAATATTTACGGAGTAGCTACCATAGTCGCTCTAATTCATAATATCTTAAGTCTCTTTTTGTCTCATTAGTTCGCTCTAATTCATGATATCTTAAGTCTCTTTTTGTAGAAGTCCCACTGCATACTGGGTTCCCTTATGTGGGTGATTTAACAATGCTTCTTTCCATTCAATAAAAGAATTCTGTACTGGTTTTTTTTTTCTATCAATAAATGATGTTAGTTCAGTTAGAATGTACTTAAATTCTATACTTTGGTTCTTTACCCTTTATAATTGACGATGTGTTTGAAAACTGTGATCATCTTGCTTAATTTTGGATACTGTTTTGTGCTCATGGTCTCCAGTAAGCGAGGTTTCAGTTCCTGGAATTGGAAATGCCAATGCTGTTACTTCAAATGAACCTGATGGAGGTAAGGGGTGATAAGGTCTTTATGATTAAATGATTAGTCAATAAAGCTGTTAATTCTCTGGTTAATCTATCACGGCTTATGTCCACTTTATGATCATCCGTATTATAAGGTTTGAATGCTTGTTGCGTTTTTAATCAAGTTATGATTTGCTTGCATTTCCGTGTGAAATTAATTTCAAGAGCTCAATGCCTATGTCCACAATACAAAATCCTCCTAGAATGACCTCAAATTGTGAGTTTAGGATGGAGATTCCTTGTAGAATGTCCCGAAAAATTGAAGTGGTTCACCAATCTTAACAAGGACTTATTTAATGTGCATTAATACTTTGTAGAGAGCCAAAGCATCAGGGTAACAAAGACGATGGTGACGGACCCGACTCTCGACGACGATAGGTGGGGATTGTTTGTAAAGTACAAGCGCAAGTTTTGGTTCGAAGAGAAGGATTATGACGTCCCTGAATCCTATTTCTACCAGAACGGCGAGGAGATTCAGCCCAATACCATCGAGCTGGTCAAGAGATTCCTCAAACAAGTCCGCGAATCCAGGGTATCTATCTATCCCTAAAATCCTTCTCCTTCTCTGTCCCCGTACTGATTCTACTGGTGGTGGTGGTGGTTTTTTTTTTTTTTTTGTTGAAATCCGGTTGTTTATAATTAGGGTTTTGCTCGCCTAATGGGTCCTTTTTTTTCATCCTTAATTTAATGTGTTTGGGGCGCTCTGATTTGCTGCATCTGGCTTATATACTCGTTAATTTTGTTTAATTATATATTTTATGTTGGGTTGTCTTATTTTGTTTTGTTTTGTTGTTTGTTTTTTCTCAAATCAGGTTTATGCTTTGTTTGCTATGTGGTACATGGATGTGTGTGTATTAGCTGTTAGCTGATGCAGAATTTGAGAGTTGATGTAAAAAATCCTGATTTTGAACTATAGCAGTATTGCTTTTGATTGTCATTTGTCACTTATATTATGATTGTTAATTCTAGTGTATTTTATTAGTGAACAAGCATCAAAACTACTTGCAAGGCTCTGTTGTTTGATTGAAATGGATGATGAGCTGCTTGTGATTTTTGTAGGGTTATGACGTGGATTGCTGCCCACCTCGTATGTTTGAAAATCCATTCTTACCACTTCCACTGGAAGAGATGCGCAAGGGGACAAGAGATATTGATAAATTCGGGTATGCTAGAGTTGTCGAAGCAGCTGAGTGTGCAATTCAGAAAATCAGTGAAGAGACTGTGCGTTTCTGATCTGTCCTTAATATATTTTGCTTTGTAATGTTATCACCTCAAATCATGAACATCATACTAGCCTTGTTTTGCTTATTTTTTTATTGTCTACTAAAAATCCAAATTACAACAACAGAGTCACAGTTATAAGCTTGTGCAAGTCGAGAAGGCTGTCGAGACCGCTGCCTCGGTGTTATTCATGACTTTGACTGCCGAGGAAGAAGATGGTGGCTCTGAGAAAACTATTCAAGCCGCGGTCTACCACCCACTTGGTGGCTCTCCAGTCCTTCGAGAGTGGAGGTTCAAACCAATCACGGCTCATTGACATTGTTGTCAACTTTAAGGTTTAGTTGTAGTTGTCCACCTATCCCTATGCTTATATAAATCTGAATGTTGGTAGTATCTATTATGTTAGTTATCCATGAATTTAGACTTGACTTGAGACTTATGTGCCTATTTGTAATCAGTTACTGGTAGCTAATGCATGTGATGGAGCTGTCACTTGTTATTCTCTTGTTTTTGTCTTTTCTCTGAATCTGTTGAATTTATGGTGCTTTTGCTTTTTGTTCTTGATTTTGTGGTTGGGTGGTTTGTCCGCCATTGATGGGGTGGTGTGAGAGTCAGAGCCGGTCCTGATAAATATATGGCCCTGGGCTATATATAAAAATAATGCCCCTCAAAAAATTTTATAAATCTCAGTGAGAGTAAATATAATACTTCGAGAAACATTTTTTTTTTTTATTTTTTTTTATATATAATTTCATTGAAAATGATCCAGCAAGTACAAAATTTTGGGACTTTTCTTTTTGTTTTTTGAAATATTGCAATGAGAATCTCCATAGTTAATCGAATAATCTAAGTATAAGGTCGTGCATTGATGTTAGGATTTTAGCTCTTTCACAATATAGTTTATTTAGAGTAGCATTACATGTACATAAATTTATATAAATAATGGCGCTCATAACTTCACATAGATTAGTTCTCACTTCATAAAATATCTCCGTCCGACTAGTTCCGAGTCCGAATTCCTGGTAACCCATTGTCATGTCGATAAGTAAAACACTATATATGTGGTGGGCTCGCTTCATAAAATATATAAGTAAAATAGTTGGCTCGTTTCATAAAATATTTAAATGAAAAATACAATATTACATGACTATAAAGTATAAAGGCACCATTAGGTGCATGAAATTTTAAATTATGTACAAGTAAAATGATCGATTGAATTGATATTATGTGCATAATTGAAATGACATATTGTTTTAATGTGTTTTTATTGATTTACATTCATTTTATGTTATATTTTTGCAGGTGGTTGAATTATTATTTCGTTAATGAGCCGCTGGATGATAAAAATGAAGATATGGATACAAAACAAAATAAATAGTATAGGCATATAGCACACAAATAGAAACACAAGCTTGGTCTCAATTAGTAGTTGAGTAATATTTTAGCTTAATTCTCGTAATATTTTGAAGTTTGTATAATAATTTGAACAAGACCTAAATAGCACTAATTGCAATTGACATACGTGTGAACTGTGGAAAGATGGGCTAAGAGGCTTCGAATTGGGCCACATCTACTTGCAAAACAAGTAGTTATGGATTGTAACTTGTATCTAATACTTTGGGAATAAAGCTTTATAGATATGTTTTCTATACAGATTACACACATATGGGCCCCCTTTTGTAATTGGGCCCTGGGCCATCGCCTAAGTCGCTCTGGGCCGGGTCTGATCCAAGTAAATTAAAGGGTAAAATATACATAACCCCCTTGTATCATACGAAATCTGCGCGTTTTCCCCTGATATTTCAAAAATTGCGTCAAACCCTCTTGTATTAACTAACTGTTGCACGATTCCCCCCTCTCCGTCCAACTTGACAGCGCGTGGTGTACACATTCATGTAATGCGAAAATTATTCATTTTTTTCAAACATTTTTTATTTTAAAATCGAAGTTTACTATTTTTCCCCTTACTATTCTACCCATTATTAGGCAAAAATAAATGTTTTGTTGCTCCTTCCAGGATTCGAACCAGGCCAAAACAACATTAGACATGCCTTCAAACCACTCTACCACCATCCCCCTATAATACATATCTAACACACATATGTAATACAACACGAACAAAGAAAAACTTAATCAAATAAAAAATAATATAATCACAAACTAAAGTAATTATAAACAAAATATAAATAGAATAAAATAAAAATTAAATTAAATGAAATTAAATGTGAAAATTTTGAAAATAATAAATAAATATATTACAATTTAATAAAAATAAAATGTTAATTTTATTTAAATAAATTAAATATATATATAAAATCAATTTTGATATAAAATTCAAATATACGTTTTGAATTGAAGTAGTATAATATATATTA
>BKCP01005517.1:512623-528099 GCA_008636005.1 Striga asiatica | reverse complement strand
AATAATTATATTGCATATTTAACACCAGTTAGTTTTTTTTTTTTTTTTTTACCAAACATCAAATTTCATTAATAAGACACCAATGTACAAGGGCTAGCCAATTGGCTACATAATCAAAAGGAGAAGTCCTCAGCAGAACTTCCCTACAAGACCATATTTGGCCATTCTAACATCCTACTCAAGAAAAACTAAGAAAAAGAAGAGAAAATCACTGCCTCGAAAGAGGGAATAAGAGCAAAAATATCAGAGGCCAAAACAGCTATATTACAATCAAAAGCAAGATATTTAGTCAAATGCTGCCTAAGGATTTCACATCCCACCTGAATTTCAACTTGCTGCCACCCCACCCTTTCACCCATTAACAGCCATTCTCTGATTTGGAGTAAGGAGGACTCCCATTGATGGTTCCCCTTCTGTCCAGTCACAGATACAGCAACATGCTCCTTCCCATTTATAACAGCTTTGCACAGCAGATGCCCTTTGTGGATGTTTTGGACACTAGCACTGGGAACCTGAGAATGTTCCCCTACTCCTTGTCTCAATAACACACAATGGTTTCTGCTCCTTGACCTTGCACTGTTCCTTTTGATGTGATCATATTCCAACCATTCTCCTATGGCCCCTTTCACAAGTTGTAATTCAGTGGTGTGTACCTTATTGAATATCCAGTGGTTGCGTGTTCTCCACATCCACCACAGGAGATATGTGGATAGAGTAATCCTTTGGCCATTTGCCACAGAATTTTGCATGGAACATAAGTCTTCCCACCATTCTCTGTAGTCGATGTGATCTTGGTTAAGCTTTACCCAGTCCAAGCCTGCTATTTTCCACACCCTTTTGGCCCTGTGACACTTGAAGAATAAGTGAATTATATCTTCATCCTCTTCTCCACACCAGCAACATTTGGTATCAACTGCCATACCCCTCTGGTGCAGTTTTACTCTTATGCCCAGCCAGTTGTGCCAACATCTCCATAAAAAGTTTCTCAGTTTTGGCTTTATAGGTAGCTTCCAGATTCTATTCCAGATGTGGCTGATTGTCTTGTCTGTGTTCCTGCTTGAGCCTTCAGATCCCTTCTTCATTTTGTGATTGTGTTGGATGGTCTTGTATGCTTCTTTGACTGAGAACATTCCTTTTTTGTCAGAGTGCCACACCAACTTGTCTGTGGAGCCTGTTTGACTGACATGGATTTTTAAGATGTTTGCAGCATCCAATGGGCTAAAAGTTTGCATGATGAGCTCATAGTCCCATTTTTTGCCACATTCCAGCATTATGTCTGAGACTTTCTTCAAGTGCAACTTATCATCTGCAAATTGACAAACAGGTTTGAATTTTGTGCTGTTTGGGATCCAAGGTGAATCCCACAAATTGATAGCCTTACCAGAACCTACCTGAAATCTCATTCCTAACTCAAGTGATTTCCTAGCATCTAACCACCCTTTCCACATCCAATAATCACTAGACTTCTTGCTAACCTCCATAAAGTTTTGCCTAAAGAAATATCTACCTCTCAAAACCTTACTCATAAGACAGTTTGGCTTTGTTAACAATCTCCAAAGCTGCTTAAGGATAAGAGCTTCATTAAAATCACACAGGTCTCTGAACCCTAAACCCCCCTCCCATTTTGACTTAGCTAGACAGCTCCAAAGAGTCCAGTGGATTTTACTCTTTCCCTCATCAGTTTTCCCCCACCAAAAGGTAGCTAAATCTCTACAAATATCTTGACAAACCCCCACAGGTAATCTAAAGATGGACATCACATAGACAGGGAGAGCACTCAAAACAGTCTTTATAAGAATCTCCCTGCCTGCCTCATTTAGGAATTTATTCCTCCAGCTCATAATTCTAGAACTCACACACTCTTTAACAAAAGCAAAGGTGTCTTTTTTGTTTCTGCCAATTCCCAGTGGAAGTCCCAGATACTTAGAGCTTTTAGCAATGACAATACCTTGAAGGATATGACAAATATCAGCTTTAAGGGCATCTGGAGTATTGGCTGAGAAAAAAACATTGGATTTATGCAAATTTACTGCCTGACCAGAAACAAAACAATAGAGATTCAAAATATTGAGTAAGGTTTGAGCATGGAAATGATCAGCATGGCAAAATATCAAAGCATCATCAGCAAAAAAGAGGTGAGATATACTTGGTGAATGTTTACTGATTTGGATTCCCTTGTAGTTAGAGGATACACAGGCTTTATTAATAAGATTTGAGAGGGCTTCAGTAACTATGATGAACAGGTATGGAGAAAGAGGGTCTCCCTGTCTCAGCCCTCTGGAGGGGATGATGTTGCCCAATGCTTGCCCACCTATATTAAAAGAAAAAGAAGTAGTGCTGATACAAGCCCAAATCCAAGAAAGAAAAGTTTCCCCAAACCCCATTTTTCTGCAGATTCTAATAAGAAAAGACCATTCTATTCTATCAAAAGCTTTGGCCATGTCAATTTTTAGGGCCATGAAGCATTTTTTGCCTTTTTTCTTGCTGTTGAGAAAATGCAAGCATTCATTAGCTATTACTATGTTATCTAGGATTAATCTATCAGGGACAAAAGCAGCTTGGGACTGAGATATGCAAGATCTAAGAGTATGCTTGAGTCTAGAGGCCAGGATTTTGGAGAAGAGCCTATAGGAAACTGTACAGAGGCTGATTGGCCTAAAATCAGAGACCTTTTGAGGGTTTTTAATTTTAGGTATAAGAGTTATAAGGGTGTGGTTGGTATAGGATGGAATGCAGCCAGTATTGAGAAAATTATCAATTGCTGAACAAAGGTCCTTTTTTATAAATTCCCAGTAGGATTGAAAAAAACAAGGTGTGAAACCATCAATACCTGGAGATTTGCTTGGCTCCATATCCCACAGGGCTGCTTTAACTTCCTGCTCATCCACTGGTCTAGTGAGTTCCAAGTTCATCTCAGTAGTGATGGAGTTTGGGATACCTGAGAGAGCTTCCTCAATAAAGTCTGGGTTTGCAGATTGGAAAATGCTCTGAAAGTACTCCATTATCATCTGAAGTTGCTCAGTTCTGTCTCTACACTTTACACCATTGCTGTTAACTAAATTCTCAAGAGAATTCCCCCATCTTCTTTGTTTGACACATGCTTGAAAAAACTTAGTGTTACTGTCCCCTTCCCTGAGCCATTTGAGTCTGGACTTTTGTTTCCAGTAGCTTTCCTCATCTTTATAAGCCTTATGCAGGAGCCCCTTACAATTTTCCCATTCAGCCCAGTCTCTGCTTCCACCTTGTTGTCCCAGAATCTCAAGCTTTTGGTTACATGATTTGATGGCTTTGGCTGAGTTTGTATGATTTTGCACAAGCCACCCCAACAATCCCATCTTGGTATTTCTGAGCTTCTTCTGGAAATTATAGAGACCTTTACATCTCTTTTCTGAGTTCCAAGCTTCCCTAATACAGTCCTCAACTCCTGCTTGCCCAACCCACCTATTATCAAAACAAAATATCTTTCTTTTTTTTTCCTCCAACACCTCGGTTTGCAGCACCAATAGATGGTGATCAGATGATACCATTTGGACATGAGTGACAAAAGATTTGGGGTACTGTAAGAGCCAATTTGGGGAGAGAAGGAACCTGTCCAATTTTTCCTCAACAAAATCAGAACCTTGTCTACCATTTGACCAAGTAAAGGGATGACCAATGAAAGGGCATTCAAGCACCCCAAGGATTTGGGTAAAATTTTTAAAAGCATGGAAACTGGACTCACTTCTGACTAGACCCCTATTTTTCTCCTCATTACTGAGGATGTCATTGAAGTCTCCTCCAATGAACCATAAATCACCCCATCTGAGGTGGTGTCTTATCAGCATTTGCCATTGGGACTTCCTCTCCTCTTGCTCAACACTAGCATATACAAAAATAGCCCAAATCCTATCACCTACCCCTTCCCAGAGGAAACAGACTTCAAAACAGAACGAGTTTTGGATAATATCAATAATTTTGATTTTATGGGATACTCCTAACAAAAGACCCCCTTTTCTACCTACAGGGCTAACAAATTCCCAGCTACTAACAAAAGGAATGTTCTTACAAACTGTATCAACAAAAGCTTTTTTCTTTTTCACTTCAGAAATGAAGACAAAATCTGGAAGGTAGGATCTTATATTATCCTTCAACTGGGGAATTGTAGAGGGTCCTCCCAGACCTCTACAATTCCACACCAGTACCTTCATTTATCACTTTGGGACCAGTTATGGCTGGTTTCCTCCACCATTTTTTCACTCAAAACCTCAGTCAACTTTTGCTTCTTGGTTTCAACTAAGTGTTGAGCTTGAGCAGTATTGTCAGAGGTATCAGACTTCCTTTTCAAAACAGGAGACTGGGGTGCTATGTGATGGGATTGAGGTGTTTGGACTTTAGTTGTCCCAGAGATTTGAACATTTCCTCTATTCTTGGTGATTCTATGGAAGGTTTTTTGTTTTGGCACATCAGTGGACTTAGCTTGGCTAATTGGAACATTGATGAGATTACTGAAGTTAGGATTTGGGATCCCACTTAAGTCCATCTCCATGGGTTCAATTATAATGGCCTTGCCTTTACTGTTTTCAGGAGTTTTACTTCCTGAGCCAGTAGCAATAGCCAGTTCCAAAGTTGTGCTTATGATGGGAGTTTTATCCGGGGTTTCTAATCTCTCTCCTATGCTATGATTGGGGA
This sequence comes from Striga asiatica, assembly GCA_008636005.1. Taxonomy (NCBI): domain Eukaryota; kingdom Viridiplantae; phylum Streptophyta; class Magnoliopsida; order Lamiales; family Orobanchaceae; genus Striga; species Striga asiatica. Next base: position 523,431 of record BKCP01005517.1, on the reverse strand, counting down.
TATTGGTTCTCACACTATCACTTAAAGACTCAATCCCGCCCCCCTGTTTTATGGCTTTGCTAGATTCAGAGTTTTGTTGAGGATTAATCGGACTTGAGGATCGCTTTTCTTTTGGCTCAAACATACCCCCATAAGAACCGCGAAGCCATTCTCCATACTGACCTAAGCTAAGCGAGCTATTATGAATATCCGCTTTTTTCAGGTCACAACCTCTGTCATTGTGTCCCACTCGGCCACAGTAGAAACAAAATGTAAGAAGGTTTTCATACCGAAAATCTATCCAGAGTTCTTCTGAGGCAAGGGTGATGAAAGTACCTCTTGGTAATGGTTCAAGCACATTGATATCAGCGAGGATTCTGACTATTTTTCCATTCACACTACCTGCCCCTGGAATAGCAATGTCATGGATTCTGTCAAACACTTTTCCAATCTTAGCTCCTGTTTCTTCAGAGATCCAATGCAATGGAAGATTATGGACCTGAACCCAAAGGGCGACTTTCAATTCCTCATCCTTAAAATCCGTTTCCCCTTTTTTCCATTCTTTGAGCAGCAGATACTGGTTGTCAAAAGACCAATTTTTTCCTCTTAACACTTTGGCCTTATCTTCCTCCGCATGAAATAGGAATTGAAAGTGGTTGTGTCCCAAGATTCGAACAGAGAAAGGTCTGCTGGTTCGCCATATAACACCCATGGTTGTTTTCAGACCCCCCATGTTAACTTTTTTATCCCCCACTATTTTTCCAATGAGACTGAGATTACATTCTTGTAGGCCCGGTTCTATGTCTTCATCTGATAGTCGAACCCGAGATTTTTCTCTATCCGATAGAGTGAACTTCTGAAGCTTCTCAGTAATGTCCTGTTCCATCTCACCGAGATTCGTTGAAACTCACTAGATTTGCGGTGATAGAAGTGGCCACCCTGCAGAATACAAAGTCACAACAGAGAGAAAAGAAGCAAAGGAAAACAGGAAAGACAAAAGAAACCCAATCAGAATTAGGGCAAATGAACAGAAAATAACACAGGAACTTCCTAAGAGCCGAATTACGGAATTAACTGCGGATAAAATCAAAGAAGAGCGGTAAATCCAAAATATTGGAACTGCAAAACCCTAAGTAGGGAGGGATTCTTCCACGGGAACGGGAAACATTATAGTACCAGTTAGTTAATTAAATTAACAATATGCCATTTTGGTATTCAATCTATAATAGAATTCTAACTTTGTAAATAACATAAAAAAAAAAAAACAAAAAAACAAAAGCTCAGTTGTCCAAGCTAAAACTAAACAATCAAGCCCAAAAAGGAAAAAAAAAAAACAAAAAAAAAAAAGAAGAAGAATAAACAATGCATTTGGTGAGTGGTGACTTAAATATAATGGATGAGTATGTTACTTATAATGAAATCAATACTCTTTGGTAATTTGGTCTAAGTGAATACTTGAATCTCTGTGTTTTTTTTTTAATCGAATCATGAAATCAACATGTTGGTTGTTTGTTTTAAATTTTAATAGAATCAATACTCTTTGGTTTAGTTTATATGTTTGTCCCGTTTTGTCCCGGTCCCAAACGATACCGGCTCATTTGGGACCGTGCCTCATCCTGGACCGTTATCGGACCGGTTCATTAAAGTGGGATCGGTTCCGGGACCAGACTGCGCCCACCCCTAGGGTCAGTTTGGTTGACATGATAGGGAGTGATATCAAACTATTTAGTATATTATCCATCCTTTTGACATGTTTGGTTTGCAACCATTAAGACCTGAAAATAACTCTTGCCTCTTGGCCCCATTAACTTGTTTATACCGTATCCCACAAATTTTGTTGGGAAAAAAATCTTTTTCAACCCAATACAAAGATACATTAAGTTTTTCACACCACCCACTAACAATCAAGCTTTTTCACCCCGAAAAGTGCGAAGGTTATGCGAATGGACTGCATAACTATCGCATATCAATTTCATAACAGTCGCATATTCATCGACCAATGCCTTCGCACTTTAACTTTTTCCACCCCAGAAAGTGCGAAGGAATCTTCGAATGCCTTTGCACTTCTAACTTTCGCACAATGTCATCGCGTAACTATCGTATATTCATCGCATAATGCCTTTCGCACTTTTTGGGGTAAAAATTTAGCTTTTTATTGGGCGGTGTGAAAAACTTAGCCGGACTTCAAAATGGGGTTAAAATAACTATTTTCACATTTTGTTGGATACACTATCATGTTGAGCTCATAAGCCTAAGTTACACAAATGTCCCCAAGCTACTTTTCCACCAAGCTTGTAGTTCTTTATGAAATAGAAGTCTGGGATATGGTGAACTCGGTGGTCCGTCGAGACAAGAGCTGTGAGGTCTGCTGGGGATTGGGTGTGAAGAAGGTGCCGGAACTGGAATCGTCGACCGCGAGCCACAACATCATTCAACCATCTTCCCAACACCTCTGTTCTCCAATAGGTAGTTGTTCATAGATAATTTTTGTTCTTCGCAAAAGACCTTTGGAAATCCTTTTGTTTTCATTTAATTTAACTCGAATTAGAACCCCGAAATCCAAATTCCCGTCGTTGCTCTCTGCTTTATTTTTGAATTTCGCAAATGAAATGGGAGATGGAGGTAGATGAAATGGAAGTTGGGCATGAGAAGATTTCGGATCTGCATAGCTTAGCGACGTCATAGTTCATACACTCGATTTAATTGGGATCACTATTGGTGTTGGCCAGTTCAATTTTGTGTTAGATATGTCAATGTTTTTCTTGGGGTTCATGAAGTTGTGTGCATCGGCCAGTTCGATTTATGGATGCACTTTGCAAATTTAATTGTAAATGAAGGTTAATTATGCGAAATCTTCTTTACAGTAATTAATATTCGACATGAAACAAACAAGTTATTTGGACCTGATTCTATCAGTTGGATAAAGCTAATAGAGGAATTTACACCCTATACTCTCAAGTATATTTTATCTTGCATATTAACACCCAACTAATATTTATTTGCAAATATACAAAATCACTCAACATATTTGCACATATATGCAATCAACTCTGTCTATAAAAGTCCTTAAATTAATCAACCCTAACTACCACATCCATCACCCCAAATCGGGCCCTCCAATCACCACATAGACCCCATCTCACCATGGACACAGGATCAGAGCCCCACCAAAACGTGGCCCAGCTCCAATTGACACGACCGACGCCAACCAAAATCTTATACCACCAAGGTCCGATAGCTACCGGCCTTGGTCGCCATCCACAACCACCAAGTCGACTTCACAGTCGTGCTGACCACAGCCGCCGGCAGACGCGTGGCACAGCAGCATCTTCGGCTCCTGCTCCAGGATCTTCTTCACCACGGCGAGATCTCGCTGTGTCATTTGGAATGCTGTGCCGAACGAGACGTCGTCGTCTTCGTCTTCCTCTTCTTGCTGCTCGTGTTCAGATGGGATTTGAGCCGACTGTGAAACACCCATTGATAAGGGAGAAAGTGGATGATGGTGGATTGTTGCTTAAAAATTAGATCTCTAAGATCTATTTCACGAGAGGGAGAGAGAGCAAATTATTATGTTATTACAAACTGATTGAATAGAAGTTGAAAACTGGGATTAGGCAAAAAGCTTTTGTATTGAGAGTGGGAAATGGTGAGATCTAATGAAATAAGAAAAAAAAGGAGTATATGTTCAGTATATTAGAAGGTTTTATTGTAAACTGTTAGTATATGTTGTGTGTATAAAGAGTATATGTTCGGTATATTAGAAGATTTTTTTTGTATAGAAAATATAAGTAACATGTTATAATATGTTTATAAATTATTATATATATATATATATATACTTTTATGTATAAAAGTAAAAAAAAAAAAAGACAGGAAGACATAATTTTTTTATAGAAGACATGTTTTTTTAATTGCAACATATACTGAATATAAGTAATGTTACAAAGCCCACTTGGTTTACTACTTGACTTACAACTCAAGTGTAAATGTATTATTTTTTAATTTCTTGATAATGATTTCTTGCAATAGTGCTAATATTTGTAAAAGGGTTTTAATTATGTAATAAAATATAAATAACTTGGTGTAGGAGGTAATTTTCTCTAAAAATTTCCACTAATAAGGCATGTGGAAATTAATCAAGCCCAATACCCATTTCCAACCAAACCTACCCATATGAATAGGAGAGATACGTAAGGGTTTGGGTCTCTGCATAGTTTGGCATAAAAAATTTCAGATCCAGAAACTATACGGCTCCCAATACACAGAGAAAACCAGCAGGAGCGTTCGGCAATCTAAGACCCTACTCCCGTTTTCAATTCTAACGACACCTTCGTAAGTGTGCGTGTACGATTGATATTTTTTTGTTCTTTGTCAATGTGTGTGTTGAAGGTTATGGGGTCTCAATTTATGTTCCTGTGCAGACGCAGAGCAAGATAGCAGTAATGGGGTCTCAATTTGATGTCGAAAGGGCAAAAAGATGTATCGGGCAGCCGCGACTGGATGTACTGAGTGATGAATCATCAAGACGGCGTGTGATGAGAGATCTCAATACCCAGTTTGCGAGGTCTCTTACTGCTAATATCTTTTCACTCACTCATTCATATTATTTTTTTTTCTTTTTAATTATTAATGCTTGGAGACTGATTTTGCTAGTTATTTGAGTTTCTCGAGTTAGCTGGAGTGATTGTGTGCTTCGTTCTGGGGTGGACTGCATAACTTTTGGTTCAAATTACTGAACTGTGGCCGTCAGTTTTGTGTAATGCTTGTACTTTGTGTTGACCCCAGCTTATCTTAGATGGATGAAATTGTTTGTAGCAGGGTGGAGTTGCGAACATTGAAATTTTGTGTGCTGGGTTGACCTCAGTAATTTGACACTGTCATGCTTGAGTTGGCAAAAAGTTTCCTGTTCCTAAGATCGTGTCTTTATGTTTAACTGGAATGCTGTTGGCAGTACCACAAGTTTGAAAGTTAGATACTGTAAAATCTGAGGTTTATTTGTATCAGTTCATGTTCTTTTGCTTGCTTTCTCTGTTATGTTATGTGTCATAGATTGGAAGTTTGTGAGTACTCTGCTTTATATCCATGCCCGAGATGTGCTGTAGTAGTGTAGTGGACTTCTTATATTTCCTTTCTGACATGGTTTAGATTTGCTTGGTAATGTTGTGAACTCTTACATGATCAGTTGGATGCAAAGTCAATTTCAAAACCATCCAGATGAGTTTTTTTGGGAGGATGGAGTGCAGGATTTCTTAAACCGTGCTAAAAGCGTCATGGTAATTTCTCAGTATTTGCAATTTTACTCACTATCTCTAAGTCATCTAGTGCGCCACTCGGCTGTGATGAAGTCATCCTGGGGGGTCATTTCTATAGCTTTTAGTTGCTATATGGGAATATTTTGTGATTACAAGGATGTCGACCGGATATTATTTGGTGAACTTTTTTGTTTATGCAAGTACTTGGCAATCTCATTATCCTTCGGCCATTTTGTTTTGGTGTAAAAGAGCATGCGGCAGACATTGATTGTGACTCTTTTCCAGCATTTGGTGCTATTCATATTAAACATATTTTTTTCACAAAAATCTCTTGTAAAGTATGTTGTTGAAATTTTAAATAAACATTATTAAATTTAACTAGACGCCATAAAAATACTGACCGTGCCATCCTCATGGGATTGTCTTATGCGATGTGAATCCTTCAGGGGATGCTTAGATATAATATTTTTTTTTTTGGCTTTTGATTGGATTTTTGCATTTTGTATGGTTAATTTTGAAAAAAGTGGAATGGTTAGTTGTCAGGAGTTTATATTAGAATAATATTTAAAATAAAATAATTAAAGTTGATTTGATGTAAAAGTAGGAGAGATGTGATATGAAGTGATGGTTAGTTAAAATTATGTGAGCGGATAAATAGTGAATTAAGGTTGATGTAATATGTAAGAATGATTGATTGATATTATTTAATTATATTGGTAATATTGAGGATAGTGGAGTCGAGTTAAAGTCGAGTTAGATTTGATTTAAAATGAGTGATTGGTTAAAAATGATTGGAAATTTTTAGATAAATTTGTATCCAAGCATCCCTTAAATCACTACCACTAATTGTTGAGTAGTTTTTGAAAGTGGCTCCGTCAGTTATTCATGTGTTATCAAAATGATTGATTATATGAGAGGTGTATAATGCTTTCTACTGGAAGTGCGAAGGTCCACTGCATGTAGTGGCCTGAGTAAAATCTCTCTCTCTCTCTCTCTCTCTCTCTCTCTCTCTCTCATCCTCTCTGTATCCAACCTCTATCTAGGAGCAGGTTTTTAGATTAATAAATTAATCATTATTCTTTTTGGCATCCCTTTCACTGATACATCCTAATGAGTGAGGAGACAAACTTTTGAGGACTTAAATTTTTGGGTGCAAAAGTAACTTTCTGTAGTTTACTGTTAGTGTACTGACTTGTTGTCTTCAATTGTAGGAGATGTTTGGTGGTGATGTTAATCCGTTGAGAACAAATGCCGTGGAACGAGGGGGTATAGCTAATATTCCATCTGAAGATGCTCAGATGTTTGGTGAGTGTGTATTTATATTCACTATGTAGCTTGTATCTACTGCATGCAATAAATATTAATTACAAGATTTGATTTATGTGTTTGCAAGTTATTCAAGTATGAATATGTTCCCAATTAGAATATTTACAGAGTAGCTACCATAGTCGCTCTAATTCATAATATCTTAAGTCTCTTTTTGTCTCATTAGTTCGCTCTAATTCATGATATCTTAAGTCTCTTTTTGTATCATTAGTCCCACTGCATACTGGGTTCCCATATTTGGGTGATTTAACAATGCTTCTTTCCATTCAATAAAAGAATCCTGTACTGGTATTTTTTTTCTATCAATAAATGATGTTAGTTCAGTTAGAGTGTACTTAAAATTCTATACTTTGGTTCTTTACCCTTTATAATTGACGATGTGTTTGAAAACTGTGATCATCTTGCTTAATTTTGGATACTGTTTTGTGCTCATGGTCTCCAGTAAGCGAGGTTTCAGTTCCTGGAATTGGAAATGCCAATGCTGTTACTTCAAATGAACCTGATGGAGGTAAGGGGTGATAAGGTCTTTATGATTAAATGATCGTCAATAAAGCTGTTAATTATCTGGTTAACTGTTAATTATCTGGTTAATCCATCCCTGCTTATGTCCACTTTATGATCATCCGTATTATAAGGTTTGAATGCTTGTTGCGTTTCTAATCAAGTTATGATTTGCTTGCATTTTCGTGTGAAATTAATTTCAAGAGCTCAATGCCTATGTTCACAATACAAAATCCTCCTAGAATGACCTCAAATTGTGAGTTTAGGATGGAGATTCCTTGTAGAATGTCCCGAAAAATTGAAGTGGTTCACCAATCTTAACAAGGACTTATTTAATGTGCATTAATACTTTTTAGAGAGCCAAAGCATCAGGGTAACAAAGACGATGGTGACGGACCCGACTCTCGACGACGACAGGTGGGGATTGTTTGTAAAGTACAAGCACAAGTTTTGGTTCGAAGAGAACGATTATGACGTCCCTGAATCCTATTTCTACTACCAGACCGGCGAGAAGATTCAGCCCAATACCATCGAGCTGGTCAAGAGATTCCTCAAACAAGTCCGCGAATCCAGGGTATCTATCTATCCCTAAAATCCTTCTCCTTCTCTGCCCCCGTACTGATTCTACTGGTGGTGGTGGTGGTTTATTTTATTTTTATTTTTTGTTGAAATCCGATTGTTTATAATTAGGGTTTTGCTCGCCTAATGGGTCCTGTTTTTTTCATCCTTAATTTAATGTGTTTGGGCCGCTCTGATTTGCTGCATCTGTCTTATATACTCGTTAAATTTGTTTAATTATATATTTTATGTTGGTTTGTCTTATTTTGTTTTGTTTTGTTTGTTTTCTCAAATCAGGTTTATGCTTTGTTTTCTGATTTTTGTAGGGTTATGATGTGGACTGCTGCCCACCTCGGATGTTTGAATCTCCATTCGCACCACTTTCACTGGAAGAGATGCGCCAGGGTACAAGTGATATTGATAAATTCGGGTATGCTACAGTTGTCGAAGCAGCTGAGTGTGCAATTCAGAAAATCAGTGAAGAGACTGTGCGTTTCTGATCTGTCCTCTATATATTTTGCTTTGTAATGTTATCACCTCAAATCATGAACATTCTACTAGCCTTATTTTGCTTATTTTTTATTGTCTACTAAAAGTCCAAATTACAACAGGGTCACAGTTATAAGCTTGTGAAAGTCGAGAAGGCTGTCCTGACCACCGCCTCGGTGGTATTCTTGACTTTGACTGCCGAGGAAGATGGTGGCCCTGTGCAAACTATTCAAGCCGCGGTCTACGAGCCCCGTGGTGGCTATTTAGTCCTTCAAGAGTGGAGGTTCAAACCACTCCCTGCTCATTGACATTGTTGTCAACTTTAAGGTTTAGTTGTAGTTGTCCGTGTCTTCCTACCGTAACCTATCCCTATGCTTACATAAATCTGAATGTTCGTAGTATTGTGAAGATCTATTATGTTAGTTATCCATGAATTTAGACTTGACTTGAGACTTACGTGGCTATTTGTTATCAGTTACTGGTAGCTAATGCATGTGATGGAGCTGTCACTTATTAGTCTCTTGTTTGTTTCTTTTCTCTCAATCTGTTGAATAATTTTGTTATTACTTATATTACTGTCTTCTCAAGGAATTGCTTCCTTAATCGTTTTATGATGACGATATAAGGACAATATATGGGGAACTCAACCGGTAAAAATTTTGTTGGTACCCGCTTGTTCGTCTTCCATTTTAAAACCATTTGTTTTTACACAAAACAATTGTGATATCTTTCAATCTTGAGAGAATATTTATGTAGGCATTGTCTCTCAAACCAAGTTAGTTATCTTGTAAAAAATGCCTCTTATAATTTATATATTTATGTTGAATGTACTGTATATGTGTAATTTTTAGTCATGGTAACTAGTGGGCTCTGCACAGGCGGCCCGAGTTTAGTCTCTAATTGTGAAATATTATTTGCTTTTTCGTTGACTTTTAAAATTTGCAACTTAAAATGTGTATAACCTTATTTATATATTTACCCGACTCGAAAAATACAAATAGATACATTTGGCAGCATTTGTAAAAGTATGTGAAATTACTTGATATGAATCCATAATAAATGTAGGAGTCTCGGCATCTNCTTTCTAGAAATCCCAAAAATAAATTCTCACCAAGCCTATATTTGCCCAATGTATAGAAACAGTTTATTGTTTGTTCATCTAGCAATTTCCCAGTGATCAATGTAATTACTATTATTTATATAGAAAATTCTCCACTGTCATGATACTCATTTTCGTCACAGTAGATGCCCATTCTTCACAACCAAACCTCCATAAATATGGCTATCTTTGGTGAGCACAATCATATGGGGTTGAGAGTAATGTCAAACTCCATACAACACCAAAATTGCAAGTCTAGTAGACTAATCAAAGGTAGTAATTTCAAGCAGGGGACACAATCGTAGGCAATCGGTAGACCTGTTACTCATAGGAAAAGTGAAGATGCAGTGTATCTATATTCAAATATCCAACTAACTTGCCCAATTAACAGAAACTAAGAAGATGGTACACATCCAAATTGTGAATTTCAAAACCTGACTTTTCTCAAGCGCCAACTTTATGTACACGGTTTCGATTTCTTGCAATTACATCACTACTATCATCGATAAGTCCTCATCCATAACAAACCTTATTCTCATTCATCCCAAATACCATAACCTTCATTTCTTAATAAGAAAATATATAATTAAAAAAGCAACCCCTTCTCAATCTAAAAATTCGTTAAAAAAAATGAGATTGTATTTTCAAAAAATATGAAATTTACTGATCTAGGCTAGGCTATAAAAATCAGTACATTATTCCTAAAACCCGTATAATTAACCCTAGAATCTGGATCAAGCTATAAAAAGCTCGGGAATTTTACACAATAAAGCGACTAGAGTAACATTTCTCCAAGCCTGTACAAAATCACATCACTGGAATCGTTCCAACAAACAAAAGAGCATTTACACATTCAAAAAGCATATTATGAAATACAACCTCTATGAGATCATCAGGCAAATGGAATATCTCTCGTATCGTATTTCTTCTAGGGACTTCCCTTCAATAACCCTTGTAAGTGTACGACTCGTGATATCACTAAGGGGTCTCAGGTGTAGGCTATCAGCAGCTGACGTTAGCTCACAAAGCCATTTGGTACACATTCGAACAAATTTCTCATTGAAGGCCTTTCTCTCCTGCATTATATTGTAGGTGAGATCAACTATCGGTCATTTATTATCCTTGATATAAAATATAATCATTCGTGGGTAAACTAATCAAGTCAAGATGAAAATAAATAAAGAAAATGAAAAGAGGGGAAAAACTTTAAATTCCAGGATTGATTAATAACCTTGTTAGAGGGCGTTAATGACCTTGTTAGAGCGCCCTGGTACTTGATGAAACAGACAGTAGTAAAAGATCAGCGAGGATTAACCCGTGACGGAATTGGATAAGTTCTAGAAGATCCCATGCCACAACAGATTTCTCTGACATATAAATGGACAAAGCATGGCAACCTCTTCCTTCACTTGCTGAATTGAACCATCACAAGTTTGAAGGCAAACATAAGCCTTCAGCAGCTGAAGAGGTCGGCTTCTCTAATTGCACAACATGCAATCAATTAGACCGAGTGTTAAACATACTTCATTGATGCGCCTAGAGAAAAAGCAAACGATAAAATAGATAAAAAGAAAACAACTGACATTACACCCAAAATCAGTCGA
>BKCP01005517.1:434916-512543 GCA_008636005.1 Striga asiatica | reverse complement strand
AGAGCGCGTTTGTTAGCCATGTCAGGACAAGACTATGCCTCTAATCAACCCATAATCCTACGTTTGTTTCCCAAGATTCCGGCCCGGATGATTAAATAAGGCCCGCGATGCACAGTAGAAATATCGTGGGAAACCGGGATAATTTGATCTCGCCTTGAGGGTAAGATATCTTCTGTCCGCACAGTACAAAAGTTTTCAAATTACAAATTTGTCCCTTAAAGTAAAAATCATTGACCAAATTAACCTCCCTTAATGTAAAAATTACTTCTTCTACCATTTACCTTACACCTTCACAAATGCAGTCCATAGAGCTTTCTCCCTCATCGACAAGGGTAATAGCGTCGCCATCAACGCCATCACCGGCACCCTGCTCGCGAGATCTCCGTTGAGGGAAAAAGCCTCAGATTCTCAGCTTCAGCCTCAAAAGCAACCATAGGTCGTTGACGCAAAAGAGACGTTGTTAAGTTGCAGAGCGATTTACAATTCCCAAATTCAGTTTCAGGAAAAGGGCCAGCCCGAAACCGTAGACTATCGCGTGTTCTTCAACGATTAATGCCGGAAATAAGGTAGATGAAATTTCGAGATGGGCTGTTTTGTTACTATCGTCATGGCTTTAATTGGTGTTTGGTAATTGGGAATTTTTTTGGTATTTTCGAATTAATTGAATTTATAAATTTGTGTTCTTGTTTTTTTTAGTTAGTCAGGGATTGGTTAGTTGATTCTAAATATTGTGAAGGTGTAACACCCTGTTGCACCTTCTGATGAAAAACCATCCTCAAAAGCTTCTCAACCATCAACTTCTCCCTCTTAAGAAATAAAGGAGAAACCTACTCCTAAAGTCGAAACACTCCTGTTGTAGACAAGCCAAAAGGAACCCCTCCCTCTCCTCCCCCGAAAACGCCAGCCACAGAACCCCAATTACCCCCTAAAGATAGGGAAAGACGAGTGAGTATTAGTTTAAATTCTGACTCTTTAGTTATTATTACCAGTGATATTTGTAACATCAGAACATGCTTCTATATTGTCAGGTTCCTATGACAAGGCTTAGGAAAAGAGTTTCCACACGTTTAAAGGATTCTTAGAACACCTTTGCATTGCTGACAACATTTAATGAAGTTGAAATGTAAGTTTATTTCTGAATCGTTGTTTTGTGTTGCTTTAAAGGGTGATGTATTTGTGCAATAGGCTTCAGGTAATTGAGTAATTATATCGACTGAAAATTAAATAGAAAAATATTTTTCTGGACTGTCGTTGGGGTGCTGCTGCCAATGGTTCAATAAAGATGCTTCTTTCCTTGCCTGATATATTGGGTCCACCAGGAGTTTGATGTTATTTATTAGATTATTGCATTGCTTTCCGAGTGTGTATTTGATTAGTGAGCTTCTATTTGTGGAAGAGTTATTTGCTCTAATTTTGCAGCACAATTAGATGCCCAAAGTCTGCCCGCCCGCCTCTCTTTTCCGGTTTCCTTAGGGCTTTGTTTGTGTGAAGGCATTTGAATGTTGATTACCATTTAAAAAACAAAGTATTTTCATCTTATAATTCTCTGTGTATCAAAATTTTTAACGGCTACAATTTCTTATTGCAGGACTAATTTAATGAAACTCCCCTCTGATTACAAGGACTCGTTTGTTGAAAAGCATGGAGTGAAGCTGAGACTAATGTCTGGATTTGTTAAAGTATTCCGGAACACCTTTATCCCTCTGTTTATTCCTCACACACTTCTTGTTAACTGGACTTGTTCTCTTTGATTCTCAGGCGGCCATTAGCACTCTACAGAAGCAGCCAATATTGAATGTTGTTATTGAGTGCATTTTTTGTGAATGCTGTTCTTGGTTTTTTTAGTTAGTCAGGGGTTGGTTAGTTGATTCTGAATATTGTTGTGGTTAATGATTTAGGAATGGTATTCAATGCATTTTTTTGGGTTAATGTATTGAGTGATTTGAGATTTTTCTTTTCCAAGTACTACCAGGTGCATGTAGCACTTATGTGAAGAAAAAACAAATCATCATTTTGGTGTGGCATTTCTATTATGAAATGTGAAATTTCCGGGTTAGTCGAGGCTAGACATTCTTAAAGGCAGTGTGAAATGAAGAACACATGTTTAAGATGTTAGTTGACAACAATATTACGGTTGCAATGATTTATAAATGAGTATCATTTTTGTTTATGTAATGATGAATGTGTACTTATCACCTAATGCTGAGTATTGTCGATGATTGGTGTGCAAATTTTCCCATGGCATTGTCGTTGATTCCTGCCGGCGAACTTTCTCTCGTTTGAATACATTCCATAAGATTTTATTAGTTGAGATTTCGCCAAAAAAAAGTCCATTGAATATGTGTATCAATTTAGCATGCAATTCTACTCTGAAATATTTTGATTGTTTCCATTTTTTGAGAATGATGAGATCTTCCTATTTTTATTGTCTTTTGTGTTGCTGGCAGCTTATGAACTTTATAATCGCAGCATATTAATTCCATAATTTTCAAAATTTGCAATTCTATCATTATTTTTTTAGCAGTTGAATACATCATCATTTTACATTTAAAATTAAAACATTGAAAAAAAAAAAGAAAAAAATAAGGACGAACCTGTTAGCTGTAAGAATGTGCCATGCAAAAAGAAAAAAAAAATTGAGATCTGATACATGAGGCCAACAAGGAAGATAGGAAAAAAATAATGTAGTTTAATATAGGGGCAAATTTGTAAATGTCCATCTTATCCTATTCACTATCTAGGAAAACAAACACATAAAATAAATTGTGGCGATAATCTTATCTTGAGTAAATCAAACATAACAAACATTAGTTCACACTAATCTCTACACCCCAATCTTGAATCCCTAGATAAAAAGTATCTAATCCCGTCTCCATTAACAAACATGCTCTTATAGAACTGCATAAATAATTTAATAGTATTGTTAGTTAATTGATAATTCGCCTAAAAAACTTGGTCTTCTCCTTCTGTTACCATCCATCCATACCGAAAAGGGATAAGGAAAAAAAGAAATAAAAAATCAAATATAACTTGTCGAAGGTTGGGTCATATGGTGGTTCACCTGAGAAATGGTCGCCTATGGTGGTTCACTAAAGAATTGGTCGCCTATGGTGGTTTGTCGGAGAAAGGGTCCATTGTGGCAGCCAGGCTATTGTCCGCCACGCCATTGCTGCTATTTGACAACACTGGTCTCAATGTCAATCTAATAGTTGACCAAATGAAGACCAACCATTAGACTCTTACAAAGAAGCTCCATCATCCTTCCCTGCATATTTGGTCCCTATAATTAAAATAACCAACACACAATGACCACTGAAATAATAAATACCAAAAACAACCACAATAAGATATCCAAACTATAAATGCGGCTATGAAATATAGAGAATGCATTTTACATATCATACAATTTATCATACTATATTGTGCGATTCATAAACAAAATAACCATCCTACAAAGGATAAGATCATGATCGATCAAGGATAAGATTATGACCATGCAAAAAAATGATTGAAGCAATCACAACCGCACTTTTTAAAGAAAAAAAAAGGGCAGAAGCACAAACTTACTCAACTCAGTTTTCCATTTCCTTCTGCATTTTTTCTAGTAAAACTCAGTAAACATCACTTAGGGTAATTTCTAAACATATATAAACATATATCCAGAATGCAATTCAACAACTTTCAAGGTAGTCCTTCCTTGAGTTTACTTTGAGCACAGTGTTTGCTGACACGACCTAAAAGTCCCAAAATGTTGATGAGAAAGAAATTCTGAAAAGTCAAGAATTTCAAATGTATAGTGATAGTTACCGATTTATGTGATTCAACCAGTCCCAAAAAGAATAATCCACAATTCAGTCTAAAAACCATAACCTTTACGGTAAAAACAACAGTAAAGGCAATCCCTAACTCAAAAAGGACGATAATTATCTGAGGTAAGTAACTCATGATTTCTTTAACATGTTTTGTTCTTGAAGTTTTATCTGGTTTTGGCAGAATGTATTCATCTTGTTATCAGACACTCCATCAAATGTTAAGATGAATGTACGTCACTTTCTCTTCACCCCACCAACCACAGTTATCTTATTCGAAACATTAAAATTAATCATACCTCCTCAAGAACTAGAGTCAAACGAAGATGCGAGTAACTCTTAGTGGCTTTGCATGAAGCAATGTATTCAGCTTCAGATCCCGACTCTGCGGTAGATGTAGCACTACCTTTTAACTGTGTTAGAATTTTTAAAAATAAAAAATAAAAAGGACAAGAAAAATCACAACCTCATATCAGTTCAGACATATTAAGACTGCTATTCCTTAAGAAAGTTAAATTTTGACTAAAAGAAAGAACCTATATCATGAATACTGATGCTTTGCATATAGTACATTCCTCTCTCTATTGAGGATCTTAACAACCTGCCTTGCACTGCGGGTTCACCACTAAGCACCATCTGCACATATAAGTTTATGAGTCAACTACTTAAATTTTTGAAGGAAAAAAAAAAAGTTATGTTACACTAAATACAACTAATTGAATAATAAGTTTAGATTATGAACTTCAATATTTCCGGATTCTTCAAAGGTCCTTTACCAGAAAGAGATGGCCCCCTTGGTCTTAACAAGTGAACATTCCACCTAATAATTTTGTCAACTGGCTGCAAAAATCAACAGACAAGTAATCGACAATGATCGTTCAAAATAGGAAATTCAGTGTTACTTGTTATCTAAAGACAATAAATGTGACGTTCAATCCTTTCGCCTGACATAAATGATATCAAGCAACTTGTTCTGGTATTTATTTCCAATAACCTGTGACAGGTTACAAAAATATACAAAATGGAGCAGTCGAGAAAGTACACTAGAACTTTTCCAAAAACAATTGTGACGTCTTATGGGGTTTTAATACATGAATCTTAGTGGTTTTTGGGTCTATAAAATTCTTCCCGGTATTCCACAGTAGCCCGAAACCTGGACCAGCATTAACGATAAACATTGGATGGAGTGTCTGCAAACCAAAAGGCAACGAGATGAATATATTCTGCCAAAACCAAATAAAACTTCAACAAGAGCATGTTAAAAAGTTGATTACCTCAGGATAATTATGGCCATCAATCTGCAGTAATCTATAAAGTGTCAATTACTTGAGATCCATCCAGCTTTTTTCTGAGAAGCAATAGTAATTGACATCAGCCGAGCCCCAAGAGAAAAGTGTCTGCAAAATCCCACAAAAACATGATTAATCGGATTATTCCAAAAAACAAAAGAGGGGAAAAGAATTAGAGCTAAGATCTTGTCCTACATCGACTTGTCTCTGCACATTTATAGTTCTCCTCTAGGGCCTCTTCGTCGGCCGCGATTTTCTCGTTAATTCTCGGTGGCTCTTTCTGTGGGGTTCCATTTAGAATCTCAAAAACATACTTCTTGTAGTTATTCCAAAAAATATAAAATTCAGAAAGTAAAAATATCATGTACGAACCTCACTCATGATTTAACAAAGCAATCCTGTATTAAGAAAATTCTACCTAAAAAATCTTCCTTCAACAAAAATACAAATTGATTTATGCGTACAAACACATATAGATAAGAACTGTTTAGATTTTCGAAAAACCTCAACCAAGCTTGAATATCTCCTGCGCCAAATGCGACCTGTAAATTCAGTACAAAATTTTGATTAGGGTTTTCTTCAATCTCAAGATCCCGGCGTCGTTGGGTTCTTTCCGCTTTCGATTCCAGCTCAAAACCTTTGAATCCTTTAAGTGAGACCACTGGTGCTCGACTATACTGGCTTTACCCTTGTTGTAGGCCGAATTGGGTCGTGCCTCCGAAGCTGTAGCAAATCCCATTAACAGATGGGGGTGTTATGTACAGGGAAACTAGAAAGCAATCTGTCAACACTTGACCACCTGCCATGCGGACTTTTTCATGCTCTTCGTTTGGAGTGGCCAATTTTTTTCTACGGAGGTCGGAGTGGCAGAGGCGGCGCGAGTTAGGGTGAAGGGAGACATGAAGCAATGGTGATAGTTAGGAGAGAGATGAAAATTGACGATTGATGTTTGTTGGGCTAGCGATAGTTGGGAAACAGAGGACGTTGCGTAAGAATTAAGTTGGTAAAAAACAGTGTTGTTTTGATAGACTGAATATTAAAAAAAAATAGGGGCGTTTTGGTAAATAAAAAAAGTGACACATGTCAAGCTCTCAATTCTTCATACTTTCTCTTATATGTAAGAGGGAGATATTTAGCAAGCTAGACTTGTATTTAACTTTCTTTTTTTCGTCTATGTATGTATTTTTTTTGTTNCAAAGAATTTTATAACTAAAAACATAAAAGGAGATACAGAGATGATAGTCCACGGCTAGACAAACAACTACACAAATAAAACAGCTGCAACCTGCAGAATCAAGAAAAAAACAAAAGAAACTGGAGAGCCTACAGAGTTGGTCTAGGAGAGGGAGGAGGGACTTACAACCGGTCTATAGGGCAGTATAGAATACTGAGGCCCTGAGACATGCTGTCAGACTAAACAATTAGATCTAAAAACTGAACAAGACCTTGCTAGCTAACAAATAAGCTAAAAAATAAATAGAAGAAAATTCTAGCAATCAAAGCAGGCAATATCAACCAAAGCTTTCTCTGCAATCCAATGTTTATTGAATACCCAAATATTTCTCGCTTTCCATAACCACCAGAGGATGTATGTGGTTAGTTGAATTCGATCTTCAGCGGCCTTGTTTTTGTGGATGAAACAGACTTCCTTCCACCATTCTTTGAAGCTGGTAATTTCTTCTTCCAGACCAAACCAAGTGACAGGTGCCAGCTTCCAGATTTTCTTGCCACTTATGCAGTTGAAGAGAATATGTTCATCATCAAACCTCTAGTATGGAGCTTCTTTGGAGATAATGTTCAATCCTCCCGCTGTTCGAGCGGAATACATGAATACAAAATAAGAGTTTATAAACACCTCCTCCAGCTCCAACTGTATTACAAGCTATATGATTTATGATTAGTTTATTAGTAATAACATTTAAGTCTAATACTATATTGGTAATAACACTTTATTGGTGGTTCTCACTCCATCTATCTTGTTGTTCTGTCTGGTATTCTGAGTCTGGTAACAAGCCATAATTCATGACATAGTTGCATGCCCTCTCGAAAGTGTCCGTATCCATACTCGGATTAGGATAGCAACAATGTAGACTTGTTATCAAATCCTGGGCAGATGGAACAAGACATATTGGTTATTATACACTTCTCCCCGTACAACCCTAGGCACCAAAGCCCAACAAATCTCTTGACAAAATAAAGAAAAAGAAAAGTAAACAATATTAAAATAAGGATTAATGATAATAGATAATAGTACATATGCCTTTTATTTTGGTTGACCTATTATAATTAAAATAACAAATTAATATAGCCACAACAATCGCGAAGCTCTTACTCATATAGAGTCACCATCTAATTTTTGTTTCTAGAAAAAAGCTCTTGTCCATCTCCCTGATTAGAAACTAATTTTATTTATTCGGAATTGAAAGTGGGCTATGAGATTTTTTTTATTTTTTTTTCGAAACGATAACAACCAAATATATTTCATCAAACAAAGGTTTACACAGCCGATCACTCAACTGAGTGAGTCCAGAACCACACAATCTATAAAGGATGCATAGAATCAAGATAGGGGAAATCATCCCATTTTCCCTTGTAAAGCCATGTAGGCTAACCGAGTACAAGATACACAGAGTTCGTCACCACAAACAAAAGTACAACAAGCTAACATAGAAGATAACAAATTAATATCAACAACAAAGTCGGAGAGTTGAGCTGTGTCTGCTGCTCTGGATAAGATAACCTGCAACTTGTTGCGGTCTTGAACACATCATATGAAATCTTTAAGTCCATGCATCAAAGCCAATTCCAGTCGCCATCTAAGTGCTATCAGCTCTATTTCATCTTCAGTAACAGATTTATCTTCCAACTGCATCCATGTTTTAAGAAGTGTAGAATCAACAGACACCATGCACCCCAGTCCAACTTTGCCTTCTGGGCTCCTATGAGCACTGACAGCTAAATATAGCTGTCCTAACCTGGCCGTGAACTTACAAACATGATTAAGAGAGGAAGGAAGTACATTCTGCTCAAGATGATGTTCTCTGTTCAAATCCCCTGAAAACTCCTTCCATCCTAGCTGTGCTTTCTCAATAATCTTCCTCTCAGATATCCAAACTTTGTTAAACACCCATGCATTCCTTGCTTTCCAAATTTCCCATAAAATGAAAGCTGATAATCTCAGCCAGTTATGCATGCACTGTTTATTTGGATCACCACATATTGTAAACCACCAACTTTTGAAAGTTGTTGTGGGATCTTAAAAGTGTAACCATTTTAGACTGCTTAGTTTCCAGCAAATGGCTGCTTTTGCACATTTGATAAGGACATGGCACATATCCTCCTCTTCCATACCACAACACTCACAAATTCCATCCAGCTTCATTCCCTTCTTTAGAAATTGTTTCTTCACTCCCAAAAAGTTCCAACAGCATATCCAAAGAAAGAGTTTTATTTTGCTCAATATAGGGAGTTTCCACAAAGTTTTCCAGCTCCTTTCCATTTCACCTGTCCTGTTGCTGGTACTGACAGCTTGCTGGTTTTTGAATTGTTTGTGTTGAGAGATGAGACAGTAGGCATCCTTGACTAAAAACATGTCCTTCTTATTGCCATCCCAAATGAGTTTATCCTTAGTGCCCCTTCTTCGTATGGGAATAGCCAAGATTAAACCTGCATCATATGGATTAAAAGTTTGCAATATGCAGTCCCTGTCCCACCCCATATTGTCAGCTAGCATCAAATCACTCACCTTTATCAATCTATTCCTGTCACTCTGGAAGTCACAAGTAGGTTTGAAACCAACCTTGTGAGGTATCCAGGGAAAATCCCGTACCCCTATAGACTGCCCATCACCCACTTCAAACCTAACCCCCAGCTCAAGATATTCCCTAACCCCCAACCAACTCCTCCAAAGCCATGAATCTGCTCCCTTAGGAATAATGTCACTGAGCATCTCCCCCAAAAATATTTACCCCTCAAACCTCTGCTCATCAACAAATTAGGATTAGTAAGAACTCTCCAAAATTGTTTGACTAGCAGAGATTCATTGAAAGAGGTAAGTTCCTAAACCCAGTCCCCCTTCCTTCTTAGGTTTACTCAAAATTTCCCAACTTGCC
The DNA here is from genome assembly GCA_008636005.1 of Striga asiatica. Taxonomy (NCBI): domain Eukaryota; kingdom Viridiplantae; phylum Streptophyta; class Magnoliopsida; order Lamiales; family Orobanchaceae; genus Striga; species Striga asiatica. The sequence continues at coordinate 503,333 of BKCP01005517.1, read as the reverse complement.
CAATGAAATCTCTCCCTCCCTAACATTATTCCTACCCCACCAGAATTGAGCAATCAGCCTGCTCAGAGTATTTAGTACAGATATGGGAACCTTGAAACATGACATGACAAAAGTAGGTATTGCACTCAAAACTGATTTGATAAGGACCTCTTTTCTAGCTTCACTCAAAAAATTGTTTTTCCAAGTCTCCAGTTTTTTCCTCACACTCTCAATCAAAAAATTGAACACTTCTCTTTTTGTCTTTCCAATCCCCAGAGGGAGACCTAAATATCTGGTGGAGGACACTTTGGTAATACCATTAAGGATGGAACAGATTTCCACCTGCTTGTGTAAAGAAGTGTTTTGGAAAAGAATATTGAGGATTTATCAAGATTAACCATCTGACCAGAATCATTGCCATATTGACTCAGAATATCAAGAACTAAAGATTCATTGGACCCTAAACTGCCTGCTCTTAGCCAATCTCTGAATTGCCCCAAGTTAATTACATTTTTGGAAATATCTTCTTGTTTAAAAGAACAATGCCGGTTTAAGTGACCTATTCTTCCACAGTAAAAGCAAAATTTTGAAGCTTTTCATACCTGAATTCCACCCATTGGTTATGAGCGCCTTGTGTAACACCCCACTTTGATTTTTAAGAAATTTCGGACTTTCCAAAAATTCAGTAAAACATTTTCGAAATCATGGACATTATTCACAACATTTAAATAGTCCAAGTCTTATATGGACCCAAATGGGATTAATAAACCCGGTTTTGATCTATGGTTTTCATTAACCGATTTCACAACATATCTCACATGTTATTCAGCTCAAACATAACAGCATGAATAACTAAAGTAACATGATATCCAAATAAACACACACTTATGAATATCCAAATAGAGGGGTTTCAAACAAACCAAATCCAACATTTTCAAAGTAAAATTTGAAATCAACCAACATGTCAAGTAATCTCAAACATAAGGTTCATAAAGAGCGGAAGCTATAATAACAGTAAATGACCACCCACTCGTCTTGCCTCGTCATCCGTCACCTGCTTAACCTGCATCCGTGAAGAGCAGGTGGTAGTGAGCACAATTGAAAAATGTAGTGCTCACCACTATGCACATAATATATTATAATAAAATGGTATGGTCGCAGTATGAATATAAATCAATCATCATCATGTCTCATCTCATGTCAATACAACAATGACTCACTCATGTGCACATCTATCATTACCGCAGAAAGGGGATGCATAAACCCTTACGACGGGAGTGCGTGCCACGCAACGGACACGACCTTTCATTAGGACTTAAAGAGACTTGCCTCGCAAGGGCAACCGTATTACATCGATGGGGACAACCGTATCGACGACCGTAACAGCTCACATCAGTAGGCCGCATGGTTCACATACATACATTAATCATACCAACGAAAACGCTTAAACACATATGGCATAGAGAATTTTTAGAATAACAAACCCACCTAATAGACAAGGTAGTCAAATACACAATAATCAGCAGAAAGTAGGCAGAGGGTTCGACTCCTCGTTAATCTACAGTTAATAATATTTATCTTATTAATAAGGGCGGACAGGCAAAACAAGAAAAGGCATTAAGTATATAAGGCAGATAAAAAAAAACACGCAGAGCAGGCAATCAAAAACAGTTCACACAGCTCAAAAGTGGCTCATTAATTTACTCGGGTCTATATAATGAGCGTAACTAAACCACATAACTCAAAAATCTGAATTTCCTCATAAATAAGCATTTAAGACAAAAGCACAAGAAACCAATTGCGTTCAGATTTCCTGAAAATTATAATTTGACATCTAAAACGTTGAGTTTCACTTACGAAATCGATCACAAACATAAAACTTAAAAATTGTTTAATAGCGTGGAACTAACACAATTCTCACTGAAATAAAAACCTTGAATCCATTGCAATAACATGATTCAACATTAAAAGCACATGCTAGCAGCCACTTAATTCTCAAGCAATCAAGGCAAAAAGCATATAAAATAAGGCACGCTATGCTCTCTGTATCTTCTAAAAATTAAATCTTACATAAAGGACTATATAGCACCGAGTTTCATCCTCAAATTCTACACAAAATGTACCATTTATTAGCATGAAAAGTACCAGATCATAACTCAAATGCATGCTAAACAAAAAAACGAGGCCAATTAATCACCACAACAAACTCTTTTTAGATAGTTTCAACATAAGTCCAAGGCAAGACAAAGGTTCCAGTCCACGAAATTTCACAAACTTAGCACAATATAAACACCAATTTTCACACCAGCTTATCTCACATCCAAAGATCCCAATATTTCACCAAATCAAACATTTAATCACCCCAATTTAAACACACGTATTACTCAATCCCAATTCTCAAGATCCGAAATGCCAAATTTTCACAAGGTAAACACATAATAATCAAGAATGAAATCAACTCCAAGCAAACTCAAGTGTCGGTTTAGCCAATATACCAACTGTCGTATAAAACGTACCAATCACCAGAAGAATAGGCGGCTCGGTTTGCCTCAGTCCGGTGGCCCTCGGGTACTCTCCCGTTCGTCGACGACACTCCCGGCCTACTCGCAGAAACAACCCGGCTGCTTGCTGGATCATTTCGTTGAACACCATCACGGTATCTACTCACACAAGGACAGTAGGATATGAAAAGGGGCTGCTACAACTTGATGCTGCTAAACGGACGGCTAACGTGGTGCCGTTGCTCTTTCTGCACGGCCTGAAAGCTGTTGCTTCGGGCTCCCCTCGAACTTATGGGTTGCTCGAAAACAAACCGACGATGAGCTGCTACGGATTCTCGCCTCAACAGACGGGTCGAAAGGGTTGTCGCTACTGTTCGGGCCACTAAATGAAGGCCGATGGGGGTGCCGCTGCAAACGGGCGCGCGACTGTGGAGGTTTGCTGACTGCTCGCGATTGAACTAGAATGGCCGCTGTGAGACCCCGGCGAGAAGAGAAGCTCACGACTGGTCTGAACGGAGCACGATCTTCGAGAGCTCAAAATCGTCGGACAAAGGTCGGGGCTAGCGATCAATCGCAGCCTGAAGTCGCCAAAGGCTTGGCTCGACTGACGTGGTCGAGTCCGCCGAAAACTCAACGTGGCCAATCATTCATCGCCGGGGATCACTGCGTGAACGGGCTGAAACAGCTTCTCGCGTGGTCCGTCTGTCGGAGATGCTTTAGGATGTCGGCGGTTTGCTGCTACCCTGGAGTGCTCAGGGCGGCGTTGACGGATGGTGATCACGGGATAGATTTGGAGGATGAGGGCTATTGATTTAAGAGAGAAGAGAGGTCGAGAAAAAAAAAATGAGGATGAAGGGGATGACGACGTTTTGAAAGAGAGAATGATAGGGTTGGGTCATTTGTGCTTCAAATAATGGGTTGACCTGTAACACCCCGCTTATCAGAGTAAATTTTTTGCAACTTTTACTTCGAATATAGTTAACTCTTTCGAAATCTTTTGCGACTAACTCGGGATGCTACTCAAACTCATCATCTTGAAAATCCGTTTATCTTTAAACTTTTTGTCTAATACTTCTTTAGACATAGTTAAAACAGGTTTCCTTTAAACTTGCAATTAAAATACCATAATCATATTTCTCATAATGGTAAAAACTTGAAATCTGAAATTCATTAAAATGCAAGTTCAAGTCTCAATATGCGTAGCGGAAATACTTTTAAAACGTAGTTAATTATACAGACTGTTTTAAATGTCCGTATCAAAGCTTGTCTTCATCTGAATCCACGATCCACACCAACACTGCTCCACTCACACCTCCTCTTCGACCTGTTACCTGAAACTAAAACTCATGGGGGTGAGTAACGAATATGGATAATCATAAACCGATATTCATCGGCAACTCAAACTTTTCTCTTCTCTTTCCGATAGTTAGTCGGATACGTGTGCACACTCTGATGGATATTTCTCAGGCAACTCAGCGGCCTCCATCAGAACTTAGGAAGTACTCGTAAGGCAACTCGGCGGCCTTCTTCCCAAGCGTAATAAACTCATAACTTTAGGATATACTCATCTAATGGATATTTCTCAAGGCAACTCAACGGCCTCCATTAGAACTTTAGGATATACTCCGAGACAACTTAATGTCTCCTCATCCCATATGACATCAATATCGTACTCAATGTGATACCCGTTCAGGGTCCCCACCTTTTCATCTTTGAAATCGTTTGTAACTCGATAAGTGCTGTACTGATACTGTATCTGCAAGTTAAATCAAATATAGACAAATATACTAAGTACTATGCTCATATACTCAATAAGTTCTTAAGATTATTAACTTATCCCACTTGCTTATTCTCAAGTTTATACTTAACTCCACTTTTTACATATACTTAAAGTCAATTACTTAACCTTGTATAAATCATGACTTCATAAACATCAATATGGTATTAAACTTATCATGTCATAACTCAAATGTGAAAATAACTACATTTCACATTTATAATTGATTAAATACTTAACTTTTAACATCCTCATCAAGATATATAAATTCATCTTGATCTTTAACTTAATCAAGTACTTAATCCATCTCTCAATTTATAGATATTGGCTTATACTCACTTTTCACTTAAATAACTTGAAAGTGAAAATAAACTCAAGCATACTCATCTCATCATTTAATGATATTAATATGCCATATTTAATACAATTTTTTTTTTTTATAAAATTGTATACTCAACATATTAAATCAAAACTTTGTCAAATTGCTCATCACTCATATGAGAATAAATCATGAAAATCTCATTTTAACAATTTGAACATATCATAAATATTCTTGCATATATATACTCATCTTCACATATATGCCTTCTAATATTCATAACTCACTCATTTCTCATCTTTAAATTATGAAACTTAACAGTCATAATCTCATCTTATATTTAGACATATCATCAAAATTTCATAAGTTAATCATGTATATTCATCAAGTTATGAAAACTTTAACTTCAATAGTGAACATAAGCTTCATCTTACATGTTCATCTTCAAAAATTCATAACTCAAGTTATACTTTGCCAAATCACTTAATTCTTGATCTCATGTACCCCTCTTTTACATAAGAATCATTCATTTAAATCATACTTTTCCAGCATATTCATATCTTTATGAAAATCTCATGCAATTTATCATCTTATCACCTCAAGTACATATATCATATAATTGATCTTTAACATCTTTAACTCTTTGTATCAATTATAAACTTCAACTTCTAAATCATGATATACATACTCATAAACATGTAAACTCATTTTCAAAACATGAACTTAAGCATGTAACTTTAAGATAATTAAATTACCTCCTTCTTGCTAGAGTAAAAACTTCATTCTTCTTTACTTCTCCAAAGTTTCTCCCACTCATTCTCTCTTTCACTCTTATTTAACTTTGGAACTTTATTTTGGTGTGAAAAACTCTGAATTTTAGGCCTCTATTTATAGGCACAATTGTGAGAAACATCCAAATAGAGTGAATTTTTATTCATAATAAACAAATGTAACTTATATCTTTAAATACTCATAAAATATTTTATGATCAACTTATTCAACTCTCCAAACATATTATATACTTAGAAATTTCATTTGGATAATTTGGACAAACATCCAAATAGAGTGAATTTTGGATCATAATAAACAATACAAACTTGTAAAAATAAATATAGATAATAAATAGTATTCTTAACTTATAAACTTCTCCAACTCATAGTCAATGCTTAGAAAGGCCCCTCTTATGATCCTACTCTGATCTCAATGATTAAATTCGAGATTTAGTGAAAATTCTCCAATTTACGGAACCAAATTCTGACTTAAAACGAACAGTTACCGTAAAATCGAAATTTCTTACAGTTTTCGAATTTCCTTCTTTTCTTTTGGCATTTTTCATTTTTATGCTGAAAAATTTTTCTTATCTTGTAGTCTACTAAATATATAGAGAGAAAATAATTTAATGTATTTCTCAGAACTGAAATCGGACATAAATTCCGACTACAATCGAAAAACGCAAATTCTAAAAATTTCATATTTCTCTCTAATAATTTAAATAGACTAAAATGTCTAAATAAATTTTCTCACTTCTTTGAACATTTATAACTTAAATGCTCATGGATACTTAACCAAACTCGAGACCTAACTTGTCTCGACTCATTATTCTTTTTCTTTCTAATTCAAACTAGAAATGGCCAAATTTACATCCATTTAGCTAAATAAAATGGAATGTTACTTGAACTTGAACTTCATTTTAAATAACTTATTTCACTTCAATAAACATTAATGTGTAATTAATCCTTATAGCTTGATCAATACTCAAAGCTAAGCTAGGCTCGAAAATCATTTGCTCGGTAATAATCTTAACTCGTAACCGAACATGCTTGGTTCAGTTCACGACTTATCTTGAACGAGTAATCAAAATATACTCGATTTTTATTATTCGTCATCTTATTATAATTAATTCCATCTTATAAATCCATTTATAAAAATAATCAAACCGGAATTAATTAATTACTGAACTGGCTCGATTACTAAATAAAATTTAACCGAGAATACTTTCAACTTAAAGTCGAACTTTTAACTGAATAACTTAATAACTGGGCTCGAAACTAGGAACGAGCATTATTAATAAAAGTAATTAGTTCAAACTTAGAACTAAAAATAATTACTTTTATTAATTACTGAATGGGATATTACATTGCGAGAGTACACGACCTGTTCAGTGCCTCATGGAGGGGGGACAGGTGCCCGACTCTAGGCAAGATGCGATCTTTGACGAGCTGCATGTGGGCAGAACCTTACCTTTGATGAGGTACCGGTGACCTACTGGATTGACGAATCCAGCAGGGAGAGTCCGGAAGAGGTACTCGTCAAAAATCCGGCAGGGTAACCATGGCTAGTGCGGTGTGACTCGGTAGAGTGGGAAGGTTCGGACGGAGTATCCGAATTGAGTTGTTTGAGTTTCTCTCGTGTGTCAGTTGTCCTGTTGGATGTTTTTCCTTGGATTTCCGGGGACGGAAATCGTTTAAGGAGGGTAGACTGTAATGCCCCGTTTATTTGTGGATTATTTGGGATTTATTATTATTATTTTTATTGATATTATTATTGTTATTATTAATTGGTGATAATATTTATATACTATTTTCTTGAATGCCATTATGTTTATTAATTGTCAAATGTGATTAAATGTTAAATGTCTAATTGTCTAATTGATTTTGTGATTTATTAAATTATTAATATGAATAAGTGTATGTAATAATGTGTAAAATATATATATTTATTTTTTGGTTTATTTTTATCGCGCGTTTGCATTCGAATCGAGCCCAATAAATTTCCGTTGGAACCGAATTGGGCCCGAATATATCCGTTTAAATTTTTAATCGAGCCCGTGAGCTGATTTGTTGTCGCAACCGGCCCAAAAATCCATTTGGCCCAAATTTCTCGGGCTCGGCCCGACAGATTTTCTCCTTTTCCTTTTCTTTCTAGCGTGCGTGTGTATGTGTTTGTGGTTGTCTTGGACAACAAGAGATCAAAACCTAGTACATGTACATATATATATATGTATCTCTATCGTTCTATTGGCCAAACACAATCCCAGCTTTTAAATCGATCGCAATTGTTCTGTTCTTTTTCTCGCGCCGTGATTTTTGATCGATTTTTTTTCTCCTTCTTCATCATCACCATCACGAACGTTTTTCCTTCATCATCGTCTCTTCACCGTCGCTGTGATTTTCGCTCGTCATCATCTCGTCATCGACCATCTTCATCACCCTGTTCCGTTGCTCTGTTTTTCGCGAACCAGTGGCGAGCCCTGTTTTTCCGACGATCCTGAACCAGTCCGGCGGCCAAGCTGCAGTTCTGAGCCTTCTCACCTGACGCCGCGCCGCGACCAGTCCCTCCGCCACGCCGCGACTGAAGCCCCTGCCGCGCCACGACCCTCTCCCCTGCCGCGCCGTGAAGATAGTTCTCCATCTCTGTTTGTGTTTCTTTTTCCGGCGAGCTTGGTAGTTCTCCGAGCAGCGACGTCCGGTGACTTCCCGACGAGCTCGTGAACCAGCAGCAGCAAGCTCCTCTCTCCTTTCTGTGCGACGAGCCTTCTTCTTCGGCGAGACGAGTTTACCGTCGAGCTTTCGTGTTCGTGACGTTTTCGAGTTTCCCGAGAACGGTACCTCGTCGTTTTTCCGTCTCGTTTAATTCATATATGTTTTCATTAAATTGTTCATGTTCATGAAGTGCTCGTGTTATATATGATGTGAATTTATTATGTGAATATGTACAAATATATGAATTTTGTGATTGTATGTGTTCGTATGTTCGGGATAATTTCGATTTTCTAAAAAATCGAACGAGACCTCAAAAGTCGTGTAAGTCGATGGATATTGGAACAATGTTGAGTGCTTGGTCGTATGAAAAGGCCTCGGACGAGAAATTTTATGTTGTGATTTAATTTCCAAGTTGTCGAGCTTGTAAATCGCTGTTTCGGTGTTCGAATCTTTAAAAATAGCTCGCTGCTCGAAACGATTTGAAATTTTGAGGGATGTATTATCTGTTCATTGCCTGCCATGTGTAAAATTTTCGTAATTTTTAGAGGCCTGTAGCTATTTTTAAATAATTAAATTGTAATCTGTTCAGGATAATGTTTAATGCATAAAAAATTCATGCCTGACTGAAATGGGCTGAAATTCGAATATGTCATGCCTCTTTGAGTTATATATGTTGTGTTAAATTTTTAGAATTTTTGGAGTTGATTTGATGTGGTTAATGTTTTATTTATTGAATCTGCAGAAACGTTGTTTGTATTTTTATAAATTGTTTACTGCATGGAAAATTCTGAAATATTACTGAGAGGCTTATTTTAGGTGTGTAATCATGTTTGTAAAAGATGGGAATTTTTGGAGTCCGTTTGGATTCAGTTTGGATTTAAATTTGATAAACTGCTGTTGCTCGTATAAATTTTTAAAAATAGCAGCAGTTATCATTTAAGGCTGAGATTTTTATACATGGACTTTAGCATACTGTATGTAGTTGTGTAAAATTTTCAAGTTCAGATTCATTCATCAGGTCCGAGTATGAATTAATGTGTCCATTTTGTTGATATCTTGTTCGAATTTTATAAAATAGGGTATTTCGTGTTTAAAGCTGAAACTTTGTGGTTTTACATGTTTCTGGGAGATGAAATTTTGTGTAAATTTTCAGAGCTTAATTCGTAGGGTAGATTGACCATTTATTTTCATGCGATCAAATGATTTCTATTTTCGAGCATAATTGTTATATGAAAATTTTGGATCGACTTGCTTTTAATTTTTATGTGAGTTTGACTTGGTCAATCCTTAGATGGATTTTTGTGAACTCCCTTATATGGTTTAGTCGAGTTTAGAGCCGAGTTTATTTTCAGCTAGGTCTGTCTTGTGATTTCCGATTTAAGTCGAGATAGATTCTGATTGTAGGATCTTGACATCATTTAGGTGTCTAGAGGTGTGGACCTTGCCTTATTTCGAGATTTGTGACTGTGAACCGTGCTGCTATCTGGTGGGTACATTTATGATGTATTCCATATTTATCGCACTCCTTATTTCGTGTAATATTTCTTTTGAAAATTATTGTATGCATGAGAACTCTAGTCTAAGTGTCCCGAACGATAGTGCCTTTGATGAATGCGAAAGCAGTGGAAGTCGCCTGCCCGTCGTATCCGGGTGGTGGACGCCCGAATCCGTGTAGAGCGGAGGGGACTGTCTGATTTACTCAAATCCGTATAGAGCGGAGGGGTAATTCAACTTAACTGTCTCCTGGAAAGGATCCCATGTACCGTCGTATCCGGGGGTGGGAAGGTTTCCAGTTACAGCCATGCCGTCGTATCCGGAAGGTTGTTGTATGTACATAGGAGGTTTGCGATAGGGCCAGGTAGGGGGTTTAGGCTATGAATTCTATGCATACCGGTATTGATATTGTACACTGCGAGTACTTGTTTGTAAAATTATTATGCGGAATAATCGTGCGATAATGGTGAGCTTGTTGGTTGCTCACCCCCATTATTTTCTTGTTGTCTTCTCTCTTCCTTTGTTTTAGGTTGAGACGATCTGGAGGTGGTGGCGTAGGACGAGCGAGATGGTGGTCATATGTGTTGAAAACCTATGCTTCCGTATAAACTCGATATTTACTTGTTTGCTATTATTGCCTTGGATTATTTACTGCATTCACTTTTCGAACTATGTTGGATTTGGTTGAACTTTGAATAATGTTAGGTCTTTTGAAATGGTTTAAAGACTTACGTTTTATTGGAACTTGTTTTATTGTTAGCTCGTGCATGTGTAGTTTCCTTGAGTTGTTGGATGTGTGTTATTTGTTGATGTTAGTAAGTAGCGCCCGTTTCTCGATAAAGGTTTTAACTTGTTTTTTTTTTTCTAAAAATAAAAAATAAAAAACTCTGATTTTTATTAAATAAATTCGATAAATTCTTTAAAATAAAACGGGGCGTTACATATTCCCCTTACCCGACGCTCTCAATGATATTCTTAGTGAGCTCGACATCGACATCAGTCAATTGGTGTCGATCGTGTTTGCTCGGATCATTTTGAGAAAGTATATACTTCAGCAGCGTGCGACAACAAGGGATTCTTTTTAACAATTTGGCCCGGCCTCCCATGGCTACAATGAGCATCGTCATCTTTCTCAGTATCCCTCCATTTATTTTGGACCTTTTCATAGTTCAAAATAAACTGGTGCAACCCAAATCTTTCAAGACACGATTTGTTACCTCACTTGTTGAAGTGACTAGTAGAGCTGCACAAAATTTGTCATTACTGTCGTGGCCCATCTCTTTCTCAGTTTATACATCCCCTTTATCCATCTGTGATCATCAAAATTGTACTGCTCAATCATTCGCTTCCATGTAGACTTGTACTCATCTACAGAATCACAATATGTCATGCATTTATGCCATGATTTCTTAAACTCCGACTCACCATTCAAACTTCCTAAATAGGATGGAGCATTTTGATTGATATGAAATTGACATAAACGATGATGCGAGTGTGTGAACACTTTATCAATAACATTCATCATAGATTGACATTGATTAGAAAAGACAATTGGGGAGGTTTTCCATTCATAGAATCGAGAAATGTGGAAAATAACCACTCAAATGAACTTTCAGTTTCATCGGACAAAAAAGCCAGGCCAACATCAAGTTTTTATAATGGTGATTTATACCGACAAATGGAGCACAAATCAAATTGTACTTATTTGTTTTGTAAGTCGTATCAATTGATAGCACATCACCAAAAAACTTATAATCAACTGCACATCTATGATCCCTAAAGAAAAAGTTCATGATCCGATTATCATCATCCAACTGTGTAATAGCCCAGTTCTGTATTAATAAAAATGACAGTTTTTAGTTCCCAGTTGAACTATTTCTTTTTATTAATACTGCTCGTCTTGAGTTCCGAGCCCAGTTATCAGCTATTCAATCTCAGTTATTAATTCCGGTCCATTTATTTTATTAATGGATTTTATTCAGTCGGAATTAGTTATTTCAGTTGACGAATAATCGAAACCGAGTTTGTTTCGATAAATCGTCCAAGTTTAGCCGTGTCCGGAACCGAGTTGTTCGGTCGCGAGTATCGCGCCTAGTTCGCGCCTAGCCAATTCTCGAGCCCTAGTTGTCTCGAGTCTTGTTCGAGCCCTAGCCATGCTCATAGCCTTACTTAGAATATTTCTAAGTATGAGATCATATTTGTCAAGCCTTGGATGTTATTCCCTCGGTCTAGTATACCGCACCTAGTTCGTGCGTGGCCCCGAGATCACTCGCGCCTAGGGTTCGCAAGTTCGGGCCAAAGCCGTGCCGAGTTCGCACCAAGTCATGACCAAGTATTGAGGGGATTTTCCTAGGTTTGGTGGCACCTAAGTGTGGCCATTTTTCAGCCCTAGCCAAGGGTTAGCCTCGGTTCAAGTGCATTCCAAGTCGGGCCATGAGTCGCGCCCTAGTACCCGCACCCTAGCCTCGCGCGAGTCAAGTATGGTGGCCCAAGTCATGGCCAAACACCTTTGGAATTTTTCTAAGTATTATGCATCAAGATAGGATCATGGGCCATGTCATTTATGCCTTAGAAAGTCATTTTTCTCGGTCCAAGGTTTGTCCCGCGCCCAGTCCGCGTGCACAGGCCCGTTCGCGCAACCCAGCGCCTAGCCCAGGGCCGTGTGCAGCCCAGCTCGCGCCCAGCGCGCCCAGCCCAGCGCCAGCAGCGACAGCCCATCATTTGGAGCCCAATTCTTGAAATTCCGGCCCACTTCCTTCCATGACCCAATGCTGCGTGTATTAAGGACTTAATGAGGGTCATTTAGGGCTAAGATGTCCCTAAGAAAGTGTTAAGGAAGTCAGCCTATGATTAAGCCAAAGTGGAGCATGTGCTTGTGGAATATTTTATTCAAGTGTGTAAGGCATTGTCCCCCACTACCTCCTCCTCCACCTTGGGACCGACCAGACCTGCTCTCCATCATATTTTAATGCCTTGGTCAGTCAAGATGCCCCTGCAAACCCTCCAAGTTCGTGCAAACAGCCCCAAACCATGTCCCCATGCACATGTGATGTGTGTGTGTCTCCACTTTGAGCATTGTTTTCTCCGCCCATGCATTTCCCTTATAAGGCCACCTTCAGCTGAGTGTTAGAGCTCTTGGATACTCATAATTTTCGAGCATAACACTTAGCACATTGAGGGAAAACAAGAGAAAAACCGAGAGCAAGCCAAGGCAAGCCTAGCCGCGCGCGCGTGTGCCCCGGGGAAGAGGAGTGCTCGTGTCCAGCTTGTTCCAGCCTAGTTATCTCGAGGCTTATCATTATCCAAGCTTAGTTTGGATTTTTCTAAGTCTCTTGAAGCTATCCTCCTCAGCCATTCAAGCCCCTAAGTCGAGGCTAGTCTCCTAGGCCATTTGCGAGCCCGAGCAAAGGCCATTAGCACCATTCGCGAGCTCGAGCAAGGTTAGCTCGTGACTTTCATTTTTCCTAGCTTATTCATGATAAAATAAGATTTATCATGTACAAAAATGATGCCATGCACGAGAAGAATATGGAGATTTGGATTTTTGAAGATTTAAGCCCTAATTTCGTAAGTTATGGTACATGCATGATATGGCCGAGATTAGTATCTTAAAAATCCTCAAAAATCATGAGTATGACATGGTTAAAACAGTTTCATGCTTTGAGTTCATTTGTTCGGTCAATTTGTTAAGTGAAATCGAGCCATTTTCACCCCCGAACCTAAGTATATGTGCATGCATGTATTGACCAATGTTCTAGCCTCATTAGCCATGATTTTTGATGTATATCATTCGGCCCTAGGTCAATTTTCATGTTGAGCATGTTCATTTTTGTGCCCTAGGGTGGCCTCGTGCCTAATCGGCCCTATAAGCCCACCACCAAATCCAACCGAGGTCCCTCAGTGACTTTTGGCATTTTTGAGCATTTTATGTCATATTAGGTTGATTTGGTTCAGTAGTCCCCGGCAAAGTTGCCGGAAGTTTGGCAAAGGACCGGCTAGGGTCACCAGCCGCGCCAGTCGCGCGTGCCGTGCCCGTGCCGCGTCGCAGGGGCCAGGCAGTGCCCCTGTCCGTGCCCGCGCCTAGCGCTCGCGAGGCACCGCAGTCCCCAGTGCACGTGACAGCGCCCAGCCGCGCCTGTCCGTGCCAGCCCGCGAGGTCTCAGCGCCAGTCGCGCCAGAGCACCTCCGACAGCGCCCGGCAGCGCTGTCCCAGTGTCATGCACGCGTGATCCCGAGCCAGTCGCTCGTACCACGCGGAGTCGACCTCGGGTCGTGCCAGCAGCGCACCCGAGTGTCCAGTGCCGTGCTGTAGTGACCCCGAGTCAGGTCCAGAGGCCTCGGGACGTGCCCAGCAGCACGCCCGAGTAGTCAGTTAGCCCGGGACGTGCCCAGCAGCATGCCCGCGTGCCCAGGGTCGCCCGGTAGCACCCTGACAGCCCTAGCCGCGCCCGAGCCGCGCGAGTAGTGTCTGGCCACGTCCGTTCTCGCGCCAGTCGCACTCGGGTCGTGCCAGCCGCACGCCCAGTGCCCAGTCAACCCGGGTACGCGCCAGTTCCCGCGTCCCTCGTGCTCGACCGTGCCCAGCAGCACGCCAGCACACCCAGTGACTCTCGGTCGTGCCCAGCCGCACCTAGTGGCACCAGTCGTGCCAGGGCCCGTGCCAGCCGCACAGCCCGCGCCCAGCAGCGCCTAGTACCGTGCCCGGTCGCACCCAGCTAGTGCCCAGCGCCGTGCCATGGCCCCAGCAGGCCCGGCACGGGATCGAGCCCGGCCAGTCCGAGCAGCCCGTGACCAACCGGTCCAGTGTGACCCGGTGGTCCAACCGGGTCCGGTCCAGCCCGACCCGGTTCAGCCAGTTAGCGAACCGGCCGGTTTAGCCGGCGGTTCGAGTCCGTTTTGGTTCGTGATTTTCGGTCCGAGTCTTATTCCGAAATTTAAGTATTTTTCCGAGCCAAACCAGATCAGTTAAGCATATCAGTATTATTTCCGGACTTAGAATTATTTCTGTGAACCCTTAGAGCGTTCCTTTATATCCGGATGAGTAATCTGATAGAGTAGAGCATCCTAGCATATTTTTGAGCATATGACGAGCATAGTACTTAGTATATTTGTTTGCTTATATTTTTATGTAGCTTGAGGAGTCAGCTACCAGCACAGCCGCACTTACTCATTTTCAAAACCGATCAGGTGGGGACCCAGTCTGGGTTATACATTGAGTTTAATAGTCGATATCACGTTCAGGTATGTATATGAGTTTTATCCACTTTGGGTTAAGGCCAAGTTTGCCTTCCCTAAGTTCTGGTGGTGGCCCAGTTTGCCCTAGTTATACCATCAGAGTGTGCACACGGTTACCGGCCAGAGTGTTCCGGGAGTTACCGGCCAGAGAGTTCCGGGAGTTACAGTTTACTTATATATACCAGTTTGTGATATCATTATTAATATTGCTGTTTACTTTAGAATGGGTTTTTATGGAGTACAAGTGGACCGTACTCACCCCCACTTTATATTTTCAGATGGCAGGGTCGGCGGGCAGGCGTGAGTCAAGCTGTGGTGGTGGTGGTCGTGAGTTCCGCACGAAAGCTGTTCCCGGGACATTTGTTTAAACTGTTTGTAAACTAAATAATTCCACGCATTTCAGACTTCCGCTATGCTTGTGTTTATTTTCGAACATGCATGATGCTATTTTCAGACTTAAATAATTCTACCCGGTTCGCCAGTACGAACGGGTTCAGACTAATATGCATGATTCGTAAAAATATAAACCTGAATTCTTTAAGTCTAAACCAGTTGTTAGACCGAGGTTAAAGAAACGGGTTTTTAAGCAGAAAAGTCCTTAGCAGCATCCTGAGATAGTTTGCAAATGATTTCGAAAAATTTATAAGCGTTTTCGAAAGAGTTAAAATTTGCGAAAAATTGGCCCTAGTTAGCGGGGTGTTGCAAACTGTACTTTCCAAAAAAAATGATTTTCCACATTTGCTTTATTTATAAAATATTTAAGCAAACTAGCAGCATCTCCATCTTCAACTTTTGTTTGCCACTTCAGACGTCTAAAATGATCATATGCATCTTTTACGGTAAAACCCAAATTATTTGCACCATGAGCCTCATTTTCCATAAAAGAAACGGCATTAGTAACACTAATTCCCGCATTGACTATAGCTTCTAGAGTAGATTTTTTGGCATGCGTGATATTACGTGATGATCTCAACAAATGAGTTTGATCAGGTTGAATCAATTCATGATTGTGCTCAACATAAAACCTACTCACTTTCAAGCCCCCTTCTCTCTCCCTCGTAATTCTAATTTTTGCTTTGCATTTTGTTCTAGTTACCAATTTTTGATACTCATGAATATTGTTACTAGAACGTCTTTCATCCTTAACTCCTTCACAAGAACATTCAAATTCTTTCATTCGTAGTTCTTTAGTGCCCGAAAAGTATTCTTGATCACCTTTTTTAACACTAAAACCTTTAGCATGTGCATATTGACAGTAGAGCAAATATGCATCTTCAATGTTACTCATTTTCATTCCAACTGCTAGCCTAATTTCTAAATGTTCTACTATAGATTCAAAAGACTGAACCTCTAAATTTGGTGGAGGAGAAGAAAACCGAATAAGTTCTTGAAGCTCTTCACCATTATCCTCCAAGTCTTCACATTGCGGATAATAATCCATTAATTCAATATTACCCACAAAAACAAAGAATAATCAACAAAGGAAAAGAATAATGTAGTTGTTGCATCATATCTTTTGCAAAGATTGTAACAACATATAATGATACTACAGACATGCATGGAGATAAGTGATCAACAGAAGAAGAAACCACAACAAAATTAAATATTACTTGAAATAGTAGTCAATAAATAAATAAACAAAAGAAAGAAAAACACCACAGATTGATTCAAATGATTAAGTCCCCAATGCTGCCATATGAGACACTTTATATTTAGACATACACAAATATATGTGCATATAAATTAGTAAATCACACAGACCAACAAACAAGAATTGTGGACTCAAAACCAAAGAAAGACAGCATATTCCAGTGATAAATCAACTTAATATTCCAGCATATTTCATTTCAAACAAAGATAATAAATCTACAACATAACTAAACAAGCCAAACGAAACTATAATATGATTAAGACGTAACATAGAAGAATAGAAAAACGTGTGACATTTCGAAAGGCATCGAAACTATAATATGATTCTAAAACTCCATACTCCTTCACAATTATATTCAGCAAAAATCTAAACAAAACCGAATTAGTCATCTATCATGCTAACTAGATGTCAAGTTCCTAAACTATAGAGTCAATAGAACTAGACTTCTTATGCTATCATAATCTAGATTTCTTCATCATGCCAATATGTGGTGCTGTTGACTCCTAGGCTTCAGGCTTACAAATAGGTAGAAGATTATAGAAACCAAAACCATAATTGAACCAAAAAATTCAAAAACAAGACGTCTCATATTGCATCAAAAAACCCTAAAATCCGCCTGTCAAACAACATAACAAAAAACCATAAATCAAATATCGTAGTTACTAGTCAGACGTCTCATATTGCATCAGAAACAAGAGTAAAAAAAAAAAAGAAAAAATAAATTCAGCCCATAAAAACAACGGGACCTTCAGAGAAATAACATAAATTCATGTTTGAAAACTATACAACATTACATTGGTACTACAAATTTCGAAAACCCCATGTACCTGTGAATCGGGAGAGAATGCTGCAATCGGGATGAACTTTCTTCAATCGGGCAAATCCCTCGGGGCTCGTTGGAAACGGGAGAGATTCTTCAATCGAGAAATCGGACGAGAAGCTACAATCGGGTAGAGAGATGTTCGGAAATCGGGCAGGGCGATGGATTCCTCTCGTAGAGAGATGTTCTCTCGTGAATCGGGCTGGCAATGAATTTTCATTTTAGTTCTCTTCGAATTTTGAAATGGAAATTTTCATATCCAAATTCAGATTTGGAACACCATTAACCATGGTTACCTGTAAATAAAAAAAAGGTAAATTCTTTATAGATCCCTAATGCACATTTCAACTTCCTTGTCAGTCCCCATCACTTTAAAACTTCCTCTCCACTCTCTATATCTAATTTCTCTTTCCACATCACTCCCCATATATATACTACTCTTATTATTATTCATTTATTTTGTCTTATTTTCACCAAAAATTGAAAGCCGAAGCTCGTCTCTCTCCCCGTTCAACTCGTCTCTCTCTCTCTCTCTCAAAATACCATCTCTCTCAAAATATCGACGCTCTCTCTCTCAAAATTTCATCGTCAATCGTCTGTCTATCTCTTAAATTCCATCTCTCTGTTCGTCTCTCTTTCTCTAAATTCCATTGATGATCGTCTCTCTCTAAAAGTCGTCGGGCAATTCTGTGGAAAAATTCCATGGCGGGCTCGAAAAACCGTCCTCCTTGCATTCTACATCCGACAAACCGTCCTCCACAGTAAGCAAGGTAAGATTTTGGGGATTTTTTTTCAATAATTTTGAATTTTTTTCTTCAATTCAGAATTTGGGGGTTTTTTCAAAATTTTGAATTTTTTTATTGAATTCGAGATTTTTCAAAATTTGGTATTTGGTTGATGCTAAGGCACTTCGAATTTGAGTTTTATATCACCAATTACGAATTTTATTTATAACTTAGGGCTATTCGCATGTCTATGATGGTTGATGCTGGCTGCAGTTACTTAATCTTATGCTTAATGATAGTTTATTTTCAATTAAAAAACTAATGTTTCACACAACTGCCTTTGAAATCTCATTGTTTCATGTTAATCTCGGAATAGTTAGCTGTTTTTGTTTATTAATTGACAGATGATTTTTTTTTTTTGCTTTATATCTGTTAGTGAAACACCAGTCTATCTAGAATCGAACCAAATCTTAACTATGGACACATTATAACTGTTATAAGAGTTTCTCCTTGATTTTTTTCATCTTTCTGTGAATTAATGTTAAGCCATGCAAGTTTTTGATTGCTCACTAACTAGAGAAGTGTAGTCTAAAACCACAGTCCCAGAAGTCCTCAATCAATTTACTCTTTCAATAGGTATGAGTAAAACTGTTGTGTAAATTTGTTTATCCTCTAATGATGGTTTTGCTTTGACTAGAATCTATATTGTTTGTCCCATTTTTGTTACGTTATTCGTGTCTATTTTCTCGTTCTTTTTCCCCCATTTTGAGTCATTTATGTGGTTTTAGAGTCGTATTGTCCTTTATTTCGTGTTTCGCGTCTTTGTGAGTATTTTTGTGTGTTTTTCGGTATTTTTCTGGTTTTTCGTCGTAGTTGGTGTGCAGGTTAGAAGTCCCGAGAGGATCGAATTTTTGGCAAAAATTGGCCGTGCAAGCATAATAAAATAGAGGGCTTCGTTGGCGACAATCAAATTCCGAGTCCAAATGAGCGTATACGAGCATATAACGTATGTAGTGCGACATGGACCACGAGATGTCCAGGCCCGTGCCGTCCCAGCCTCCGCGCCGTGCCAGGATCCTCGCGCCAGTACTGCGCCGTGCCTGTGCCACGAGGTGGACAGAGCCTCCAGCGTTCATTCCTGCCGCGCCGCGAGGGTGTGTTGCGCCGTGCTGCTGATGCCTACCGCGTCGCGAAGCCGCCCCGAGATCAACTGCTCCCAGTATCCCAGGCCCCGCGCCGCGTTGCTCCACCACGTCACGCCACAGCAACTCCCCGCGCCGCGATGTCCTGCCACGCCACGCCCGGTAGTTCATTCGCGCTGCGGTACATCAAGTTCTCCCTGCCGCGCCGAGACACATCTCTGCTCCGCGCCGCGAGCTCTCCACACGCCGCGATGCCTCATGCCCAAGTCATCCGCCCCGCGCCGCGCTGCTTCCTCACGCCGCGGTGTATGGCTCCCTCGCGCCGCGGCACAACATCTCCACCCGTGTTGACTTGTGCTTTTAAATATAAGATCAGGATCGATCAAAAAGGATTCACCACCTCTCGACCGGGTGAAAAACCCTAGGTCTGAGAAAAACACCACGCTCGCTTCTCCTTTCTTCTTCTCCTTCTTTTCTTCTTCTTTGTTTTTCTTCTTCTTTTCACATTTGTTTTCCATTTTTCTTATTCTTTTTCTTAGTTAGGGATTAAGCTTGTAATTCGAATTCAACATTTGAACTTGGATTGATTGTAAGTATTTCTTTCTCTTGTTTAATTCATGAATAATGGTTGACTTGAGGAGAATGATTATGTTTGTTGAATTTGATTTACGTAGCTAATTTCTATAGCTAGGGATAGGGGATGATTGTTCTTGTTTAACGTGCATTTGTCGGGCTCAAGATTGTTCATGCTTATGTGAGTTGGATTAATTCAGAATTGATGAATTTGTGCTTGATTGATTGATATAATCGAAGAGTGACACTTCGATCTTGCGATTGGAAACAATTGAATGTTAATTTGTCGAGCTAGGGTTTGTCAGTTCTATATGATTAGTTGATTAATAACCTTCTAGTTAATTAGCGACTTTCAGAACCGAAAGAAGAGAAGTCGTAGACCTAGGCTCGCATGAGGTAGATGATTTCGTAGTTGAATAATCTATGGGTTGAGATTGAAATACGTGCTTGTCGATGACCCGTCCCTTGTTACGAAAAGTTATTGGGATTGGGATAATTGGCTTGTGTTGAATGCTCGAGCTTGTTCGTCTATGTTCAATCCCTTGTTACGAAAAGTTATTGGGAGCGAACCGCTAGATGTTTAAGCGAGAGTGTCAATCTCGAACCGAGCAATTGGCTGCCGGCTTTGCTAGAACTTGAATTAATTATCCCTCCCTAGCTTCTCCATCTTTGTTCCGCTTACATTTTTAGGTAGATTATTGCTTTTTAATATTTCTTGGTTAGTAATTATTCAAACCCCCTATCTGATTAGAGTGTTTAAGATTTATTTTCTTTTTATGTGTTATCATTACCAAAGCTAAATTCTGAACCGCCTTCCTCGAGAGATCGACCCAGGAAACGAATCCTTGATTCGGTACTCGGTAAAATAAAATAATTTGTGCTACAACAAATTTGGCGCTGTTGTCAGGGAAGGCAAGTAGGATATTTAGTTTTGGTGTTTGATCTTATTTTCTGTGTTTCTCTTTATTTTAGTATTTTTAGTGTTTTTATTTCTTTTGTGCATATGTGTTTTTCTCTTTTGTTCTTGTTTTAGTTTTTGCTTCTATTCTCTTCTTTTTTCTTGGCTACGCGTGGTTGTTTGGTTCTGGTGTGCAGGTACAATGAACTTCAATCACAGGTATTCCTCCCTGCATTACCCATCTTGGAACGACGAGCCAGTCTGTTTCCCCGGGTACCATACCCAACCTTACCCGTATTCTTCCGAGTAGTCCTAGAACAATCTTCCGATTGAGCAACCTTCTGAGTCCTATGCATTTAATGATAAGCTCAGCCAGATTATGGACTTCATAGACTTCAAATCAGCTCGAGAAGAGGAGGCCGCATACAATGCCAAACTCGATCTCATCTTAGATTGATTGATGGCCCGAGCGAAACAAGAGGAGGAGATCGAGCTCAGATGTGCCCGATTGAGCGAGCAAGTTGAAAGTCTAGCAAGGCGCATCGACTCGATCAAGTCCCAAGCCCACAAGCTCGAGGTTGTGGACCCACATCCCATGCCCGAGCATCTAAATGAGCTCCAAGACGACTCCTCAGAGTACAATGCCAAGCTCGACCTCATCCTCGATTGGATGATGGCCCGAGCAAACCAAGAAAAGGAGATTGAGCTCGGATGTGCTCAGCTGAGCACACAGATAGAGAGCCTCACTGTACGTCTCGATTCGATTGAGGCACAAGTCGACAATCCACACCTCATGCTTGACCCTCAGGCTCGAATTCTGCAACAAATGTGTGAGGCCGAAGAGGATGACATTCTCCCACGAGCCGGGTACGATGCATTAGAGGAGGAGGTCGATTCACAAGACCCTCCTCCCACCTTCGAGTTGGAGCATCCGCCTCCGAGGCCACTGCACTACTTTCCGGAGGTGATGGTATTTTCTTCGATTGGCTCCATTGATGCGCCTTTGATTGCCGAGGATGACGATGGAGCTCGGTTGGGGAAGGCTCTGTTCCAAACATTGGGGATTGCTCGTGAACAGACTCACTTACATCAAGAACATAGCCACTCGTGCCCACAGTGCCCGCCTTCTGGCCTTAGAGCAAGCACTGCCACTTCTCGAGAATACAAAGGCGTGGCACGATCGTCACTTCTTCTTGGACCCTGGCTGAGTTCCTCACAGGTTTCGTCAAGCTAATGACGTTAAACAAAGCGCTTCTTGGGAGGCAACCCAAGTGATTTATCGCTTTCTTAGATATTTTTCTTTTTGCTCTTTATCTTTGAATAATGGGAGTTTTGGAGTTCTGTGTTTTTCTTGGCAGGTACGTGTTCGTGAGTTCGAGCAGGAGGATTGCGTTGAATTAGGAATTCCGAGGTTTCGGGTTGAGCATAGGCGAGCGCCTTGCACGTGAATGCTTATTTCCCTCGATGCTACTTCGGTTCGATGACTTATTTAAATGGCCTTTTCAATTATATATTGCCCTGCAAGTACTTACTGACATGTGAGTATGTACAACGAAAATATACATAAAATTCAGGATTCAAAGGTTGCTCCAAACAACAATGATCACTTGTTATGATAAGCCATTGGACATTTTTTTTTTGTTATGAGATTTTTTTTTTTTGGGTATGAGATATATTATATGAATCTTGTTGTTTTAGAGAGAGATGCCTCTCAATCCATGTGTTATTTATTGGAGATGCCTCTCGTGCTTGTGATTCATCAAATATGTTTGACAATTGACACAATTTTGGATTGTTGCTAACTACTAATGCAATTATGTTTCAATTTCTTTTTCAGCATAATATAAATAAAATTTATGGGAAGACATTTAAAGACGCTAATATAATATGTTTAATGAAATAACATCATCTTATTTTTATTTGTTGTTGTTGTTATTGTTTTATTTGAATTAGTTGTTGAATTTGAGTGGGCAATTTCTTGTTTGGTATTGGTGCTTCTGTTTGGTTCTTCATTGTTGAAATGGCTGAGGAAATGGAGTGGGTGTGTTATATCAATTTGAATATGAATTAGGGCTGCGGCGTTGTTTGATGTTTTAAATCAATTTGAATATCAATTAGGGTTGTGGTGTTGTTTGGTGTTTTATATAATTTTGAATGAGGTGGTGTTATTGTTAAAATGGGTTGAGGTGTTGTTATTGTTGAATTGTATCGTTGTTTGTATCTATTTTTTATGTTTGAAAATTATCTTTATTTTATTTGTTTTTGATAGGGCACCGAACTAAGATGTAGGTGTGCCCCCTCATACTTCAAATTCTTGGTTGGCGAGCTAGTTTGCCATTCCCAATCGAGCGAAGATCATACTTCGATGGATGTTCTATTAGTTTGATTGTTTGATGGATGATTGTAATTTTATGGATGATGGTTTGTGGACCAAGTAGTTTGAATGGATGTTTTGGATTTTTTTTATTTGATTCCTAATGATACCTGTTTTCTTAATATTAGTACCGCATTTTTGGTGTGAAACTACTCATTTTCGAGTAGCTAGTACTCATTTAAGGATGTGTTTTTAAACTGTATTCCAGTTTCTATTCATAGTAGTACCTATTTTCTTCACAATAGTACCAGTTTTGTATTGTTATAGTACCGGATATTAGCTTATCATTACCACTTGTAACGAACACATAAAACACCGAATTTCGGTCTCAAATGATGTTTACATGACAAATAACCACTCTCACACTAGTTTTTATGAGATTTTTAATGTTTTTAATTAAGTTTAATTGTAAATTGGTCGCGAACTCGACACACTAATGAAAAAAACACTACCAACACTTTATCTCATTAAAACTGTACCAATTTTAGGCAAAATAGTACTGCATCTTCTTCTATGTGGTACCTACTTTTGATCGATTAGTACCTGCTTTTGTGAAGAAAAATTGATTATTTCAATTGTTGTCAACATTTACAAAAAGTAGTATCAGTCATAGTGTAAGACAATACCACTTTATGGCGTGTTAGTACCAGATATCGTCTCTTTAGTACCACTTGTAATGAACATATAAGAAGACCGAATTTCGGTCGCAAATGATATTTATACGACCCATAATCACTCTCACATTAGTTTATATAAGATTTTAAATGTTTTTTATTGAGTATAATCGCAAATTGATCATGAACTCTATACACTAATGAGAAAACACTCTTACTAGACTTCATTTCATTGAATGACACACTTCATCTCATAGAAATCATCATACATGACTACTTCAAATTCTACCTATATGTTTTCCATTCCACTTTTTTTCATCCAAATCACGTGTGAACGACCCACGTGTCATGGTAGACATGAAGGATTAAAGAAATCACGATTTTGATAATAGTACCGGTTTTGGGCATCATAGTACCGCATCTTATTCTGCGTAGTACCTGATGTTGTTCGAATACTACCTACTTTTTTGAAGAAAAAATGATTATTTCAATTCTTCTCAATATTTACAAAAGGTAGTACCAGTCATAGTGTAAGTCAGTACCACATTATGGAGAATTAGTACCAGATATCCTGTCCCTAGTACCACTTGTAATAAACAAATAAGAAAACCGAATTTCGGTCGCAAATGATGTTTATACGTCCCATGATCACTTTGACATTAGTTTATATAAGATTTTAAATGTTCTTGATTGAGTTTAACCGCAAATTTGTCATGAACTCGATACAATAATGAGAAAACACTACTACTAGACTTCATTTCATTGAATGACACACTTCATCTCATAGAAATCATCATACATGACTATTTCAAATTCTACCTATATGTTTTCCATTCCACTTTTTTTTCATCCAAATCACGTGTAAACGATCCACGTGTCATGGTAGACATGAAGGATTAAAGAAATCACGATTCTGATAATAGTATCGGTTTTGGGCAACATAGTACCGCATCTTATTTTGCGTAGTACCTGATGTTAATCGAATAGTACCTACTTTTTTTGAAGAAAAAATGATTATTTCAATTCTGCTCAACATTTACAAAAAGTAGTACCAGTCATAGCGTAAGTCAGTACCACATTATGGAGAGTTAGTACCATATATCCTGTCCCTAGTACCACTTGTAATGAACACATAAGAAAATCGAATTTCGGTCGCAAATGATGTTTATACGACCCATGAACACTCTGACATTAGTTTATATAAGATTTTAAATGTTCTTGATTGAGTTTAATCGCAAATTGGTCATGTACTCGATACACTAATGAGAAAACACTACTACTAGACTTCATTTCATTGAATGACACACTTCATCTCATAAAAATCATCATACATGACTACTTCAAATTCTACCTATATGTTTCCAATTCCACTTTTTTTCATCCAAATCACGTGTGAACGATCCACGTGTCATGGTAGACATGAAGGATTGGAGAAATCGCGATTCTTATAATAGTACCTATTTTGGGCAACATAGTACCGCATATTATTCTGCGTGGTACCTGATGTTAATCGAATAGTACCTACTTTTTTGAAGAAAAATTGGTTATTTCAATTTTGCTCAACATTTACAAAAAGTAGTACTATTCATAGTGTTAGTCAGTACCACATTATGGAGAGTTAGTACCAGATATCCTGTCCCTAGTACCACTTGTAATGAACACATAAGAAGACCGAATTTCGGTCACAAATGATGTTTATACGACCCATGATCACTCTGACATTAATGTATATAAGATTTTAAATGTTTTTGATTGAGTTTAATCGCAAATTGGTCATGAACTCGATACACTAATGAGAAAACACTACTAATAGACTTCATATCATTGAATGACACACTTCATCTCATAGAAATCATCATACATGACTACTTCAAATTCTACCTATATGTTTTCAATTCCACTTTTTTTTCATCCAAATCACGTGTGAACGATCCACGTGTCATGGTAGACATGAAGGATTTGAGAAATTACGATTTTGATAATAGTACCAGTTTTGGGAAACATAGTACCGCATCTTATATTGCATGGTACCTGATTTTGATCGATTAGTACTAACTTTTGTGAAGAAAAATTGATTATTTCAATTCTAGTCAACACTTACAAAACATTGTACCAGTCATAGTGTAAGACAGTACCACATTATGGTGATCTAGTACCAGATATTTTGCCCCTTGTACCACTTGTAATGAACACATAAGAAGACCGAATTTCGGTCACAAATGATGTTTATACGACCCATAATCACTCTGACATTAGTTTATATGAGATTTGATATTTGGTTAATTAAGTTTAATCTCAAATTAGTCACGAACTCAACACACTAATGGAAACACACCTTAATACACTTCAACTCATTGAATGGTACCAGTTTCTACGGAAATAATACCTCTGTTTCTTCTACGTAGTACCTGTTATTGATCGATTAGTACCAACTTTTGTGAAGAAAAATTGATTATTTCAATTCTGGTCAACATTTATAAAAAGTAGTACCAGTCATAGTGTAATGCAGTACCACTTTATGGCGCGATAATACCAGATATCATGTCCTAGTACCACTTGTAAATAACACATAAGAAGACCGAATTTTGGTTGCAAATGATGTTTATATGACCCATAATCACTCTGACATTAGTTTCTATGATATTTGATATTTGGTTAATTAAATTTAATCGCAAATTGGTCACGAACTCAACACACTAATGGAAAAACACTACTTAATACACTTCAACTCAATGACTGGTACCAGTTTTGACGGATATAATACCGCTTTTTCTTCTAAGAAGTACATGTTATTGATCAATTAGTACCAACTTTCTGGAATGAAAATGTAATATGCCGATTAAAACGTCTCAAAACTATTACATATATTGCAGTATAAAATGCCATTATATTGTACAAAAAAATATTACTCATAAAGTGTCATTTACTACCCACTATTTGGAATGAAAATGAGTACACAAGTATGGATGAGATTGCATTTCCAGATGGCAAACTGCTGATCCCCTTTGTATAACGATGCATATACTCTCCATTCACAATCCGCATCGCTACAACAAACGATGACCTTCTGCTTGTCATTTTTCCGATACTTAAAAGACCGCTTGTTTGCAATCGCGTAGTTTTTGACACTCTTTCGAAATTCGTCAGCCCCACTGAATATCTGCCCCTCTCATTTGATGCAAGATCTCCAAGAATCGATCGATTTATCTTGCAACAACTCATCTTCTCCCCCCGAGAAATCATTATACTGTACGTTTTCCCTGCGTTCATAACAAAATAAAACAATGATTTATAAATAATGGAACTATTTAAAAAATTAATGAACTAAGATATGATACGACTATACCATATTTCAATAATAAATTCATTAATATTATGAAAGCAACATTACCTGCACATGTTCATTGAGATCGATTGAACTCCATCATCCGGTCTTTCATTTCTTTAAATGGCAATTATCTCTACAATATTTATTTTCTAACAAACATGAAACCGAATCATGTTCTTCATATCCTCATCATACAACAAACTAACACTCTTTTTTTCCTTTGGCGCAATATAGCATAGCATGACAGATTCCAAATTAACGTTCGGCCACCTCTTTGATATGAGAGTGTACACTTCGTCAAGCGTTGATCCAATGTGCATAAAGAACACAAACAATTCATTCTTGTACGTACAACTCCTTAGTATATCACTTTGTGCCCCTTCCATGTATCTAACAATAATTGGATAAATAAAAAAAAACTTCACATTTCCTAGAAAAATATGGTACAAAACAGTATTAAAGTGGTACTATATACATACAAACAAAGGTACAATAATCAATAATAGTGGTACAATGATCATTCCCACTTTATTTTCTTGTTTTAGGGTGAATAACACATTACATAACCTAACAATAGCATCAATTTCGTATACATAAACAAGAAATAAGAGATTTTGATCAATTTAATTAATTTAGGGTAAATATGAACAACAATTTTCAAAATTCAATCTATAATAAATTAACCAAATATATACGAATTAAACATGATTTTTGGACTCCAAAATGCTCATATAATACATATATTACTTACTACTTCAAATTTTGGCTGGAAAAAACATGAATGTTGCCGGAAAAAATGAATTTTTGGCCTCACAAATTTGACGTTGGAATCACTTGTTTGGCCGGATTTGTTGTTGCCGGAGTTCTTCTCGTCGGATTTGGGTCGCCGAAGAGACCGACCTGCAAAAAATAAGGGAGATAAGAGAAATCGCCAGCGGGAATTGAGCGGGACGGGAGATAGGAGAGTTGTATTGGGAAGAAGCTTCAACAAAATAAAATAAAGGAAAAAGGAATGTGGGTATAAGAAAAAGAAAATATATAATAAAATAATATGTATATTACCTTGTAGTGAGGATGATGTCATAACTTGTTTTCTTTTTGATTTAATTTAACACTAGAGATTTAAGTGGAACATGATTATAGGGGTAGGGAGTTAGGAGGAAGAAAAAAAGGCCTAGGGACTGAGGAGAAAATTGAAAAGAGATTTAGAGATTTTTTAAGAAGTTGCCCAAAAAAAAAAGCGAAATAAATTTGCCCTGTTGGAAATTGGAGTAAAGGGATGGAAAAAAAAAAGATAAAATTGGTTCTAGCCATATGTCAACCTGTGATGGGTGCATAGTGAAAACAGTGCCACCCTCGCAGGTGGTATCGACTTAGCCCGGATTCAGACGGTCACAATGACGAATCTGCAGCTTTCATTCGTAAGATTCTTTCACACGCGCTGGGCACGTGTATAAGAAAAAGGCACTATCATGTCGTCAGCTATACCAAAAGAAATAACAAAAAAAAAAATGATGAAAATTCTATAACATGATTATGATTTATGACTCACTTTCCTTTCTTTCATTTCTTCTCCCTCCCTTCTCCCCTCTTTCTTTCTAAATATGTTTTTTTTTTTTGGTACAATGAACCTTCCGGTTTCCGAATCCCCTAGAGGACCGACTAATCCGGAATCGAGCCGGGTAGGACCACAAGGGCGGCAAAGCTCTACCTCAAGAGTTTTTAACACAGCTGCATTCCCAGGGCTCGAACTCGAGACCTCTGGTTAAGCTGGGAGAGACCCCAACCATCTCACCCACGTGCTCTTGGGTTATGTTTTAATATATCATTTTACTTGTTATCTCACTGCAATTTTCCCTGCGTACAGTGAATTTCTCCATCTCTGCATATCTTTTTTTTTGCCGTAGTTTTCAGCTAGGCAATTTGTCAAAATTTTCTGCTTCATTAATTTTAACCCAAAATATTTAAATTACCCGGCAGAGATGCCGGCCGCCGGCGATGAGTGTGGTTGTGCAGAGATAGCCAGTCACTTTTCCGACGGTATTTCCTAGACCAAAACTTAATTTTCCCACATCACCAAAACACTTGTCACCTCGAAAACTGCGAACCAAACCCTCACGCAGCTCGCACTCGCCACCTCTAAAAAAGCGTCTTCTTCTTCTTCTTCTTCTTCTCATCAATGTCTAACGCAAACTCACCTCCGACCAACGCTTCCCCGGAATTGGCGGCGGCCGGCGCCCTGAGCAAGCGGTACGAAGGTCTGGTGGCCCTCTGAACCAAGGCGGTGAAGGGGAAAAGTGCCTGGTACTGGGCACACTTTGAGCCCATTCTTATCAGGAGCCCGAAGACCGATTTTCCGACGGCCGTGAAGCTCAGGTGCACCTTGTGTGGTGCCATATTCTCCGCGTCAAACCCCTCGAGGACCGCCTCAGAGCATCTCAAAAGAGGGACCTGCCCCAATTTCAGCTTCACGATGAAGCCAATTTCTCAGCTGCCGCCTTTGGCCTCGCCATCTTCACACCGCAAACGGAGCTTGGAATCCCAACAAGCTGCAGGTATACCAAAAGAGTTTATTTCTCCTATGGAAATTTTTATTTTAGTGTGGAGATTCTCCATAAATTATTCTCAGATAATTACTCGAACGGAAGAAAAATCACATAGTGTAATTTACTCGAACGGAAAAAAAAAAAAAATCGCATCAATTGCTTTGTTGGTGAAGAAGTTCCAAAGAATTTTTCACAAATATTGTCTATAGAACCTACCAGTGGATTATTCAGGACTTTTTTTTTTTCTTGGGTTACTATGATAGGTACTTCTTTAGATGTAAATCCTATCAACGTTATTTATTCATCAAGAACCAGCCATGAAATGGCCTTTTTGCCGGCCCAAAGTACACAGACCCAAAAATCGAACCCGAAGCCGCCGATTCTGTCTGGCGGCCAAGAAGATTTAAGGCCTCTGGCCCAATTGGAAGACAGTGTCAAGAAGCTCAAGATCCCAAAATCTCTATCTATTCCCACTCTAAGCAAAGTCCAAATCGATACAGCTTTCGAACTTTTGGCCGATTGGTTTTACGAGTCGTGCGGCTCTGTCACATTCTCGAGTGTTGAGCACCGAAAATTCAATGCTTTTCTTAACCAAGTGGGCTTGCCCGAGTTCTCGAAAAGAGAATTCTTGTGCACAAGGCTCGACTCCAAGTATGCTGAAGTGAGAAGAGAGTCAGAAGCCAGAATTAATGATGCAGCCTTTTTCCAAATCGCCTCTGATGGGTGGAAAAGTAATAGTTCAAAAAATGGAGATAAATTTCTGGTTAATTTTAGTGTAAACCTTCCAAATGGGACTCGTGTGTTCCAGAAGGCGGTGTATTTGAATAAGGGCACTTTACCATCACAGTATGCGAAGGAAGTTATGTGGGATGCTGTTCAGAGTATATGCGGCAACAATGTACAGAGATGTGTAGGGATTGTTGCTGATAAGCATCGACAAAAGGCTTTAAAAAATTTAGAGCCCGAGAATAATTGGATGGTCAACGTGTCTTGCCAGGTTCAGGCATTCCTTAGTTTGATCAACGACCTTGTTACAGAACTCCCGCTTTTTAGTTCCGTAAAACAAAATTGCCTGAAAATCGCAAACCTGATTAACCACCACCCGCACGTCCGAAGATGCATCCGCAGCTCAGGATTCGAGTGCTGCGCCAATTTTATTCGAGTATTTTCCTCTAAATGCGACGTCTCGAAAAATTTCATCTCGTTTATGGTGATGCTGGAGGATTTACTCACTTGTTCCCAAATTCTGCATCTTCTCGTTTCTGATGAATCATATAAAGTCCTCTGTTTAGATCACATTGCCGCCAGGGAAGTTGCTGACATCATTCATGATGCGGGATTCTGGAAAAACGCAGAGGCCGCTCGTTTTCTTGTGATGCAAGTAATGTCCATGGTTAAAGAGATGGAGACAGAAAGGCCGTTACTCAGCCAATGCCTTCCCCTTTGAACGAGCTTAGGGCTAAAATTAAAGAATGGTGCGCCAAACACGACCTTATCGAGGGGCCCGTCGAGCGTATAATCGAGGCCCGTTTTGCAAAAAACTACCACCCGGCATGGCCAGCTTCGTTCATTCTCGACCCGCTAAATTTATTGACGGACGAAAACGGAAAATATCTGCCGCCGTTTAATTTGCTGACAAGCGTGCAGGAAGAGGATGTCGAGAGGCTTGTGATTCAGTTGGTACCCAAAGAGGAAGCTGACGTGGCATTAATGGAGCTCGTGAAGTGGAGGTCGGAAGGTCTCGACCCGTTGTATGCTCAGGCGGTTCAAGTCCGGCAAAGGGATAATTTGACGGGAAAACTGAAGATTGCTAATCCACAGAGTAGTCGGCTCGTGTGGGAGAGTTGCTGCTTGAAGGAGTTGAAGTCGCTTAGTAAAGTAGCTGTGAGGCTTCTTTTTTTACATGGGACTGCGTTTGGGTTCGAGTGGGACCGGGCCTCGATGGGGTGGTTTTGTGGGCCAGGGCCGGGGGTGGGCCTTGAGAGGGCCTAGAAGATGGCTTACGTGGCGGCCAGGCAAGGCTGGGGAAGAGGGATGTTTTGGGTGGTGAGGAGATGGAGCTTTGTGAGGAGGAATGTGATTTTTGTGCATAAGCCGTCATTCATTTTTTTTTTAAAGTTTTGTTTTCTAATTTCATTCTGTTTTAAGTTTTGACTCTTGTAGAATTTATGAGTGTAGGATTTGTTAATTTTTTTTTAATTATTATTTGTCTCTACTCGCTTAGTTTTACTTTTAGTTATTATAAATTATACGCGGGTCGAGGATATTTTGTCTTTTCTATTTTTTTTTTCAAAATTATTTTTTTATATACGTTTGAATATGATAAGCGCGTAGGGGACTGTAGTAGATTTAACTAATGATTGTCACGAAAATCATGATATTTGGATCAGTAATTGGAAGTTCGACGAATTTAGAGGATGATTGGATATAATTTTTTATTGTTTTGTTTAGATTTTTTTGTTTGGTTTGGTTAATTTTGAAAAAGTTGGTATGATTAGTTGTTAGTGGGGATATATTAGAATAATATTTAAAATAAAATGATTAAAGTTGATTTGATGTAAAGTAGGAGAGAGAAGATTTGAAGTGATTGTTAGTTAAAATTATGTAAGTAGATGAATAGTGAATTAAGGTAAGGTGGTGTGTAAGAATGATTGATTGATAATATCGATGATAGTGTGGTTGAATTAAAGTTGAGTTAAAAAAAGTGGTTGAGTTAAAAATATTTACATTTTTTTTAAGAAATTTTGTATCCAAGGGTGCTTAGCTCGCCAGCATTTTTCGGGCATTGAAATTATTCAACACTGTCGTGATCAGAGTGGAAGTTGTGTTGATGCTTGGCATAAGAGATTATTTTAAAACCGTCTAATAGCATGCTGAAATAACTATCTATATGAAATCTTGTTCTATTAAAAAAGTATGAGTTTGTCTTAATAGATAATTCCTTGCTAGTTTTTTCTTTGTCGTGGGTTAAGATATTTGTCTGAGTTCTGTTGGGGAAAGAAAACTTTGTGATTAGGGCGGCTTGTTTTTGTGTTCATTTAAAAGGACTCAATCCTAATATGAAAATGGGAAGCACTTTTTCTCCCCACTTTTTCCAGCAGTTATGGTTGTTAAATGACAAACAGGATCTGTGAAAAAGCTAAAAAAAAATAGATAAATCAAGAAACCAACTATAATAGTTTTTAAAAATTCGTCTAATAAATTGAGCAAGTTGAGAGAACATATGATAACAGCGTGGAAATACTTTGCTCCTTTACAGAAGTCCTAATTCTGGCAAAAAGAAAGCACTTGAAGGTGATTTTTATTAATCAAATTCCTCTTTGGGAGATTGAGTATTCCTCTTTGGGAGATCGACATTCTGGGAAACTTGCATTCCTCTTTGGGAGTTGAAACTGGCATTACACAAAATAGAGGGGAAAGTAGTGAGTGTATATTGTTCCTGCTATTATACTAAAACAACAGTTAAGGTTTATTTCCCTAATTAAATATGGCTACGGAGAAGGCAGAAAATCTGAATCCACCAGATTTATCGGAAGAATTGGAGGCGAGATTAAACAACATTGACCTTTCTGAATCTGAAGTATCAGTCATTGAGTTAAAGGACGATGACATCAAAATTAGCGATGAAGAGTGCAAAAGGAGTTTGTTTGGGAAAGTAATCGGAGATCGGAAAGCGAGTGTGTTTGGCATTAGAAGAACGATGGGAGCAATTTGGCAAATTCGCGAACCTGTGGAGGTCAGAGAATTGAAAAATAATTTTTTTCAATTCATTTTTGGTAACATACCGGACAAACAGAAAGTTGCTTCAGGAGTGAACTGGATTTACGACAACCAATACCTGGTATTACGAGAATGGGAGGAGGGGCTCAACACATCACACAATGGCTTCTCAGAAGTGACTCTATGGGTGCAGGTAAATAACATACCACTGAATTAGCTTTCAACAGATGTGGGATTAAAGATTGGGCGCATTTTCCACAAACTCAAAAATGTCAATGTAGTACGAGCAGGAGGTGTTAGAGGCAGTTTCCTTCGTTTGCTGGTAGTTGTGGATACAAACAAACCCCTACCCAGATGTGTCTGCATCAAGCTTCATGA
Organism: Striga asiatica; assembly: GCA_008636005.1. Lineage (NCBI taxonomy): Eukaryota > Viridiplantae > Streptophyta > Magnoliopsida > Lamiales > Orobanchaceae > Striga > Striga asiatica. The sequence continues at coordinate 469,777 of BKCP01005517.1, read as the reverse complement.
TACTCAGTTGAAGGCATCATTCCAGTATGAAAAACTAGTTAATGCTTGCCATTACTGTGGAAAGATTGGGCATCTGGAAAGAACTTGCACTAAAAGGTCTGAAGACATATCCAAAGGAGAGGTGAAAGAAGGCCAATACGGTGATTGGATGAAAGCCCAAGAAGGAAATTATGGCTTCAGGAATATGTCCACTACTCATAATAATAGTCAGTCAAATGATTCTCAACATCTGAACCACTTGAATGAAGATCAATCTTCAGTGAAACCAGGGGAAGATCATAGTTCTGGGAGTAAGAGACCAGGCCTTTTCTTAGAGCATCACAAGGAGGGGACTCAAAGCTCCAAGGAGATACCCTCAGAGCCGCAACAAGAGAAGAATGAAGGTACACTAATCACACATTCTCAGGCATTAGTGCTGATGGAATTTACAAATTCAGAGGATGTAAATCAAGCAACTGAGGTAATGGAGGAGATGGTACCAGATAATCAACAAGCGACACTCTTGGAAGAACAGCAACTGATGGAGGTTCCAGTGTCAGAATTCACTATTCCCAAACCAAAGAGAAGAGGGTGGAAGAGGAAAGAAGGTAAGGAAATGCAGAAAACCAGAAATCCCTCTTTATCTATATCTGCTTCAAAAAGGAAATCTCCAGCAATTGAAGAAGATCTGGCAGACAGTACAAACATTAACATTCAAAGGAGAGTTCCCAAGAAACTGAAATCCAAAGTCTCAGAGGTGGAGGTGGCCAGCCTTAAATGGGCCCCAAGTGCCCAATGAAGCTCATTGTGTGGAACTGTAGAGGGCTGGGTGGGCCCGGTACAGTTTCCCAACTAAAGGACTCACTAAGAGTCCACCATCCACAAATTATACTATTATCAGAAACAAAAAAACAAAAACATTATGTTAGAACTGTCTGCAACAAGCTTGGTTTTGGGGGTAGATGGATGGCTGTAGATCCTGTGGGGTACAGTGGAGGGCTAGCTGTGTTGTGGGATAGAAATACTACTATTATTCAGGTTTTGTGTCATTCATTTTGTGTAGAGATGGAGATTGCTGATGAAAAAGGGGATGGATCATTATGGGTTGTTCTGGTTTATGCTAGCACAGACAGAGGAATGAGAGAGCAACAATGGGAATTTCTAATTCAAGCCAAAGCAAAATGGGGATCCAAGTGGGTGATTGGAGGGGATTGGAATGCCATACTCAGCAACAGTGAAAAGGTGGGAGGCAGAGACAAGGGAGTTGAGGAATTAGCTGAGTTCCAGGATTTTGTCAACAATATGGAAATGTTGGAGGTTGCAATGCAAGGGCACCAATTTACCTGGTGCAACTTCAGAAGAGGAGAGGATTTTATAGAAGAGAAATTAGATAGAGTGTTTGGATCATTTGAATGGAGCCAGCAGCACTCAAATGCCATGGTTATTAACTGTATTAAAACTGCATCTGATCATGGGTTGCTAGTATTATCTGATGAAGGGTTTCAATTGAGCAGGAGAAAAACCAGGTTTAATTTCGACAGCAGATGGTTGAAAAGAGAGGGGGTGCAAGAAGTTGTTTCAAATGCTTGGAGATTACAGGCTACTGGCACTCCAATGTTCCAAGTAAAAGAGAGAATCAGACAAACCAGAATTACATTGTTAAAGTGGAGCCAGATTTTTAAAGAAGACACAGTGGGGAAAATTGAGAAATTAACAGTGGGATTGGAGGAGTTAAGAGCTCTTGGTGGAGATAGAGACTGGGAGGAATGGAACAGGTTGAAGAGAGAACTTGATGAGGCTCAATGCTCTGAGGAGGAATTCTGGAGACAAAAATCCAGAAAGCAATGGCTCAATGATGGAGATAGAAACACCAGGTTCTTTCATGCCCTGACTATGCAGAGAAGAAGAACAAATACAATCTCAAAAATTGTATTGGAAGGCGGCAGAACATGTGGCACCAAACAAGACATTGGGACAGCAGTGTGCAATTACTATGAAAACTTATTTACATCTCATGGGAGCAATAATGAGCATCAGACTCTCTAATACATTCCTTGCACTATATCAGATGATATCAACCAAGGGCTGGTGGCTGAAATAGAAGAAGATGAAATAAAAAATGCTCTCTTCAGTCTAAACCCAGGAAAGGCTCCAGGAGAAGATGGTATGTCCCCCATTTTTTTCCAACACTTTTGGCCTATTGTGAAATCAGACATTTGTGAAGCTGTGCTGAGTTTCTTTGAGTCCAAAAAACTCTTAAAAAGCTGGAATCATACTGTTATTTGTCTTATTCCTAAATGTTTGAATCCCACTACTCTCAGTAACTTCAGACCTATTAGCTTGTGCAATGTTGTCTACAAAATCATTTCCAAGTTGTTAGCTTTCAGGATGAAAAATGTTCTTCATCATTGTGTTTGTGAAAATCAAGCTGCCTACATCCCAGGTAGGCAGCTCATGGATAATGTCATATTGGCACATGAGATGATACACTTCTTAAATAGACACAGATCAGGGAGAAAGGGATTTATGGCTATTAAGCTTGACATGATGAAGGCTTATGATAGAGTTGAATGGAGGAGTATTCATTTGATCTTACTGAAGTTTGGGTTTCATAGAAACTTTGTGGAGTGGATTATGGCATGTGTTACTTCTTCTGCTTTTTCTGTTAATATCAATGGTGAGATTTGTGGTTACTTCAAAGCATCTAGGGGCATTAGGCAAGGAGATCCCATTTCTCCATACATTTTCATATTGGTGTCTGAGCTGTTCTCTAGGCTTATCCAAAGGGAGATTGATTTGGGAAATATGTCTGGTGTTAGAATTGCTAAAAGAGGATGTCAATTATCTCACCTGTTGTTTGCGGATGACTCGCTGGTATTTTGTGGTGCTGATTTGAAGTCTGTGAGAGCTGTGCTTAATGTACTTGAATTATATCATAATTTTACTGGTCAAAAGGTGAACTTCAGCAAGTCTTCTTTATTTTTTAGCAAAAATGTGGGCTCCACTCTACAAGCTGAGATATGTAACAGTCTCAATGGCATCCAAGTACATAACTCTTCAATGTACCTTGGACTACCTTTGGGAATTGGCAAATCCAAGAGACAAACTTTTGAATATGTAGTGGAGGCTGTCAGGAGCAAAATATCTGGATGGCAGAATAAGTTCCTATCATTTGCTGGGAAAGAAGTACTTATGAAGTCTGTGCTCTGTGCTCTCCCTATCTTTTCCATGTCCTGTTTCACCATGCCAGCTGCTATCTGTGACAAAATTGCAAGTTTGTTGGCAAAGTTTTGGTGGTGCAAGGGAGAAGGGCAGAGTGCTGGTATTCATTGGAAGGCCTGGAAGATGCTGACTTTACCCAAGAAATGGGGTGGGCTGGGTTTTCATGACTTGAAGCTGTTCAATGAAGCTCTAGTTCTTAAACAAATATGGAGAATAGCTACCATGCCAAATCTACTTGTGAGCAGGATCTTGAAGGGCAAATATTTCCCACAGGGGAGCATTATAAATGCACAAAAAACCCAGAGCTCCTCATGGTTATGGTGTACATGGATGACAGTGAAAAACAAGCACAAACAATGTTTCAGGAAGGTGGTTGGTGATGGCTGCTCAACAAACATTTGGAAAGACCCTTGGATAACAGCTTCCCTAACAGGTATTCCAAAGCTGAAAAACAATGTAATGACTGATGTGGTACATGTATGGGAGCTCATGGAAACTGGAGGTAGGAGATGGAACTTCAATCTGTTGAGGGAGTTGTTCTCCGAAGATGATTACAAAGCCATTATGCAAATTAGTACTCTCTATCCAGCTAAAAATGATCATTGGATCTGGGACAGCAATGCTAAAGGAGAATTTCAGGTTGCCAAAGCTTACTCCAAATTTGTTGAGCAAAAATTCAGGAACCTCGATATAGCTGAAGGAAGCAGTAATGTCTTAAGGAGAAGGAAGTCACGGTTGAGAACTTGGAATTTGAACATCAAAGGAAAACTGAAGCACTTTGTATGGAGAAATCTAACAAACACCTTACCAGTCAGCATCAATCTTGCTCAGAGGGGGCTTTAAGTTGACTGCATTTGCCATAGATGTGGACAGGAAGCTGAGATAGTTGAGCATCTCTTTTTTCACTGTGAGATTGCCAAGCAAGTGTGGAAATTGGCTCCGGTGACATGGGATTTTGGATTAGAAGCTACAGTCAACTTTAGAGTTTGGTGGGAAGATGTGTGCTCAGTTGACAAGAGAGAGATATCTGAAGCTCGAATACAGTTAACCACCTACATCTTATGGTGGTTATGGAAATCTCGGAATTTGTGGGTCTTCAAGAAGGAATGGATGCCAGGCCAAATAATCATCAGAACAGCAGTAGCAGAATGCCAGGAGTTTTTAACAAGAGGAAAGAGATGAGTGCAATGGGGTAATGAAGGGAGTTTAGGTGCCTCGGTTTCAGTGAACACTTCATTTCTCAATGCAGTCTTCTTCCTGTTTTCCCCTTGGTCCTGGTTTTGTTTCTATTTTAGTTATATTTTGTTGTTGTAGCTGCATATTAGAATTGGTTAGTGACTTTGTTGTATAAACCTGCTGGGGCTAGTAGTTGTTTGTTGCTGCAGGCTAAGGGTCATGGTGATGTATTGCTGCCTTAGTTTATGCATGCCTCTGGTCAGGTTCAGATTTTTAGGTTATAGGCCATCTGTACTGTAAGGGTGGTCTCTTTGCTTTGATGCATTGAGCGTATTGCTCCCGGTTGTATTATTTGTACATTGTTGATTTAATATATCCTATCNAAAAAGAAAGCACTTGAAGGTGATTTTTGTTATTATTGTTATTTTTAATCTAAAACCTGAGAATCACTCAATTTTGGAGTATTATATCATTCTTATTAGGCATTTGTAAAAATCTTCTGTTGAATAAGCGCTTTTGGTCATTGATATCCATCATATGGCGGTACCCCACACGAGTAGAGTGGATGTCCATCAAAACTTTTTAAGTTTTTCACTTGTCAAGCGAAAAAGATAAAGAATAGATTATTAAAGCTTTCAGTATTATTTTATACTCTTCTATTTCATCATCTGTTAACTTGTAAACATCCTTGCTAGTCTCTTGCTTCTGAGTTGGTCCCTCGTGTTAAAAGTTGTCCGTCTAAAGCCAAAGGTTGCGAAATTAGTTCTATACAATATTGTTTGGTTGGGTAATAATTGTTGTTCTTTTTCGGTTTCTAGAAAAACAGAGTAGATAAAAATTTGTGAGAGGAAATGTAGAATGAATTCAGAGATGAGTGTGATTGGGGATACACGATAAAAATTTATGTGAAATGATAATAAATTAATAACTTGTGGTATTTCGTTTGTGTGGTTATAAATAGACGCAATTGATAATAATTGAAATGATTAGAATAATTGATTGTGTGCCGTGTAAAACAAATCACTCTTTTATACAATTCCAGAATGTGTTGCGACTTGAGACTAAGTAGTCGGATGCTTCAGGATCGTATGTGACAAATATTCATGTTTTGTCATTTGACTTTGTTCGTGAAATGAACTTCACTCAGGCTATTTCGACTCGGACGGCCTCCATACCTGCAAGAACCCGTCGGGCCTCCGGCGCTCAAGTCAATATCACTACAAAACTCCAAATCCCAAGTTTATAGTAATGAATACAGAGAGGGTGCGAGAATGAGATATTTTAGCCCCACTTTATAGGGGGAGTGTACCTTATGGCCCAAGTTGGGCTTGTCCAATACTATCATGCCACGTATCCTAGCCCATGTGTAGGCTTATTCTCCAATATATTTCCTTTTTATCCAATAAAAACCGGTCAAGTATAATATCTTATATCATCTAGTCCCCCCCACTCTGGTCGAGTAAGCATGACTCGATCCAAGAGTGAAATTCCTCTTCGGAATGTTTCCGTCAACCTGCTGCTGAGGTTAAAATTTGAATAAATCCTCGTCCACCAAATAGTCACCAAACCTCCAAATGAGCATCGGGACCCAAATGAACACTGAATGACCATTAAGATCGAAAAACCTGCCTCTGAGGTCGAACACCAAAAGACATACCACTGAGGTCGAAAATTGAATGACCTACCACTGAGGTCGAGAACCGAATGACCTGCACCAAATGACCACTGAGGTAAAAAACCGAGTGACCCACCGATGGGGTCAAACACCGAAAGCCGAGTGACCCACCACTGGGGTCGAAATCAAATGACCAATGAGGTCAAAAATCGAGTGACCCATCCTAAGGTCGAAAACCTAGTGACCCGCCACTGGGGTCGAACCTTGATTCTTAGAGTAGATTCCTATGCTCCTCATTTTGCAATGTCGACCTTCCTTTGCTATCTCCCAATATGCTTACTAGGACTTCCATGATACTTTGATAAATCTCCTCAATCTCTCCACGAAGTCTTGAATTTGAAAATTTGAACTCATGCCTGCTGTTTCTCGACCACAATGTTCGAGCTCTCTTCGCTCAAAGATAAACCTTTTCTATCACCTCGTCCTATCATCCCCCTCAGTTCAAAATTTGAAATTGAACCCTGCTGTTTATCCTCCCAAGAACCGAATATCCTGACGCTATATTAAAGTCGAAAAACTGAATTCGACAAACCAAATGAAACCATCGACCAGCCACCGAGGTCGTCGAATAATCACCACGAACTGCTTCAAATGAATTTCATCTCGACCTGCCACCAAGGTTGAAAAATAAATTCGACAAAACCGAGTAAAAATCATTGACCTGCCACTGAGATCCTCGAATAATCTCCCTGAATTGCACCAAATGAACTCCGTCGAATCTCAACTTTCCGCTGAGGTCGAAAAATAAATTCGAAACGAAATTAAGTAAAGATCCTCGACCTGCCACCGAGGTCTCAAGTAAGCTGCGTGTGTTGCTCCAAATGAACTCACTCGACCTGCCACTATCACCGAGGTCTCCCCTAAGCTCCGTATGTTGCTCTTACTTAACTCCATCGACCTGCCACTGAGGTCGAAAAATAAATCCATACACCAAATCACGTAAAAATAATCGACCTACTCGGGCTATCCGTCCTCCATGTCTTTAGCTACCCAACACTAGGATCGACTACCCAGCCCGATGATTGTGGTCAAGATGGATTTTTGTCGTCGATCACATGCCCACTCTCGAAGGAGTGGTCGATAGATATGACCACCCAGCCTCACGGCCTTAATCATAATGGATTTTTTGTAGTCGAAGACATGCCCAAGGAGTGGTCAATACATGTGACCACCCAACCTCACTGCCTTAATCATGTTGGATTTTTTGCCGTCGAACACATGCCCACCCTCGAAGGAGTGGTCGATACATGCGACCACCCAGCCTCGCAACCTTAATCATGGTGGATTTTTGTCGTCGAACACATGTCCACCCTCAAAGGAGTGGTCGATACATGTGACCACCCAGCCTCACGTCCTTAATCATAGTAGAATTTTTGTCTTCGAACACATGCCCACCCTCGAAGGAGTGGTCGATACATGTGACCACCCAGCCTCGCAGCCTTAATCATAGTGGATTTTTGTCGTCGAACACATGCCCACCCTCAAAGGAGTGGTCGATACATGTGATCACCCAGCCTCATGGCCTTAATCATAGTGGAATTTTTGTCTTCGAACACATGCCCACCCTCGAAGGAGTGGTCGATACATGTGACCACCCAACCTCGCGGCCTTAATCATGGTGGTTTTTTTGTCATCAAACACATGCCAATTCTCGAAGGAATGGCCGTTACATGTGACCACCCAGCCTCACGACCTTAATCATGGTAGATTTTTTGTTTTCGAACACATGTCCACCCTCGAAGGAGTTGTCGATACATGTGACCACCCAGCCTCATGGCCTTAATCATGGTGGATTTTTTCCTTCAAACAACTTGAACGCTTCGACCTGCCACTGAGGTCGAAAAGATACACACCAAACACCACAAGATAGAATAGTGATCGATAATTTTCGTTGGTCCCATCAAATGCATAGTTATATCGAACAAGATAAAAAATCAAGCATATTTTTTTACCTCACTTTCCTGTCTGTACACGACGACCTGAGTTGTTGTTCACTCCATTCTTTTCACTCCTCACCATAACCAATATCCAGTCCACCTGCTCATGCATTCTCCTCAGCAAGAATTCAACAAATTCCATTAATCGTATTTTATCTATATCATCCAATTTGCAATCTCGATAGCAATAATAGCAATAGATGAGTAAATTAAAGCAATCGAATTTGTCCATATGATTTTATACCACACCTCAATCTACATGCAAACCTCTTTACCACGATATGAAATCACATAAACACCTTATCAAGGGGTACAATGGACCAGAATTTCCCAAACCCATGAATTCAACAAAAATTATAACAAACCGTACTATGTAGATACACAACCATTAAACGAATGCGGCAAACAAAAATTCAAAAGAGTTACTCCCAATACTGAGCTCTTTAGTCACGACGACTCGAGACTGGTCAGCCCGAAGGCCTTAGTCATGCCAGATTTTTTTTCAAGGCTCCACGTACACCTCATTTTCTGCATTTTGTTAGTCACCCAAATAATAATTCCAAACATATCCATATGCACCACAATCTCAGCAACATTTCGCCCAAAATATTCAAATAATGAACATTCCTCCAGAAAAGCATGCTAAGAGACTCATGTGTCAATAAATTGCGTCAGTCGAACTTGACAGCCGACAAGAGTTGGGATTAATTTTATACCTGATGGTCGAGAATACCACTTCCCATTATCCTACCTCTCCAAAAGAGAATGATTTCTGCCTTTGAAATTGCCACCGGCGATCGCCACCATTCAGACCCGTCCCTCATTATCGCCCTGCTTTGATGGATTCATACTCGTTCATTTTGTCCACGAAACTCTACAATTCCGCCATAGCCTGTCAAGACTTGGGTTATTTCGTTGTTTCCTCGACAAGAATTCAAAGATCATTATCTCTATTATATTCACGTCATCCATTTTACAATTCTCCCACGCAAGAAAAACAATAGATCAAATATAAATATCACCATCTCCTCGATTTAAGACATGCTCGAACAATGACATGCTTAAAAAATTATGAGTAGTCAATTCAAGCAAAATTCAACACTTTCACATAAAAATCCAAATGAGATACTCCGAATATATCAAGATATCAAATTATATAGTTTTAATCCATCTCCTCGAACCCAGGGATAAATGCACCAAACACACGATAAACACAATTACAAAATATTCCCAATCAAATAATTTCTCCACGAATAAACCATATATCTCCACGAATAAATCAAATAATATCTCCGCGAACAAATCAAATATCTCCACGAACAAATCAAATATCTCCACGAATCAATCAAATATTTTCCTCAAATAAATAAAATAATCTCCTCGAATAATTTAAATATCTCCACGAATCAATCAAATAATACTCCACGGATAAATCCAATAATATCTCCATGAACAAATCACATATCTCTACGAACAAATCAAATATCTCCACGAATCAATCAAATATTCTCCTCAAATAAATCAAATAATCTCCTCGAATAAATCAAATATCTTCACGAATCAATCAAATAATACTCCACGGATAAATCCAATAATGCTCCATAAATAAATCAAATAATCCCATGAATATATCAAATATTCTTCATGAATAAATCAAATAATGCTCCGCAAATAGGTCCAATAATACTCCACAAATAAATCCAATATTTTCTCCATTTTTTCAATTAAAAAATCCTCAAGCCCATTATTTAAAGGAACCACATACCTTCACCACGAGAATTCTATCTGAAATTACCTTCCCGTCCGCGTCGAATCGTCCCAAATTAGTCTTAGGCACAAAATGGCGTCGAATCGTCCCAAATTAGGCTAGCCTTGGCCATTGCTGGGCTGAATTTACTCACTCGGCCATGTTGAGGGTCGGCTGAGGGCGTCATGGGCCACATAATGGGCCTAGAAAGGGTGCTGGAAGAGCTACGGCCAATCGCCGGCTGGATCTGGGCCACAAGCGGGCTGGGGCGCGGGCCTTACGGGCCATAACTGTGAGTGAAGCGGGCCGCGCGGGCTGGATGCAGCTTACGCGCTGGAGATGTTGGATCATTGGCCTTCTCCTGGGCCTTCCTCGATGGCCTCCTCTTGGGCTCTCCTGGTGGCTGGATTGCGGCACCGGGCCTTTTCTCTCGCATGGACACGGGCCGCTCACCTGAGCCATCTCCTCGCTGGGTCGAGGATGATGAGCTGAGCTGCGAGCACCCCATCTGCAGCTCGCCGGAAAGAAAAAGTCGCCCGCGAGAGTGACCGTCCGTGCGTGCGCCTCGACGAGGCGGTCCTAATGGTATCCTCGGTTTGGCAAGATTCGCTGGAAAACGCCAAAAAATGGAGAAGATTACCGGAGTTGACCACCAATTTTATAGATCTATAAACTTTGACCGGCAAATCGACGACCTTCCCGGTGGAATTTTCGCTTGAAAATTTAAGGATATAACGAGCACGAGAAGAGCTTCACGATGATGTCATGATATTTTTGATCGGAGGATTTTCTCTGACATTGGCGTCGTCCGACAAAGGTCGGGCTCTGTAGACTTGTCTCGACGAGAGGATTCCAATGGTGCTACCGGATTGTTGATAACCCTCATGGATCGCTGGGAAAATTGATTTGAAGTTCGAGAGTTGATCGGAATTTCTTAGATCCGGAATGTTTGACCGCAAAATTGACGGCCTTCCCGATGGAATTTTTGAATGACATTTAAGGAGAGATTCAGCTCGATCGAGGAGATCTCCACGATGACACAAACAATTTTCGGATCGGAGCACTTCGGCCGGCGGAGTCGAAGGAGGATTTTCGTAATTTTTTGATCGGAATACAGTTTGGCTTTTTGAACGGGTCCTGCAGACGGCGCCAATGTTCGTGGAATGAACTTCACTTGGGCTCCTTCGACTCGGATAACCTCCATACCTACAAGAATCCAACGCCGGGAGGGGTCCCGGCGTCGGGCCTCCGACGCTCAGATCAATATCACTCCAAAGCTCAAAATCCCAAGTGTATAGTAATGAATGTAGAGAGGGTGAGAGAATGAGATACCTTAGCCCCCTTTTATAGGGGGATTATACCTTATGACCCAAGTTGAGCTTGTCCAATACTATCATGCCACGTGTCCTAGTCCATGTGTAAGCTTATTCTCCAATATATTTCTTTTTTATCCATTAAAACCGATCAAGTATAATATCCTATATCAGATTTAGATGAATTTTAATTTACTCTTAGTTATAAAATAATTAGGTTTGGAAATAGCCATAAAGATACTAAATATTCAAGTCCTTTTTAAGATCATTAATTATGTTACATTTACTATTCTAGACATGATATATAAGACATCTTTCGTTTTTTCCTCATCTTTCTTTTAAAATTATAATAATTTAAATATTATTTTTAATTTTAAATATAAATTCTTAACAAATCCTTGCACTAGCGTGTGTGTATATATATATATATATATATAATAACATAAAATAATAATAAGCATTTACTATTTAGACTGTATGTCACAAAACACATTTAGTTACTAAGATAAGAAAATTGAATTTGACATTAATCGAACATAATATTTATTTACAATATTTGTGTTTTTGAAAATAGACAATATGGAATAATGCTTGGGAAATGAAAGATATTCTTATCTTAACTTTCAATATCTTAGTAAGGTATCTTAACTTTCACTATCTTAGTTATTATCTTACTATTATTTGAAATTAATTATCTTACTTTATTTAACTTGTAGGAAAAATATAATATTCTAGAATAAAAAATTCAAGATTTTTTAATAAGAAATTAATTATCTTCCTTTTGCATGATTTCTTTTAATTGGTAACAGGGATCTGGTAATGATTTTTTATTAGAGTATTTATTTATTAACTAAACAAAATTTAAAATTATGGAAAAAATGAATATGACAAAATTGATTTATATATATTTCTCCAACATTTTGTTTTATAAATGAAATACAATTCAAATATTGAGAATAGAAAGAATAAACAAAATAAACTACAAAATGATAAATATATATTTTCTATTAAAGTAAAATATTGGCGAAAAAATAACAGTTCAGGTTTATTTATATCTTCACGAATTTCTGAGTTGCTGGCAGGAACCCGCGATGGTGTAGTGATGGGATATTGTGAACACGCAATGCAAGAAAACAACGAATAAATGGAGGAAAAAAAAGGGATAAAAAAATTAATTTATGCAGTTTAATGGAATATTATGCCAAGTGAAAGGTTGTAATCAACTAAAAGATATTCATGATTGTCCATCCATGACTTTACTGTGGTGTTGGTACAAAAGGATCTCTGCAAATTTACCAAACTGCTGAGGGAGCGAATAAATTGGACATGTATTTTATTTATGAAAAATATTTATTAGGCTACAAGAAAAACCAAAGTAACAAATTGCATGATGGAGACAAGTTCGCGATAACTTTTCTGGACAAATACGATGGGCTTTCGGCGTTAATTTGATTATTTACGTTGCTTAATTAATTATATTATTGTCTTTATCTTATTGTTATTCTATTTCCTTATTTATGTTATTTAGGATTATGAAAATAATTATTATTGGGATTTATCTTGTACAGCAAGTTAGGAGTTTTAGGGGTATAGGACTATATATTATTCCTCTCTCTTCATAGCCGATCGGTGATTGATAAATTATTGAAGAAATCTGTTTGAATTTTATTCTAGACAGTATCTCGTGTTTTCCTTTTTTATTCATGTTCTACATTAGTTGGTATCCAAAGAACAACGACGATCAGCGATGCCGCCAAAATGAAGGGACACTGTAAGCGACCGGCATGACGCCACCATCGACGACAAATTGCAACGAGTGGACGATCCGATTCAAGGGATGAATGATCGATTTGCGAATCTTTCAACTGGGATCGAGGAATTACGTCTGGCTATGCGTATCATGGTGGAAGAAGTGCATATGAACTGTGATGCCAATGACGGGGGCGTGCACGGTGGGTTTCGCGATGGACTTGATCATGGCGGGGCGCCGAGCGGGCGATCGCCACAACCACCGCCCGACAGCGATGAGGGCGAGGAGACCATATCAGTGGTCAATCCTCTTTGCTAATTTGCACCATCAGCTAGACAATGGGCACTAGCAGCGAGCTGCGGGTGAAGGATTCTTCACGCAGGGCGGCCATGGGTGGCAGCGCGACGATTACAACGTGGCTGGCAGCGACTATAGGTGACGCGATTGGGGTTTTCTTCGTGGTGGAGCAGGCCTCGACGATGATGATGACCTGCGCCGTGTTTGGAAACACGACCGCGTCGGGTTTGTAATATTCCATATTTTAGTAAGTCAGTAAAAATTTATTAACTGCAATAAAAAAAATTTATTTACCGCAGTAAAAATTATTTACCGCAGTAAAATGTTATAAGGTAAATCAGTAAGAGTGATTAATTGAGTATAGATAATAAGTAAGTATTTCAAGATTAAGTTAAAATTCATAATCGAGAATAGTAGAGATTATAATAAAATCTTCGGTTTTCAATCGTAAATGAAATTTAAGTCCGATTTTGATTCCGAAAATTTTATCTAAATTTTATTAAGCATAAAAGTTTAGTTATCATGGATTTTTAAAGATTAAGAATAGTATAATTTCAATTAATTGTTAGTTTTTACAATTAGTGCTATTATTTGAAAATAAAGTGTTTATGTTATTTTTTAAGTATGTTTTTCCTCATTAAATCATTTGTAAATGATTTATATATATTAATATAATTTAAATAATTTTTGAAAATTATTTTCAGATTTTTTTTTAGAAAAATTCGAAATTAAAAGAAAAATAAAAATAAATTGTGGAAATTATTTTTATTTTATAGAATCTTCATCATTTGAAGCATCTTAATTTTTATATTAATGATGACTCATTGTTATGTTATTTTATGAAATTGATTGAGCTGATAAATTTAATAATATTAGTCAACTAAATTAAAAATTAAGAGTGGGACATTAGTTAGCATATTTGTTGAAGAAATTAGTATTTTAAATGATATTTAATTGAATTTTGGAGATGCTTGTCCCCTAAAATTTTCCTATAAATAGGAGCATTCATCAAAGTTAGAATTACACCTCAAAAATTCAGAATTTATGTTATAAGAGAGAAATAGTGAGAATCGAGTATTTAAAAGAGAAACCGAGCAATTTCGAGAAGTGCTTGGAGCAAGTTTCTTTTCTTAAAAGTAGAAGAGGTATGTATTCAAACTTTGATATCATCAATTATAGCTAAGAGTTAGATGTGTTTATATGTGTTTTTGATATGTTATCATGTTTAGAAATTATAATTTTTATATATATAAGTATATAAAATAAGATTATAAAGTAAGATTATTTAAAGTTCATGTTGCAGCTGCCTATGTTTGTTTGTTTTTGACCAAGCTATTAAATTCCAAAAATTATGAAAAATTTTATATAAGATCATCATTATGTTGAGAGTAATACTGGAAATTTTTAGATTATTTGTAGTTAAAATGAACTTTATAAAAATCATTGATTAAGGTGTTGTCCAGTGAAAAATCTGTGTAGTAATGATGACTTGTGAGATGAAATTACCCTATCTATTGATATTATTATGAGTTGTTTAGCATGCTATAGAAAATAATGCATATAAGTGAGTAAATCTCGAATTTCAACAAGAGAACCATTATTTGGAAATTCATATCTCACTTTATTGTTATTATTTTTATGAGAAAATTTACAGGATATTTCTTGAGTTAGTTGAGACTTATGATTTAAAGTTTTAGAATTTTTAGTTAATTGTAGCATGAGAAATAGATTTTTTTAAAGACAAGTATGCTAGCAAATTGAATATTTTGTTATATTCTCAACTTTGAAATAATATATCTCAAGATATGAATATTATTTTAAAGTAAAGTTTTTATGGTAACTTTAAATATATGTTGAGAATACATATGTTAAAGTTAAGCTTAAAATGAGTTGAATTGAATAATTGCTAAGATTATAGATAAAGCATGATAATATGATTTTAGTTTTTCTCATTATATTAATTAATGTGAAATTTTGAAGAATATGTATTAAAAGTATAATTTGAGAATAAGCCAATATCTTAAAGGCATGATTTATATGAATTAATTTGATGGCCTTGAGTAAAAGGTTGAGAAATTAAGTTGTTCGATGAATTAATGTTCATTTGAGCTATATCAAGTTTTTTTTTTAATCCCTTTAAGATTCGGATAATAAATTAAAGTTAAGAACCTAAATGTCCTATTGAGAATACTATGAGCATAGTATTTAGTATATTTGTTTATATTTTTATGTAGCGTGAGAAGTTCGGCTACCAAGAGCAACACTTTCATTTTTCAATACTTTTCGAGAATAAAGGTGGGGACCCAGTCAGGGTTATACATTGAGTTTAATAGTCGATATCACGTTCAGGTATGTATATGAGTTTTATCCACTTTGGGTTAAGGCCAAGTTTGCCTTCCCTCAGTTCTGGTGGTGGCCCAGTTTGCCCTAGTTATACCATCAGAGTGTGCACACGGTTACCGGCCAGAGTGTTCCGGGAGTTACCGGCCAGAGAGTTCCGGGAGTTACCGGCCAGAGAGTTCCGGGAGTTACAGTTTACTTATATATACCGGTTCTGTAATATCATTATTAATATTGCTGTTTACTTTAGAATGGGTTTTTATGGAGTACAAGTGGACCGTACTCACCCCCACTTTATATTTTCAGATGACAGGGTCGGCGGGCAGGCGTGAGTCGAGCTGTGGTGGTGGTGGTCATGAGTTCCGCACGAAAGCTGTTCCAGGGACATTTGTTTAAACTGTTGTGTAAACTATTATAACCACGTATTTCAGACTTTCGCTATGCTTGCGTTTAGTTCCGAACATGCATGATGCTATTTTAAGACTTAAATAATTTAACCGGTTCGCCAGTACGAACGGGTCCAGACTAATATGCATGATTCGTTAAAAATATAAACCTGATTTCTTTAAGTCTAAACCAGACATTAGACTTAGGATAAATAATTGGGTTTTTACGCAGAAAAGTCCTTAGCATCATTCCGAGATAGTTTGCAAATGATTTCAAAAAATTTATAAGCGTTTTCGAAAGAGTTAAAATTTGCGAAAATTTGGCCCTATGTAGCGGGGTGTTGCAATTGGTATCAGAGCACATTTGTGCTTCTGAATGTTTTAAAAGAAAGGTAATTTTTGCAAAACTCGACCACACCACACTCACGCCGCGCCAACTACCAGGTAAGTGCATGCTGTAAAAGTTTTTTTCAAAGTTTATATAAGCAAACTGTACTATGTCTATGCTCAATAGGATTCAGATAATCCGAACTTTAGATGCTCAAACCAGTATAAGACTTCTAGCAGTAATTAGATATGTCCTCTATCAAAATTCAGAACTTTAGATTCGAACTCTAGTAGAATTCTAGATTAGCGAGTTATTTTCAACAACTCGTCAAGACATTGTGCCTATTCCAGTATTCAGCGTTTCCTTTCAGCCTTATGAAATTTCATCCTTCTATTCTGAACCAGTTTCGCGGCTTGGATGGCCCGTCGTCAGAACCAAGCTCAAAGAGAGATGACCCAGGCTGAAGTAGTCGCCCAGTTTTGTGGCTACAACCCAGACAAGTTCTCGGGGCAGGGAGACCCTCGCCTAGTAGATGAGTGGATCCAGGGTCTCGAGGCTATTTTCGAGATCATAGAGTGCTCCGAGAGGCACAGCATTCTGTGTGCCCAGGTCCAGATGATAAGAGACGCCAGGCTATGGTGGAACTCTTACTGGGGTTTGCGTCCTGGTGAGAAGGTGAGCCTCACGTGGGCACAGTTCAAGTAGATGCTTCAGGAGAAGTACTACCCTGATACCTACAAGGCTGAGATGGAGCGTCAGTTCTTGGCGCTTAAGCAGGGCCATCGCTCTGTGGATGAGTACGAGCGGGAGTTTGTTCGTCTTGGGTCCTTTGTCCCGTATCAGGTGGACACTGAGAAAAAGAAAGCCAGACATTTTCGTGACGGGCTTCTGCCAGCTATCCGTCACCATGTTGCGGGTCACGGAGTTCATTCTTACGCCGATGTCGTTGCTAAGGCCCAGGAGACAGAAGCCAGTCTCAGGATGGACTCAGTTCATTTCCAGTATTGCCTCTAGCTCAGTATCCAGCAATACCCCCAGCTCAGCCAGCACTTGTCCAGCAGGCGAAGCCTAAGAACAAGAGAAAGTGGAAGGGTCAGCATAATGACCGGAGGAACAGGCAGAGACAGCAGCAGGTTCCAGCATGTGCCACATGCGGACGGCCACACCGCGGAGAGTGTCTCGCTGGCCAGAACATCTATTTTCATTGTCGAAGGCCTGGACATACCGTCCGGAATTGTCCAGATAGACAGCAGCAGCAGCCTCAGCAGCAGAGGCGAGGACAGCAAGCTCAGGTGTATGCATTTGAGCAGGCTGAGGCAGAGCAGAACCCAGGTACTATGTCTGGCATGATTATTTTGAATGATGTACCTATATTTGCTCTGTTCGACACTGGTGCGACGCACTCTTTTGTGTCGACTTGATGTATAGAAGCCATTGGAGTTCAGCCCATCAACACAGTTGACCCTCTCGAGGTGAGTCTAGCCTCGGGAAGGAAGATAGTGAGGAGCTCCAAGGCAGAAGACCTTAACCTTAGAATCGGCGGCCGAATCTTGAATGCCGAAGCTTATGTTATCGAGATGAGGGATTTCGATCTCATTCTCGGTATGGATTGGTTGATGCGTTATCGGGCGGATATTCGTTGCCACGACCGGGAGGTTATTCTTCATCTCCCGAAGGACAGCCAGATCACGTTTTTCGGCTCGAAGACGCGAATCCTACTTCGTGTTGTTTCGATGGCGAAGGCGAGGAAGATTCTGCACAGAGAAGATTGTCAGGGTTACCTAGTGAGCCTTGTCGATAAAGGATCGAGAGCACGGACACCTCACGATGTCCCAGTTGTTCGTGAGTTCGTGGATGTGTTTCCGGATCAGTTACCAGGAGGACCACCCAACCGGCAAGTGGAGTTCACTATCGACCTTGTACCAGGAGCAGGACCGGTGTCTAAGGCACCATACCGTATGGCTCCGAAAGAGTTGCAGGAGCTGAAGACGCAAATCGAAGAATTGTTAAAACTCGGTTTTATCCGACCCAGCGTCTCACCTTGGGGAGCACCCGTCTTATTCGTCAAGAAGAAAGACGGATCCATGAGGATGTGCATCGATTACCGGTATCTCAACCGGTTAACGGTGAAGAATAAGTATCTGCTCCCTAGGATAGATGACTTGTTTGACCAGCTGAGAGGAGCTCGTGTATTTTCCAAGATCGATTTACGCTCTGGCTATCATCAGCTGAAGATTAAGGAGTCCGATGTAGCCAAGACTGCTTTTAGGACGAGATATGGACATTACGAGTTCGTGGTTATGCCGTTTGGTCTGAGTAATGCGCCAGCGGTGTTCATGGACTTGATGAATCGGGTGTTCCATCAGTATTTAGACCGATTTGTTATCGTCTTTATTGATGACATTTTGGTCTACTCCAAGAGTTTGGAGGAGCATGAGCAGCATCTGAGGGTCGTTCTCGGGACCCTTAGGCGAGAAAAGTTGTACGCCAAGTTCTCCAAGTGTGAATTTTGGCTGAAACGAGTGGTATTTCTAGGACACATCATCACCGAGAGAGGCATTGAGGTTGATCCGGCGAAGATTGCCACAGTACGGAACTGGTCAGCACCCACAAGTCCTACCGCGGTCCGCAGTTTTCTCGGTTTAGCAGGGTACTATCGCAAATTTATCGAGGGATTTTCTAAGATTGCCCTTCCCTTGTCCAAGCTGACGAGGAAATCTGTGAAGTTTGAGTGGACGAGTCGCTGTGAGGAGAGCTTTCAGGAGCTCAAGAAGAGGCTTACGACGGCTCCAGTGCTGACTATTCCGGATCCTACTCGAGGTTTCACCATGTATAGTGATGCCTCGAAGCAGGGTCTTGGGTGTGTGCTGATGCAAGATGGCCAAGTCGTGGCGTACGCTTCACGTTAGTTGAAGCCTCATGAGCAGAATTATCCTACGCATGACCTAGAGTTGGCGGCGATAGTGCATGCACTCAAGATATGGCGCCATTATCTGTATGGTGGTCGGTGTGAGATCTTTACCGATCACAAAAGTTTGCAATATATATTTACGCAGAAGGAGCTCAACATGCGCCAGCGAAGATGGTTGGAGCTTGTGAAGGATTATGATTGCACTATCCAGTATCATCCGGGTAAAGCCAATGTCGTAGCAGACGCCCTAAGCCGTAAGGTAAGGGGTGAGTCAGTCTGTTCTATCACTGATCAGCGCCAGCTTATCCGAGAGTTTGCTCGGATGCAGATTGAGGTCGTCGACTCACTTCCTAAAGAGATTTTGGGGAGTGTTAGCTCGATGCGAGTTCAGCCCATGCTGAGAGACAGAATCCGGCGGGAACAATCCTGCGATCAGTTCATTCGTAATTTAGAGGCGAAGGTTCACGCCGGAGGCATAGAGGGCTTTTACAGAGGCACAGATGGAGCCTTGGAGTTCAGAGGCCGCATTGTTGTGCCAAAAGTCGGGACGTTACGTAAGGAAATCCTGACTGAGGCCCACAGTGCACCATATCTAGCCCACCTTGGGAGTACCAAGATGTACCACGATTTGAAAAGGTCGTTTTGGTGGCGAGGAATGAAGAGAGATGTAGCAGACTTCGTGAAGAAGTGTTTGGTCTGTCAGCAAGTTAAGGCCGAGCACAAGAGTCCCATAGGTCTGCTACAGCCAATTGAGATTCCCAGTTGGAAGTGGGAAGAGGTTACCATGGACTTCGTCACGGGACTACCTAAGTCGTCCAAGCATCATGATGCGATTTGGGTAGTGGTAGACAGGCTAACGAAAGTCGCACATTTCATGCCTGTGACGATGACCATGACGATGGATCAGTTAGCCGAGATATATACCTGTGGTGTTATCCGACTCCACGGAGTGCCTGTTTCGATCATATCCAATCGAGATCCCAGATTCACCAGCCGATTCTGGGAGAGTTTGCATGAGGCAATGGGCACACAATTAAAGTTCAGTTCGGCTTACCATCCAGAGACGGACGGCTAGTCCGAGAAGACGATCCAGACGCTCGAGGATATGCTCAGAGCTTTGATTCTGGACAGAGGTGATAAGTGGGAGAAGTGGCTGCCACTAGTCGAATTCGCCTATAACAGTAGTTATCAGGCGTCTATTCAGATGGCTCCCTATGAAGCACTTTACGGCCGCAAGTGTCGTTCGCCTTTATATTGGGATGACGTCGGAGAGCGACGAGTACTCGGTCTAAAGTTGATCGAAGAGACAGTTGAGCAGATAGCCTGGATGAGAGAGAGGCTCAAGATAGCCCAGAGTCGGCAAAAGTCCTCAGCCGACCAACATAGACGTGAGATGCATTTTGAGGCCGGAGATCATCTATTCCTGAAGGTTCGATCGATGACAGGTGTCGTTCGTTTCGGAAAGAGAGGGAAGTTGCATCCTCGTTATATAGGCCCGTTCGAGATTCTGGAGCGAGTGGGCGAAGTCGCCTATCGATTAGCTCTGCCTCCCGAGTTGGCTGGTGTGCATAACGTGTTCCACGTTTCGATGTTACGCCCATACGTGTGCGATCCCGAGCATGTGTTTCAGCACAGCGAGATTCAGCTTCAGCCAGATTTGACTTACGAGGAGCAGCCAGTAGCAGTTCTGGATCGAAAGGTCCTTCGGCTCAGGAACCGAGATGTTCCCCTCGTTCGTATCAAATGGAATCGCCACGGAGATTCAGGTGCCACATGGGAGCGTGAGGCAGACATCAGAGCTCGTTTTCCAGATTTTGAGTTCTGATATATATACTCAGTAAGTATGTATTTCAGTTTCAGTATTTCCGAGGACGGAAATAGTTTTTAGGAGGGTAGATTGTAATATTCCATATTTTAGTAAGTCAGTAAAAATTTATTTACTGCAGTAAAAAAAATTTGTTTACCGCAGTAAAAATTTATTTACCGCAGTAAAATTATTTACCACAGTAAAAGTTATTTACCGCAGTAAAAAGTTATAAGGTAAATCAGTAAGAGTGATTAATTGAGTATAGATAATAAGTAAGTATTTCAAGATTAAGTTAAAATTCATAATCGAGAATAGTAGAGATTATAATAAAATCTTCGGTTTTCAATCGTAAATGAAATTTAAGTCCGATTTTGATTCCGAAAATTTTATCTAAATTTTATTAAGCATAAAAGTTTAGTTATTATGGATTTTTAAAGATTAAGAATAGTATAATTTCACTTAATTGTGAATTTTTACAATTAGTGCTATTATTAGAAAATAAAGTGTTTATGTTATTTTTTAAGTATGTTTTTCCTCATTAAATCATTTGTAAATGATTTATATATATTAATATAATTTAAATAATTTTTGAAAATTATTTTCAGATTTTTTTTAGAAAAATTCGAAATTAAAAGAAAAATAAAAATAAATTGTGGAAATTATTTTTATTTTGTAGAATCTTCATCATTTGAAGCATCTTAATTTTTATATTAATGATGACTCATTGTTATGTTATTTTATGAAATTTATTGAGCTGATAAATTTAATAATATTAGTCAACTAAATTAAAAATTAAGAGTGGGACATTAGTTAGCATATTTGTTGAAGAAATTAG
This sequence comes from Striga asiatica, assembly GCA_008636005.1. Taxonomy (NCBI): domain Eukaryota; kingdom Viridiplantae; phylum Streptophyta; class Magnoliopsida; order Lamiales; family Orobanchaceae; genus Striga; species Striga asiatica. The sequence goes on along the minus strand of BKCP01005517.1, from coordinate 448,074 downwards.
TATTTTAAATGATATTTAATTGAATTTTGGAGATGCTTGTCCCCTAAAATTTTCCTATAAATAGGAGCATTCATCAAAGTTAGAATTACACCTCAAAAATTCAGAATTTATGTTATAAGTGAGAAATAGTGAGAATCGAGTATTTAAAAGAGAAACCGAGCAATTTCGAGAGCTTGGAGCAAGTTTCTTTTCTTAAAAGTTGAAGAGGTATGTATTCAAACTTTGATATCATCAATTATAGCTAAGAGTTAGATGTGTTTATATATGTTTTTGATATGTTATCATGTTTAGAAATTATAATTTTTATATATATAAGTATATAAAATAAGATTATAAAATAAGATTATTTAAAGTTCATGTTGCAGCTGCCTATGTTTGTTTGTTTTTCACCAAGCTATTAAATTCCAAAAATTATGAAAATTTTTATATAAGATCATCATTATGTTGAGAGTAATACTGGAAATTTTTAGATTATTTGTAGTTAAAATGAGTTTTATAAAAGTCATTGATTAAGGTGTTGTCCAGTGAAAAATCTGTGTAGTAATGATGACTTGTAAGATGAAATTACCCTATCTATTGATATTATTATGAGTTGAGAATTTTATGGTCAATTCATATACTAGTTAAGAACTTTCAGTTTAAATTTTATAATTATTGGAGTTGTTTAGCATGCTATAGAAAATAATGAATATAAGTGAGTAAATCTCGAATTTCAACAAGAGAAGCATTATTTGGAAATTCATATCTCACTTTATGGTTATTATTTTTATGAGAACATTTACAGGATATTTCTTGAGTTAGTTGAGACTTATGATTTAAAGTTTTAGAATTTTTAGTTAATTGTAGCATGAGAAATAGATTTTTTTAAAGACAAGTATGCCAGCAAATTGAATATTTTGTTATATTCTCAACTTTGAAATAATATATCTCAAGATATGAATATTATTTTAAAGTAAAGTTTTTATGGTAACTTTAAATATATGTTGAGAATACATATGTTAAAGTTAAGCTTAAAATGAGTTGAATTGAGTAATTGCTAAGATTATAGATAAAGCATGATAATATGATTTTAGTTTTTCTCATTATATTAATTAATGTGAAATTTTGAAGAATATGTATTAAAAGTGTAAATTGAGAATAAGCCAATATCTTAAAGGCATGATTTATATGAATTAATTTGATGGCCTTGAGTAAAAGGTTGAGAAATTAAATTGTTCGATGAATTAATGTTCATTTGAGCTATATCAAGTTTTTTTTTTAATCCCTTTAAGATTCGGATAATAAATTAAAGTTAAGAACCTAAATGTCCTATTGAGAATACTATGAGCATAGTACTTAGTATATTTGTTTATATTTTTATGTAGCGTGAGAAGTTCGGCTACCAAGAGCAACACTTTCATTTTTCAATACTTTTCGAGAATAAAGGTGGGGACCCAGTCTGGGTTATACATTGAGTTTAATAGTCGATATCACGTTCAAGTATGTATATGAGTTTTATCCACTTTGGGTTAAGGCCAAGTTTGCCTTCCCTCAGTTCTGGTGGTGGCCCAGTTTGCCCTAGTTATACCATCAGAGTGTGCACACGGTTACCGGCCAGAGTGTTCCGGGAGTTACCGGCCACAGAGTTCCGGGAGTTACAGTTTACTTATATACCGGTTCTGTGATATCATTATTAATATTGCTGTTTACTTTAGAATGGGTTTTTATGGAGTACAAGTGGACCGTACTCACCCCCACTTTATATTTTCAGATGACAGGGTCGGCGGGCAGGCGTGAGTCGAGCTGTGGTGGTGGTGGTCATGAGTTCCGCACGAAAGCTGTTCCAGGGACATTTGTTTAAACTGTTGTGTAAACTATTATAACCACGTATTTCAGACTTCCGCTATGCTTGCGTTTAGTTCCGAACATGCATGATGCTATTTTAAGACTTAAATAATTTAACCGGTTCGCCAGTACGAACGGGTCCAGACTAATATGTATGATTCGTTAAAAATATAAACCTGATTTCTTTAAGTCTAAACCAGACATTAGACTTAGGATAAATAATTGGGTTTTTACGCAGAAAAGTCCTTAGCATCATTCCGAGATAGTTTGCAAAAATGATTTCGAAAAATTTATAAGCATTTTCGAAAGAGTTAAAATTTGCGAAAATTTGGCCCTAAGTAGCGGGGTGTTGCAGGGTTGGCCTTCAAGGGCGCAGACAACAACACCGTGATTGGGGTTTCGCGGCTGACGACTTTCGGCGTCGTGAATGGTGCCGCGGTGGCACCACCGAGGAGCAGCTGTACCGCACCTGGGCTAATCGGCGCGATAGGCCGGGCTTTATATACTATGAGAAGCGGCGCAACGACGGGTCACAACAGCGGGATGGTACCGAAACTTGCACCTATCGATCAGTACCACCGTGAATGGATCGACCGGGACGTTAGCCAAGGTCGCTAGCCGCAACAACGTGATATGCGTAAGGTGGACGACAACAGTGAGTCGCGCGTGGACCTCAAATTTCGGGTCGAGATTCCCGAGTTTTCGGGTGGGCTTGATGCTGTTGAGTTTCTTGATTGATAGGTGTGTCTCGCTCGTCACGACGTGACTTCGCGGGCGTGCGACGGTGGATGCAACTCAAAGCACGTGGCATCGTCTAGACAAGTCAAAGATTTCGACATGGATTAAATTTCGTAAGCACTTAGAACATGATTTTTTACCATTTAATTATGATAGTTCGGTTTATCAGCAGTTCCAAGATTTACGGCAAGGTCCGCAATTAGTTGATGAGTACCCGGAGGAGTTTTATCGACTTCTCACGCGTGTGGATGTCTGTGAGACCATTGTTCAGTTAGTATATATGGCGGGTTTGCATGGTCCGATTCGGGACATGCTCAATCTTTTTGTGCCGAATTTGGTTTCTGATGCACATCAATGAGCGATGTTGATCGAGCAGTAGTAGGCCCGAAAGGCGAGCGCTTCGTCTACGTCGTCTACGAAGGAGCTTACTGGGAATACGGCTACCGCGCCGTCAGCGCCGCATGTTCAGCTGAGTGTTAGAGGGACTTCTGATGGTCGTTTGGTTGGCTCCGCGTCTGGGGGCGGCGATCGACAGCTGGGCATGCTACGCTGCTTCAACGGCGGCGAGCTGGGACATCGACATGCACAGTGCTCTTGTAACGCCACGTTTTATTTTAAATAATTTTCGAATTTATTTATAAAAATTAGAATAATTTTTTCGCAAAATGTCAACTTAAAACTTGATTATCAACGGGCGCTACTTAACTACCAAAAACAGTTACACAAATACGAAACGAATAGGTAGAACCTTCACATGCATAAACTAACAGTTATAAAAAATCAAACCAACTAATTCATAAGTCACAAGACCAACCAGATAATTCAACATGATCCAACGGTTCATCCAACATGTTCATAATAATCAAAGCGGAAGCATAACTATTCAAAGTAAAAACAAGTGGTTCAACAAGATAATAAAAGCGGAAGCAAATGACACATAAATCCAACGACCACCACTCGATCGTCTCTCGCTGCCGCCGCCAACCATGCTCAACCTAAAAATAGGAAGAGGTAACAAGATGACAGAAAAATAATGGGGGTGAGTAAAACCATCATACTCACCATTACCGCACAGTATATCTCGCATAAAGATTCATAACTATAAATAATGTATGCATAGAATCCAGATCTAACTCCCTATTTGGCCTTATCGCAAACCTCCTATGTACATACAACAAACCTCCCGACCAAATATCTGCAAGGATGTAACCAGAAACATTCCCACACCGGATGCAACGGGCATAGGATCTTATCCAGGAGATAGTGGAGCTGTTTTTCCCATTCCAGATACAACGGCATGGGGCGTCCCTCCCGGATGCAACGGGCAGACGACCTCGCACTGATTATGCATTCGTCAAAGACTATCGACAGAACACTTAGACTAGGGTTCTCACGCATACAGAAGCTATTGAGACAAACATTTATACGAAATAACANGCGGACATTATTTCTCAATAGGTAATTGTTTGTCAATTGATCAAATTTACGCCGTTGCATCAGTCTTCTAAGCGGGCGGTCATTTCAGTTGGAATCAAAATTTCTAGCCCTCCCTCACGCTGCGTCAGATTAATTCTCTTCCAATTGGAATTATTTGCTCTTCGCAAGAGGGCGGACATTTCAGTCCTCGTAACAAAAGATTCATGGCAGATTATTCGACATCGACCACGACATGCGTGGCCAAAGGTGGCGCTGAACTTTCTAGACACCGTGTTGGTGACCGTCCCAAGTGTTCTCATTGTGGTCGAATAGGCCATCTCGCCGCTACTTGCTTTGAGATTATTGGATATCTGAAATGGTTTGGTTCCAGTGGTGGCCACAGTTGTATTTTTGGTGGTGCTCTCCGTGTGGAGCTTGCGGCGAGAGTGGTGCTCGTGCCAATGCGGCGTTCTCCAGTGGTATCGGTGATTCATTTGTTGCCGGTTTTGTTACTTCCGCTAAAAAAAATAATCCCTTGTCTTGTACGCGTCGTTTATTTGATTGGATGTATGACAGTGGGGCAACTCATCATATGACAGGGTTCTTTTCTTTCTGATGTTCGGGATATTCCCGCCCGTCTTGTTCAATTGTCTAATGGTTCCTTGACTATAGCCAGCAAGGCTGGGACTGTTTATTTGGGATCTCACATTACCCTTTATGATGTTTTATACGTTCTCAGCCTTCGGTGCAGCCTTATTTCCTTATATCAATTATTGCAGCCTTATTTCCTTATATCAATTATTTGATCGTTCCGACTGCACCACTCAGTTTACTAACAAATTATGTGTTATTAAGGACCGTACTTCGCAGAAGGTGATTGGCGCGGGTGAGCAGTTGGGGGGTCTCTACTTCTTTCGAGGGATGGTTTCTACGACAGTTTCTTGTGTTCGGAAGGTTTCTGCCGATGTGTGGCATCAACGTTTGGGTCATCCGTCTGCTCAAGTATTGTCCCAGGTTCCTGTTATTAATTCTCATTCTCGTAATTTGCATAAATCGTGTGATGTTTGCTTTCGTGCTAAACAACATCGTCGTAGTTTTCCTCTCAGTCAGACTGTTAGTCATGAGACTTTTCATACGATTCATTGTGATTTGTGGGGTCCGTATCGTGTTCCGTCCTTCTATGGTGCACGATATTTTTTTACTATTGTTGATGATTGTTCTCGGGGCACATGGGTTTATTTATTGAATGATAAGACGGAGGTTGCTTCCACATTGCTGACTTTCTTTTCTATTATTAAGCGACAGTTTGATAAATTGGTGCGTGTTGTTCGTAGTGATAATGGAAGTGAATTCATGTGTTTGGCTTCTTATTTTCGTCGTCAAGGGATTTTGCATGAGACTTCTTGCGTAGGAACCCCTCAGCAGAGTGGACGTGTGGAACGCAAACATCAACATATTCTCAATGTAGCTCGTGCTTTGCGTTTCCAGGCTCATCTGCCTCTTCCGTTTTGGGGTCATTGTGTTTTGACTGCGGTCTATTTGATAAATCGGACTCCTTCATCAGTATTACATGGTAAAACCCCATATGAGATTCTTTATGGTTCGCCTCCTTACTTGTCTCATTTGTGAGTTTTTGGTTGTCTTTGTTATGCTCATAACCAAGATCGTAATGATGACAAGTTTGCTGCTCGGAGTCGTCATTGTCTATTTGTCGGTTACCCGTTTGGAAAAAAGGGGTGGAGTTTGTATGATTTGGATCGTCAGATTTTCTTTGTCTCTCGTGATGTGGAATTTATTGAGACTACATTCCCATATCAGTCAGACTCGTCTGAGCCAGACTCTTTGCCACTGCCTGTTGTTTTGCCGATTTCTTCTGCGCCAGATGATGATGAGGATCTTCCGGCTGTCTCTTTGCCTCATGTTTCTCCTGATACTGGGTCTTCCGCTACTGATATGGACACGTCTGACGATAGGGGGGGTTCCACTATCACTACCCCTCCCACTCTTCCAATGGAGCCCTTGGGTTGTGGTAATCGAATTAAGGTTCCTTCTACTCGGCTGAAGGATTACGTGGTTGACACTGTCTGGCCCTCGACTGTACCCATCACTGCCTCTCCCCATTCGTCTCCATCTTCCGGTACACCTTATCCCATAGCACATTATGTTTATTGTGCTTTATTCTCTCCAGCTCATCGAGCCTTTTTGGCTGCTATCGCCTCCGCTGCTGAGCCTCGCACATTTGCTGATGCCGTGACTGATCCTCGATGGCGAGCCGCTATGCAGGATGAGATTCGTGCCTTGGAGAATAATGACACGTGGGATGTAGTTTCTCTTTCATCTGGGAAGCGTGCAATTGGGTCTTTAGATCAAGCATAAGTCCGATGGTACCGTTGAGCGCTATAAAGCGCGTCTTGTGATTTTGGGCAATAATCAGGTCGAAGGTCTTGACTATCATGAGGCCTTTGCTCCCATCGCCAAAATGGTTACAGTCCGGCTACTCTTGGTTGTGGTTGCTGCTAAGCATTGGGAAGTTCACCAGATGGATGTTCACAATGCTTTTCTCCATGGTGATTTGGCTGAGGAGGTTTACATGAAGTTTCCCCCTAGTTTTCGCTCTGGTGTTGATGGGTAGGTTTGCCGTCTTCATCGTTCCCTCTATGGCTTGAAGCAGGCTCCCCGCTGCTGGTTTGCCAAGCTGTCTACGGCTTTGAAGCAGTATGGTTTTTGTCAGTCGTATCATGACTATTCTCTTTTTACACTACATCGTGGTTCTGTCCATCTGCAGGTCCTGGTCTATGTTGATGATCTGATTATTTTCGGGAATGACAAAACATCCATTGCGGCCTTCAAGAGTTACTTGAGTCGTTGTTTTCACATGAAGGATCTTGGGTTGCTCAAGTATTTTTTGGGTATCGAGGTTGCCCGGAATTCTTCTGGCTTCTTTCTCTGTCAGCGGAAGTATGCTCTTGACATCATAGCTGAGGTCGGACTACTAGGGAGCAAGCCAGTTGATTTTCCACTAGAGCAGAATCATCAGCTCCCTCTTGCTGAGAGTGATCTATTGTATGATCCCGAGCGATATCGTCATTTAGTTGGACGTCTTATCTATCTGGTAGTGACTCGACCTGAGCTGTCTTATTCTGTGCATATGCTCTCTCAATTTATGCACCAACCGCGTCAGGCTCACTGTGTAACGCCCCGTTTTATTTTAAAGAAATTATCGTATTTATTTAATAAAAATCAGATTTTTTTTTTTTTTTAAAATATCCAAGTTAAAACCTTTATCGAGAAGCGGGCGCTACTTACTACATCAACCAACAAACACACATCCAACATTACAAGGAAACTACACACATGCTCGAGCTAACGATAAAACAAATCCCAAAAAATAATATAAGTTTCAAAACCATTTCAAAAGGTCTAGCATTATTCAAATTTCAACCAACTTAAACATAGTTCGAAAAGTGGAAGCAGTAAATGATCCAAAGTGAATAAATAAGTATCAAGTTCACGGAAGCATAGATTTTTAACACATATGACCACCATCTCGCTTGTCCTACGCCACCGCCTCCAGCTCGTCTCAACCTAAAACAAAGGAAGAGAGAAGACAACAACAAAGAAATGGGGGTGAGCAACCAAATAGCCCACCATTATCGCACAGTTATCCCGCATAATTATTTTAAAAGCAGTAAGACAATAATCAGTATGCATAGAATCCAACAGTCTAAACCCCCTACCCGGCCCTATCGCAAACCTCCTATGTACATACAACGAACCTTCCGACCAACCATCGGCAAGGCCGTAACTGGAAAATTTCCCCCACCCCGAACTACTCACGGATCATGGGAGTCCACCCCGAACTACTCACGGATCATGGATGTTTTCCAGGAGACAGTGGAGATGTTTTTCCCCCCGAAACTCACACGGATCAGGGCGTCGCCTCCCGGATACAACGGGCAGGTGACCTCTCACTGTTATGCATTAGTCAAAGGCACTACCAATAGGAATACTTAGACTAGGGTTCTCACGCATACATTCATTTTTCAAAAGAAGAATTATACGAAATAAATAGTGCGATAAATATGGAATACATCATAAATGTACCCACCTGATAGCAGCAACAGTTCACAGAATCACAAATCCAGAAACGAGGCGAGGTCAACACCTCTTAAACACCTACATTACGACAAGATCCTACAATCAGAATCTATCTCGACTTAAACCGAAAATCACAAGACAGACCTAGTCGAACTCGTTTTGACTAAGTAGTTCGTGAAGTCCTGTGGATGTTGGAACACTAAGACTCGGCTCTAAACTCGACCAAACCACATAAGGGAGTTCACACAGATCCATCTAAGGATTGACCAAGTCAAACACACATAAAAACCAAAAAGCAAGTCAATTTCCAAATTTCATATAAAAGTCATGTTCGGAAATAGAAATCATTTAATCGCAGGAAAATTGATGGTCAAGCTACCCCACAAATTAAGCTCTGAAAATTTACCCAAAATTTCATCTTCCAGAAACATGTAAAACCACAAAGTTTCAGCTTTAAACTCAAAATACCCTATTTTATAAAATTCGAACAGTATGTCAGCAAAATGGGCACATTAATTCATACTCATACTTAATGAATGAATCTGAACTTGAAAATTTTACACAGTAACATAAAGTATGCTAAAGTTCATGGATAAAAATCTCAGCCTTAAATAATAACTGCTGCTATTTTTAAAAATTCATACGAGCAACAGCAGTTTATCGAACTTAAATCCAAACTGAATCAAAACGGACTCCAAAAATTCCCATCTTTTACAAACATGGTCAAACACACAAAATAGGCCTCTCAGTAAAATTTCAGAATTTTCCATGCAGTAACCAATTTATAAATATTTAAACAACGTTTCTGCAGATTCAATAAATAAAATATTAACCACATCAAATCAACTCCAAAAATTTCTAAACATTTAACACAACATATATAATTCACAGAGGCACAACATATCCGAATTTCAGCTCATTTCATTCAGGCATGAATTTTTTATGCATTTAACATTATTCTGGACAGATTATAATTTAATTATTTAAAAATAGCTACAGGCCTCTAAAAATTACGAAAATTTTACACAAGGCAGGCAATGAACAGATAACACATCCCTCAAAATTTCAAATTGTTTCGAGCAGCGAGCTCTTTTTAAAAATTCGAACAATGAAACAGCGATTCACAAGCTCGACAACTTGGCAATTAAATCACAACATAAAATTTCTCGTCCGAGGCCTTTTCATAAGACCAAGGACTCGATATTGTTCCAATATCCACCGACTTACACGACTTTCGAGGTCTCGTTCGATTCTTGAGAAAATCGAAGAGGTCCCGAACACATATACGACACATAAAATCATCACTCTTACGTAAAATCATAACCAACACATTAAAAGACATCACAACATGGATTAAAAACCCCATTAATGCCCGACGATTATTCTACACCTTAGAACACAAAATTTCGAAAATAAAAAAAAGAATGGCTCAACTTGGAAATGAACTTGATTTTACAAAACCAAATTTTCTCATAATGAAAACCATAACTTCAAACATAATATTAGACACTAAAAGTTCTATTAACAGGTTTAAAAGAAGCTACTAAATTCGGTTACAGATGCTCATTTCACGAAATTCAATGCCAACACTTGGAAATTAAAAATTGCTTTTCTCCCAAAATTCAAAGCCAATATCTCACAAATTCGAGTCACAAACACACCAGCTACTGAGGCGATTTAAGGCTGCAAAAGTTTTGAAAAACACAGTCCCCAAATACTCACGGCAATGAAAAATATTATCAAGTCTTATGAAAACTCCTCAAATTTCAAGACATGAATACGTGAACCTTCATCCAATCTACTCCTACAAAAATACTCGAAATAATAGAGGGAGTATTAACGGACTACCTCCTTCGGGAATTTACGAAAAGGGTGAAGGAGATCGGATTTTCGAACCTCGAAAGCAACGCTCGGCGATCGTTTTTCTTTTCTGTGAAGGAGAATCGAGCTGCGGGATTTCTTAAGCAAAGAGAACAAAACGATGGCATATATATATACATATACTTGCATTAGGTTTTGATCTCTTGTTGTCCAAGACAACACAAACTCACACACACGCACGCTAGGAAGAAAGGAAAAGCGAAAATCTGTCGGGCCGGGCCCGAGAAATTTGGGTCGAAAGGATTTTGGGCCGGTTGGGACAACAAATCGGCTCACGGGCTCGATTAAAAATTTAAACGGATAGTTACGGGCCAAATTCGGTTCCAACAAAAATTATCGGGCTCGATTTCGAATGCAAACGCGCGATAAAAATAAACCGAAAAATAAATATATATATTTTACATATTATTACATACACATTTAATAATTAAATATATCACAAACAAATCAATTAGACAAATTTCACAATTAGCATTTAATCACATTAACAATTAATAAATATTATGGCATTCAAGAAAAATAAATATGAATATTATCAGCAATTAATAATAATAACAATAAAAATAATAATATTAAATCCCAAATAATCCACAAATAAACGGGGCATTACACACTGGGACTCTGCTCTGCGTGTGGTTCGATATTTGGAAGGCTCTCCTGGTCAGGGGATTCATCTTCGTACTGACTGCGATCTTCAACTCTATGCATGGTGTGATTCGGATTGGGCGTCCTGCCCTCTCGCTCGACGCTCTGTTTCTGGTTGGTTTATTCAATTGGGACAGTCTCCTATTTCTTGGCGAGCCAAGAAACAACCTACTGTCGCACGCTCCTCTGCTGAGGCTGAATATCGGGCAATGGCTACTACATTGTGCGAGTTGAAGTGGTTACGGGGACTATTATCTACTCTTGGTGTCGCTCACTCTCAGCCTATCAGGTTACGCTGTGACAGTCAGTCTGCGCTGCATATTTCGGCGAATCCGGTTTTTCACGAGCCCACTAAGCATATTGAGGTGGATTGCCACTTTGTTTGAGATGTTGTTCTTCACGGTTTTATTTCTACTGCTCATGTTTCTTCTGGGGAACAACTCGCTGACATCTTCACCAAGGCGCTTGGGAAGCGTGAATTTGATTTCTTTCTTAGCAAGTTGGGCATTCGGAACCCGCATGCTCCAACTTGAGGGGGGGTGTTATCATATCTATACATATCTTGTAGTATATTTTGTGAATATTTGATAAGCTTTAATTAGGGAGTTTCCTTATAGTGTAAGTTTTCTTATATTGTAATTAGGTCTTGTAACTGAGGCTATATAAAGCCCTCTCTAATCATTGATGCAATCAAGAAGTTGTTCTCACATATCTTTTGTCACAAACCTCCTATGTACATACAACAAACCTCTCGACCAAATATCGGCAAGGATGTAACCGGAAACATTCCCACCCCGGATGCAACGAGCATAGGATCTTATCCAGAAGACAGTGGAGCTGTTTTTCCCCTTCCGGATACAACGGCATGGGGCGTCTCTCCCGGATGCAACGGGCAGGCGACCTCGCACTGATTATGCATTCGTCAAAGGCACTATCGACGGGACTCTTAGACTAGGGTTCTTACACATACAGAAGCTATTGAGACAAACATTTATACCAAATAACAAGTGCGATAATTATAGATTCAACATAGATGAACCCACCAAAAAATCGAGGTAGCAAATAGCACACAGAAGCTGGTACGTAGGTCGAGGACTCGACTCCTCAAACACCTACATATAAGCGAGATTTTAATCAATAATTTATCTCACCACTCGGGGTTAACATAAAAAATCACACTAAATCAGTACTCAGTGATTAGAGGATTTAATCGGATTTTTCGTGGACTTGAAACTCTGAAATTTTTAAGAGAAAAGATTCGGTGAACAAAAATGGAGTCTCGGGACTTAAAATAATTTTCCCCAAATTTATATCATTTTGAAAATATTTTTGAAATTGATATCGGTATTAAAAACGGGTTTCCGGAACATAAATTTGCCAAAAAAAGCTAACTGGATTGAGCTGCCAAAGACTGGCCCAAGTCTGTCTCGAAACTGGGCCTCGCAGACGCAATTGGGCCGAACTAAGTGAATTGGGTCGGTCAAAACGAGGCCTGCTACCAGGTAGGGCTCGCGGGCTGGGGTTCGGGTTCGCCGGCCTGGACACTGGGCTCGTGGACCGAGTGCTGGGTGAGGGAGTGGGCCGCGCACGGGCTGGAAACGGGCCAAGCGGCCCGCACGCCTTAGGAGGGTGAAAACTATAAAAAAAATGGTGCTGGGAGGGTTCAAACACGGGACGTCAAGTACTGAAGTGGACGCAACACACCACTGAACAACCGGCTTGGTCGTGAACTTAAATGAAAATCACACATCCTTAAATTAAATCAAAAGGTCTGCTATAGAAACTGAACTGCGAACAGAAAACTTCCTGCTACCGGTTTCGATTGGTGATTTCGACGAGCCAAAGGTTCAAAAAATAGCGAATATCTCCAAACATATAAACTATATATCGAAGACTACATTTATAAAAACCGGGTTTTTATGCTCGAAAAACGAAACTACGAAATTACAACTTGAAAGTCAAAACGAACGACGAGGGCTCCAAACGCTAAAACGATACTCCGAAATCAACCGAAATACTCACAACAGCAATAAATTTAAGTTTAACACGATCAATACCCAAAACGAAATACGACAAACAAAACGAACTGAATAAATATAATCCAACTCCAAATGAACATTGCTATATCGAACGAACAAACACGAAGAATATTACTAATATAAAAAGGAGGTACGAAAAGGTTAACCGACTTCGGAAATTTACGAAATTTCTGAACGGGTCAGACGAACGGGGCGACCGGAGCTCGAGAATCGAAAATCTAGAATCCTTCGAACACGCACGAAATGCCCGCTGTGACCTCTCGGACGGACAGAGGCTGCTTGCGGACGCTTTTCGAGGTCTGACGGAGGCCGACGGTGGTGGCTGCTCGGAGAAGACGCCGGAAAGAATGGCAGACGGGGTTGTTGTGACAGCTCTGCTGTGGGCGTGCGTGGTGGTGGCCGCTGGTCAGAAGCTGCTTGCTGAGGACGGCGTGGTGGTCGTCGACGGCAAAGGATTCTCGGAGAGGCGCCGGCGAAAGAAGTCTCGCCGGAAATTTTGCGGCAGAATTATTTTTTT
>BKCP01005517.1:389104-434905 GCA_008636005.1 Striga asiatica | reverse complement strand
AGCTGATGCGTTTGCGTTGAATAAGGGAGAATCTAGTGAGGGAAGAATTCTCCTCTGCCGATAAGATATAGACGAGCAAGATGAGAACGTGCGAGGATAATTTCACGATTGAATCGGAACGGATTTTTGAACGGTTCTGCAGAAGACGACTCAGTCGTGGTGAAGAAGAAGGGAAGAGGGAAAAAAATAAAGAGTTAATTACCCCCTGGACGGTCCCATAAACAAATATATCCCATTTAACGAGAGCAATAATTTTTTCGCACATGAGGATCCATTAAGTCAAAATTACGATTGTTTTCAATATTTCGATTCCACTTCTCTAATTTTCCTTCCATCACTTCTCCTCCTCCTTTCTCTTTCACTTCTCTTCCTCTCTTCCCCTTTCTCTTTCTTTTTTCTTCTTATTTCTCCAGATCCGAATTTGTGTGGGAACGACATAGATCCATGTTGATGGGATAATATGACTATCTTTTCCACAACTTGCCACCGTGTTGTGATTATTTTTGTTACGTTTTTTACTGTTATTTTACATTTATTTTCCTTCATTTTTAGGTCTTTTAGAAGGTCTTTCGGTCCATTTAGTTGTTTTCGGTTATTTTAGTTGTTCTAGTATTTATTGTGTATTTTGTGGTTTTTCGTGTGTTTTCGTGTATTTTCGTGTGTTTTTGTGTTTTTCCGGTTTTTGGTGTAATTTCAGGTATAATAAGTCTGGATTTTCGAGAGTTATCGTTTCCGACGCATTGGTATCGAGCCCCGTGAAGATTTGAGTTACAAGATAAATTGCTCTTTTGAGCATAGCTGGAAAGAAGAGCTCGTTAGTAACGCGTAGGAGAAAACGGAACTAAATTTCGAGTCCGAATGATCCCAAACGAGAAAAAACCGTAAAGCCGCGCAAGCTGTCCAAGCCTCGCGCCGCGGCCACTTTTCAGCATAACTTTGGGGCAACTTTTGTAACTAATTATGGCCAGTATATGACATTGAATTGAAGAGGGGTTCGTTAGCTACGCGTAGGAGAAAACGGAACTCAATTCCGAGTCCGGACGAGCCCGTACGAGCCAAAACCGTAAAACCGCGCAAGCTGCCAAGTCTTGTTCAACATGGGCGGCGCCCACTTTTCAAACATGGATGTTGGGCGGATTTTGGAAGATTTTGGGCTGATTTTTGATAGATATGCTAGCCATTAATGCATAATGATCTTAAGATGATTTTGATGTGATTTTGTCCCCTCTTGAACTAGTATAAATACATCATTTGTGAGAGGTCTTAAGGGAGAGTTCGGAAAGGAAGTTTTAGCTTGAGTTCTTAGATACAAATATTAGAATTAGTACAAACACTTTCTAGTGTTCTTGATGTTCTTGTTCTTGTTTTTATTTTCATTTGGTACTTGAAACACTTGTGTGTGTAATTTTATTTTATGTTGTGAGTTAAAATTCGAGTGTTTATCCAGTTAAAATCCGAGTGTTATTCTGTAAATTCCGTTCCGTTAAGACGTTATAAATTTATATTCCGATTATTGTTATTGCAGTCGTAATTATTCTTATTGTTCCTAAAGGAATGATTATGAATATTATTACTACAATAATAATAGTTGTGGATACTTATATATATATATATATATATATATATATATGTTATAAATATTAACTATTATTGCTTAATGTTATTGCTTATTTCTACTGTTGTAATTTTATTGCTTTATTTACTTTACGCACTTTACTCCCTGCCAATTACTTATCGCATATATATATATATAGAAATATTATTATTATTATTATTAGTATTATTATTACTATTATTACTGTAATTTACTTTCTGCACTTTACTTTCTGCAATTTACTTTCTGTTTATATACTATTATTACTACTATTATTATTATTATTATTATTATTATTATTATTATTATTATTATTATTACTATTATTATTAATATTATTATTACTATTATTACTACTATTGTAATTTATTTCTGTTATTTACTGTTTTGCTTTTCCAGTTGACTTTCTGTTATTTACTGTCTTTCTTTTCTGTTTCTGTAATGTTATGTAAATTTCTAGTTGTAATCAAGCAAAAATCTGGATTAATTTTCTGCATTATTATATATATAAAAGAAATTGAATTACACATAATATAGTTCGATTGACCAGTCCTTGAGATCGACCCGGGAAACGAGTTTTTAACTCGGTGCTCGGAAAAATATAAAACAAAATTTGCTACAACAAATTTGGCGCCGTTGCCGGGGACTGGTTAAAGATTTATATTGTGTATCGTCAATTTTCTTTCTATTAAAAAAAAAAAATTATATATAAATATATATATTTATTTCTTTTAGTTCTTCAAGTTATTTTCTTTTTATTTTTAATCTGGTGCTCGTAACGGGTTCTTGTCTTTGTTTATGCAGACCAGGAGTGGACTTGTATTTAATCCGACAAGCGCCCAGTCAAGTGATCAGGACAAGATGGCACAGCACGAAGAACAAGGCGAGAACGTTCCACCTAGGAATGTTCTTAAAGACTTGGGCTATCCCGAAATCGGCCCGGTTACATCTTGTATCCGGTTGAGTCCAGCTGCCAGGAATTATGAGTTAAAGATGCTTCATTTCAATCAACTGCCATCATTCCACGGGCATGCCGGAGAGGATCCATTACACTTTATCCGGGAGTTCTACAACGTTCTCCACACTTTCCCTCTCCACGGCCTGACCGAAGACGAGCTGAAGCTACGGTGTTTCCCAGAAACACTGAAGGATCGAGCAAAGGCTTGGTTTATGACTCTGGCCCCTGCCTCTCTTACAACATGGGCCGGAGTTTATTCCAAGTTTGTTGGGAAATACTATTCCCATCAGAAGACGCAGGACTACCGATCTCAACTTGTTTCTTTCACCCAACAACCACACGAGGCCATGCATGAAGCATGGGAGCGATTCAAAGATCTCCAAAGACAGTGCCCGCATCACAACCTTCCAGCGGGACTGTTGATGAAGAGTTTTTACGACTCCCTAAATCAACAACTCCAATACATGGTGGACAATGCAGCAGGGGGTGACGTTGGGGAATGTACTGCAGAAGAAATGCTCGAGATCTTTGAGATGATAAGCAATAAGTCGTCTCAGAAGAGTGTTCGTGGAAAGAAGGTGTCGGTGGACGAAATATCCATCAGACACAGTGCCATGGCTCAGCAAATTGCTGAGATTGCTGAGCAGATGAGACTGTTGAGTTCAAGAAGTGTCCAACCAGTTCAAGCAATGGCTGTGGATGTATGTGGTGCTTGCGGTACCCAGGGACACGGACCCGAAGTCTGTCCTTCGGCGTTTGATCAAAATGCTGGACAACAGACGATGGACGCCAATGCATTACAAGGGTACCAGAACCGACCGATCAACAACCCATATTCAAACACTTACAACCCGGGGTGGCGAAATCACCCAAATTTCTCTTGGGCCAACAACAACAACACTCAGAGTCCTCCTACCAACTACCAGCAGCAACAACCGAGACCAAACTTCGTTCCACAACAGCAACCGATGAGGGCTCTATACCCTCCTCGTCCGCCAGTGCCGCCACAAGCACCGATGGCCAACCCAAGTTCGCCCAGCGTAGAAGAGAGGCTAGACAAAATTTTTAGCTTCATGACCAATCAAGCTGCCGCTCATAAACATCTTGAAACCCAAGTGGGCCAACTGGCCACTAGGTTTTCTACTCTTGAAGCTGAGGTTGAAAAGGGGAAGCTACCAAGCCAACCAGCACAAGTTAAGGCCATAACTGTTCTGCGAAGTGGAAGAGAGATCGATAACAATGTAGGCAATCCAGTTCCACCAACACAACCACCAGCACAACCACCAATACAATCAACAAACCAACCACAAACACAATCACCAGCCGACGAACCCGACAAGACGAAAGAAGATGATAAAGAAAAGGAGGCACCTGTCCTCCACAAATCTGCTAATCCTTACAAGCCACGAATTCCTTTTCCTGGCCGTCTTCGAGAAGACAAACAGGAAGAGCAATTCCGGGACCTCTACAACATGCTGTCCAAAGTGAACGTAAACCTTCCCCTTTTGGAAGTAATCAGGAGCATGCCAGCGTACGTCAAGTTCTTTAAGGACTTGGTGACGAAAAAGAGGAGGTTCGGCGATGGTGAGAAGGTGGTGGTTTACGAGGCTTCGAGCGCAATGCAATATGACTTACCAAAGAAGGAGCTCGATCCTGGGGGTTTTGTCATCAAAATAGCCCTCGGGAATGGGAAAGAAGCCTCAGGAATGCTTGACTTGGGAGCCGGCATTAATCTAATGCCATTTTCCATTTTTCAAAAGCTTGGCCTTGGTGATTTAAGGCCTACACGGATGTGTCTGCAGCTTGCAGATCGATCAACTCGATTCCCAAAAGGAGTCGTGGAAGATGTCCTTGTTCGAGTGGGACAACTTATTGTCCCAGTGGATTTTGTTGTCCTTGATGTTGGGGACGTTCAAGAGAACGGGAAGGATCACACTATCCTGTTGGGAAGACCATTTATGGCTACGACCAACACATTGATCGATGTGAAGAACGGAACGTTGAGCATGTCGGTTCTGGGAGAATCTGTGTCCATTTCCGTTCGTGAAGCCCAACTAGCCCCCTCATTTAACTATACTGAAGAGTGTGCCTTTTACGATGACGTCTGTTCAACCGTTGAAGAAATGGTGATGCATGATTTTGAAGAACAGAGTATGCCCGACCTTAAGGAAGAAGAGCTGCCGATTGTAGAACTCTTTGCAATTGAGCAAGAGTCACAAAATCCTCCCAATCCGGAACTGAAGGAGTTGCCTAATCACCTAAAGTACGTGTTTCTTGATGACCAGGAGAAAAAGCCCGTAATCATTTGTGCAGAACTCACAGAAGAACAGGAGGAGGAGTTAGTTGAAGTTCTGAAAAGAAAACAAAAGGCGATCGGATGGAGCCTTGCTGATATAAAGGGAATTAGTCCGGCAACTTGTATGCACCGGATTGTTCTAGAAGAAGGAGCCAAACCTTTCCGGGATAGCCAACGCCGGCTTAACCCAAACATGAGCGAGGTAGTCAAGAAAGAAATCATTAAGCTATACACGGAAGGACTGATCTATCCCGTTGCAGACAGCGAATGGGTAAGTCCGATCCATGTGGTTCCGAAGAAAGGCGGAATCACTGTCATCGAAAATGATAAAAAAGAGTTGGTACCCACTCGGATAACAACCGGGTGGCGCATGTGTATCGACTATCGGCGGTTAAACGCCGTAACAAAGAAGGATCATTTTCCGTTGCCCTTCATTGATCAAATTCTTGACCGACTATCCGGGCAACAGTTCTATTGCTTCCTTGATGGCCTTTCTGGCTATTACCAAGTGGCCATTGCTCCCGAAGATCAACCAAAGACGACTTTCACATGCCCATACGGTACTTTCGCTTTCAGGCGTATGCCCTTTGGCCTATGCAATGCTCCAGGCACCTTTCAAAGGTGTATGCTCTCTATTTTTTCCGACATGCTTGAGAACTGCTTGGAGGTATTTATGGATGATTTTTCCGTTTTCGGTAATTCATTTAATAACTGTCTCCACAGTTTATCTTGTGTCCTTGAAAGATGCATAGAAACGAACCTAACTTTAAGTTGGGAAAAGAGTCATTTCATGGTAAAAAGTGGAGTCGTACTTGGTCATGTGGTGTCTCATAAAGGAATTGAAGTTGATAAAGCTAAAGTTGATGTCATTGAAAAATTACCACCTCCGATAAATGTAAAAGGTATCAGGAGTTTTTTAGGTCATGCTGGTTTTTACCGAAGATTTATAAAAGACTTTTCCAAAATAAGCCAGCCTTTGTGTCACTTGCTTTCTCAGGATGTGCCTTTTGTCTTTAATGAGGCATGTTTAAATGCTTTCAATACTTTGAAAAATAAGCTTGTGACTGCACCTATTGTAGTTGCTCCTGATTGGTCTTTGCCTTTTGAAATCATGTGTGATGCGTCAAATCATGCAGTCGGGGCCGTTTTGGGTCAACGAGTTGATAAATTACTTCGTGTAATTTATTATGCTAGTTTAACCCTTGGTGGAGCCCAACTTAACTACACAACCACTGAAAAGGAACTTTTAGCAGTCGTATTCTCTCTTGAAAAATTTAGATCCTACATTTTAGGTTCTAAAGTTATTGTGCATTCAGACCACGCTGCTTTAAGGTACTTATTGAGTAAAATGCAATCTAAACCAAGAATAATTCGGTGGATTTTGTTGTTACAAGAGTTTGACGTAGAAATACGTGATAGGAAAGGGTCGGAAAATGTGGTAGCTGATCATTTATCTCGCATCGTACCATCTGATGTTCTATCTTCATCTTTTGAACACAATAATATTCGTGATAATTTTCCTTATGAGCATGTGTTTGAAGTTGAGAAAAGTCCTTGGTATGCGGATATAGTTAATTACCTGTCTTGTGGAATTTTGCTGCCTAACCTCTCTTCCCAAGAGAGAAAACGTTTTAAATGGAAGTGCAGGAAATTCTACTGGGACGACCCTTACCTGTTCAAATTGGGCAATGACGACATTCTCCGGAGGTGTGTTCCTGAAAATGAGCAAAATGATGTCTTGATCTTTTGTCATGAAATGCCAGGTGGAGGACATTTTGGGAGTCAGAAAACAGCATTTAAGGTTCTTCAGTCTGGTTTGTATTGGCCCACGCTGTTTAGAGATTTTTATATATTCTGTTGAACTTGTGATCGTTGTCAAAGAACTGGGAACATCAGTTCTAGGAATGAAATGCCTCTTGTAAATAATATTCCTCTTGAAATTTTTGACGTTTGGGGCATTGATTTCATGGGACCATTTCCCAAGTCTTTAGGTTATGAATATATACTTCTCGGTGTGGATTATGTGTCTAAATGGGTCGAGGCTATCCCCACACGGACATGTGATGCTTATTCGGTTATCAAGTTTGTGCAGAGTAATATTTTCAGCAGGTTTGGTTTCCCTCGTGCTATCATTAGTGACGGAGGAAAACACTTTTGCAACAAACTATTCGGAAGCCTATTGACGAAGTACAGAATTTCTAAAGTAGCTACTCCATATCATCCCCAGACGTCTGGACAAGCTGAGACGAGCAATAAACAAATCAAGACGATTCTGGAGAAGATTGTGGGCGTAGCCAGAACAGATTGGGCAAACAAGCTCAATGACGCACTCTGGGCACAACGTACCGCTTACAAAGGAGTGCTGGGAATGAGCCCGTTCCGGCTCGTTTTTGGGAAGTCATGCCATCTTCCGGTAGAAATCGAGCACAAGGCATTTTGGGCAATAAAGCAAATCAACTTTGCCCTCGATACCGCCGGAAAAAAAAAGAATGTTGCAATTGTCCGAGCTTGAAGAATGGAGAGACGAGGCCTACGAAAACTCCAAGATTTACAAAGACAAAGCCAAGAAGATTCACGATTCCACCATAGTCCGGAAAGACCTGACCTCCGGTATGAAGGTACTTTTGTTTAATTCTCGCCTTCGCCTGTTTCCTGGCAAACTGAAATCCAGGTGGACCGGCCCATACATAATCGACAAAGTACTTTCATTGGGAGCCGTTCGGCTTCTTAACCTGGCTACTGGAGATGTTTTCACTGTCAATGGCCAAAGAGTCAAACCATATTTTGGAGAAGAATACCGGAACCAACATGTCGAGGCAATTTGTCTCGATGAACCTACGTACATCTGACAAGAGTATCCACGCCAAGCTCATGGCGTTAAACCGAGCGCTGCGTGGGAGGCAACCCACGATTTTTACTATTTTCATGTAAAAAAAAAAAAAAAAAAAAAAAAAATAAAAAAAAAAAAAAAAAAAAAAAAATAAAAAAAAAAAAAAAGCCTGGTCCGATTTCTACAGCCTTAAACATCTCATTCCACGACGAAGGAAGCCATCGCCATCACTCTCAAAATCTCTGCACACATTCAACCGATCATGCCTAAAGTAGCTCTCAAGACACTGATTCTGTTGCACCTAGACAAACCTTCGCTACCGCCCGACATCATTCGACGCATCTGCGAGTGCATCACTCATGAACAACCAATCAACCGTCCTTTCGGAGGAACCAGTAGGAAAGCACAAAGGCGTCGTGCTAGACGTTATAATCGCTGCCTACATTGCGGAGCTTTCCTCCACACAACCGATCACTGATGCGCAACATTTTCGACTCGTAGCAGTAGCGACCATGCGGAGCTAATACGCGTGGGGCCCTTTAAGATACAGTCCGACGGACCACCGCGCAAGAACTCCGACCTAGCTTACACAATACGAGAGGATCTCTAGCGTGTCAAAGCCTTGGAATCTGGCTCTAAAAGACCATCAGGTATTTCAACGCCTTAAGTGTTCGCTGGTACACCGTACTAATAGTACACCCTAGCCGATTTCTATGACCTCTTTGCGGCTAGTATTGTAGAGGTCAGTTTTTTATATAAGTGTGTTGTTTTTCTATAATAATTATAATAAAAATAATAATAATAATAATAAAAAAAAAAATTAGAATTTCGGAACCGACGGACCAAAACCACTGAGCGCACATCCAGTACTGCCAAGCCGGACGAGCTGATACCGATCCACCACCACCACCGGACACACAGTGATTTTTCACTGTGTTCAGTATGTTTTCTTTTACTTCTTTTAGTTTCCATTTTGTTTTTCTTTTCAATTATAAAAACTGTAATCCACCTGCAAATTGACAATGGGGACATTGTCGGTTGTAAGTGTGGGGGGGTTGTCTGCATGATTGAATTTTTGTCTATGTGTTTTTCTTTTATTTGGACCGGCTTAGGTTTAATTTTTCAAGTATGATTTGACAGATAATCATCGGGATTAGTTGATAACTGTTTAAATTGACTCGAGATGTTGAAATGGTGACTAAAAATTGCATGACTTTTGAACTACGTGGAACATTTTATAATAACATTACAGTGTGAGATTTGTGCCTTATTTTCTTGAGGGATATCGGTCAAATTCATATGTTATTAGAACTTGCCTTGAGACTATGTTGAAATGATGGAAATTGGGAATTATTTGTTGTGAAAATGATTAGGGCAGTTTTTGTATATCCCTTTTATTCGTTTTTCTTGTCCTGATAACAATTTCCCTAGTAGCCCAAGTTTGAGCCTTATTAATATTTTTCTTGTAACCTTGGTGTTATTGGGAAGCTGTTGGAGTTGATGTTCATATACTGGACGAGATTGCGGTTGGAATTAACTGCTGAGGTATGTGATTGAATATTTATAAAAAAAAAAAAAAAAAAAAAAAAAAAAAAAACTATTTATTGAAGAGATCGCGAGAATACGAGAAGTATATTTTCGGTATAAATATTCGCGTTTGGAAAAATTGTTCTCTCGAAAAAAAAAAAAAAAAAAATATATATATATATATATATATAAAATAAAAATATTCAATCATTTACATCATTTGGGGATTGGAGTTGTAACTTTTGGATAAGTTGTTGAGGTCCGGTAATTAAAAACCGGAAAAGATTGTTATGGTTGGGGAAGAGATATTGAGTCACTTAACCATATTGTATCCCACCTTGTCCAAAGAGCCTACATTACAACCCGTAAAGACCCTATAATTCATAACTTGTAATTTTTTATTACATTTGAGTAGACATTAGATGACAGGCAAGCATATAGTTAACTGTGGATTCCGACCGATTTGAGCGTTCCTATTTTTACTGATATGGTGAAATTGAGTGAGGCATATATACACTTACATGTCCATATATTTCGAGAGTTTATTGCCGAATGATTCCACGTTAGTAAATTGGAAGTGTATTTATTTGGTCATTATAATTCATTTCAGTTAACGAGAACAATTTGAAACTAGCTTCTGTTGAAAAATGTCGATTATGCTTGATTTTTTTTTTTTTTTTTTCATTTTTTCTTGAGTCTCATCTTTGTTCGGGACGAACAAAGGTTTAAGTGTGGGGGAATTTGTTGTGATTATTTTTGTTACGTTTTTTATTGTTATTTTACATTTATTTTCCCTCATTTTTAGGTCTTTTAGAAGGTCTTTCGGTCCATTTAGTTGTTTTTGGTTATTTTTGTTGTTCTAGTGTTTATTGTGTATTTTGTGGTTTTTCGTGTGTTTTCGTGTATTTTTGTGTGTTTTTGTGTTTTTCCGGTTTTTGGTGTAATTTCAGGTATAATAAGTCTGGATTTTCGAGAGTTATCGTTTCCGACGCATTGGTATCGAGCCCCGTGAAGATTTGAGTTACAAGATAAATTGCTCTTTTGAGCATAGCTGGAAAGAAGAGCTCGTTAGTAACGCGTAGGAGAAAACGGAACTAAATTTCGAGTCCGAATGATCCCAAACGAGAAAAAACCGTAAAGCCGCGCAAGCTGTCCAAGCCTCGCGCCGCGGCCACTTTTCAGCATAACTTTGGGGCAACTTTTGTAACTAATTATGGCCAGTATATGACATTGAATTGAAGAGGGGTTCGTTAGCTACGCGTAGGAGAAAACGGAACTCAATTCCGAGTCCGGACGAGCCCGTACGAGCCAAAACCGTAAAACCGCGCAAGCTGCCAAGTCTTGTTCAACATGGGCGGCGCCCACTTTTCAAACATGGATGTTGGGCGGATTTTGGAAGATTTTGGGCTGATTTTTGATAGATATGCTAGCCATTAATACATAATGATCTTAAGATGATTTTGATGTGATTTTGTCCCCTCTTGAACTAGTATAAATACATCATTTGTGAGAGGTCTTAAGGGAGAGTTCGGAAAGGAAGTTTTAGCTTGAGTTCTTAGATACAAATATTAGAATTAGTACAAACACTTTCTAGTGTTCTTGATGTTCTTGTTCTTGTTTTTATTTTCATTTGGTACTTGAAACACTTGTGTGTGTAATTTTATTTTATGTTGTGAGTTAAAATTCGAGTGTTTATCCAGTTAAAATCCGAGTGTTATTCTGTAAATTCCGTTCCGTTAAGACGTTATAAATTTATATTCCGATTATTGTTATTGCAGTCGTAATTATTCTTATTGTTCCTAAAGGAATGATTATGAATATTATTACTACAATAATAATAGTTGTGGATACTTATATATATATATATATATATATATATATATGTTATAAATATTAACTATTATTGCTTAATGTTATTGCTTATTTCTACTGTTGTAATTTTATTGCTTTATTTACTTTACGCACTTTACTCCCTGCCAATTACTTATCACATATATATATATATATAGAAATATTATTATTATTATTATTAGTATTATTATTACTATTATTACTGTAATTTACTTTCTGCACTTTACTTTCTGCACTTTACTTTCTGCAATTTACTTTCTGTTTATATACTATTATTACTACTACTATTATTATTATTATTATTATTATTATTATTATTATTATTATTATTACTATTATTATTAATATTATTATTACTATTATTACTACTATTGTAATTTATTTCTGTTATTTACTGTTTTGCTTTTCCAGTTGACTTTCTGTTATTTACTGTCTTTCTTTTCTGTTTCTGTAATGTTATGTAAATTTCTAGTTGTAATCAAGAAAAAAATCTGGATTAATTTTCTGCATTATTATATATATAAAAGAAATTGAATTACACATAATATAGTTCGATTGACCAGTCCTTGAGATCGACCCGGGAAACGAGTTTTTAACTCGGTGCTCGGAAAAATATAAAACAAAATTTGCTACAACACACCGCCTCCGTCTCCCCGCGCGCTCCTGCTCGGACCTCTTTCAACTGACCGCAAGCTTCACACGGCCGCTCAGACAGTAATCGGCCAACAGATCCATGCCAATGATGAAGGTGGTAATCGAAAAGGTGTGCTTTATTAATTTATTTATTTTTTATTTTTTTTGGTTGGGGGTCTCATTGATTGGCATTTGAATCTCAGATCTGGTTGGATTTTATTTGAATGTTTGCTTAAATTTCCTTTGAGTTTTGAAACAACGATTTGATTTTTTCGCTCTTGAATGAAAATTCTCGTCGGATCCCCAATTGGTTCATTGCGAAAAATTGTTGACGAAATTTCGCTCGAAACCCGAGACACAAACCGATTGGATGACCAAAATTCTTTGCAGGTTGGGATGTTGTTCGACGATTAGTCGAAATCACGATGCTTGTTGGGCGTACTACCCTTTCGGATTCGCCGGCATTATACTTTTAATATGTTGTGCACATATCTGATGTAATCTCGGTTGAAAGAATATTCATTTATGCTGGGTTTGTTTTTAGTAAATCTGATGTTTATTGATGTATTATGGTTAATGTTTTTTTTTTTTATTATTATTTGTAGTTTATGTTCAGTTTTATTTTTGTATATGAGTTTATTGTATATTTGCTTGTTCTTAATTTAGTTAAAAAATGGTAAAAGAAAACTTAAGATGAACCGTATGGTTAATGATTTTTTTCTTTTTATTTGTAGTTTATATTAAGTTTTATTTTGTATATGAATTTATTGTATATGTGCTTGTTTTTAATTTAGTTAAAAATTGGTAATAAACTTAAGATAAACTGTATGGTTAATGATTTTTTTATTATTATTTGTAGTTTATCTTAGTTTTATTTTGAATATGAATTTATTGTATATTTGCTTGTTCTTAATTTAGTTAAAAATTGATAATAAACTTAAGATAAACTTAAGATAAACTAGTAATAAACTTAAGATAAACTAGTAATAAATTGTAACGATAATGTAATAAACCTAATATAAATTAAAAATAAACTAAGAAAAGTTGACTGAAGAGAAAGAAAAAGAAAAGTTGAAAGAAGCAAAAGAGCGTAGCTTTTAATTAGGAAAGGGATTGGAGTTCAAAAATGGAATTGTTTAAAGATGCACATATTTGGGGTAACTGTTTTTGAAAGAAGTATAAATGTGTCCTTTAGCCAAAAATAAATTCTGATTGGCATCCATCTCATTTGGGCCAAGGGATTTGCAAGGTATTGGGCTATTTCTAATTTCACAATAGGCCAAAGAAATTAAATGAAAAAAAATTGGGTCTTGGTGCTAAACAATTAATTGGGCCGAAATTAAATAGCACAAAAGAACCGACAATAAAATATACGCGATAACAATGATTCCTGAGTGATCCGATTGACGATAAATAATAACTAAACATTACACGACTTATTATATTAATTAGACTACAACTAATTAAATAATAATAATCCTAAACAGAAAGATGCCGAGCACTAATATCGTATAGACAATTAATAATCAACCCTCTGGCTCGATATTAAATTTAATATAATTAACAATTACGAGCATTTAATCGAAATAAAATAATCGAGCTCGAATAAAATAATTTCGAAAAGAAAATAAATAACAATAATAATCTCCAAATAATCTGGAACAAATGGGGCGTTACAATCTACCCACCTTAAAAGGAATTCCGACCTCGGAATTCGAAAACAAAACAAAACAAAACCAAACGACTAGAATACAACGAATACAAAAGGGGATCAAAAGACGAAGTTCGGATATCTCCTCCTAATACCGACCTCGGTCTCCCAAGTCGCCTCAGACTCGTCGTGTCGGCTCCATAGCACCTTCACAAGACTCACTGCCCGGTTCCTCAGCTGATGGACCTTTCGGTCCAGTACGGCAACCGGCACCTCCTTATAGGTAAGGTCTCGCTCGACCTGCAGCTCGCCGAAGTCCACCACGTGGTCGGGATCATGTACATATCTGCGCAGCATCGAGACATGAAACACATCATGCACTCCCGCCAAGCTCAGCGGCAAAGCTAGCCGATAAGCCAAGTCCCCGACTCGAGCAAGGATCTCAAAGGGCATGATATAGCGAGACCGAAGCTTCCCTTTCTTTCCGAAGCGAATCACACCACTCATGGGCGAGACCTTCAGAAAGACGTGATCACCCATAGCATACACATGCTCTCGCCTATCTCGATCGGCATAAACCTTCTGCCTCTCCTGGGCAGCCCAGATATGCTTCCGGATCTCATCCACTTGCTCCGAAGTCCTGTGGATGAACTCCGGACCCATAATCTTCCTCTCATCAACTTCATCCCAATAAATAGGAGTCCCGACCTTTCGCCCATACAAAGCCTCGTATGGTGCCATCTTGATTGAGGCGTGATAACTATTGTTATAGACCAGCTCGACCAAAGGTAGCGCATTCTCCCAGGTTAGGCTACAGTCCAAGACCACAGCCCTCAGAATATCCTCCAGGTACTGGATCGTTCGCTCCGACTGACCATCTGTCTGGGGGTGAAAGGCTGTGCTAAACACCAACCTTTTTCCCATGGCTTGCTGCAAACTCCTCCAGAACTGACCCGTGAACTTCGGGTCTCGATCGGACACGATCTCTACGGGCACCCCATGGAGTCGAATAATCTCATCTGCAAACAACTCGGCGTAATCACTGGCCTTCATCGTCGTCCTAACTGGCAAAAAATGGGCAGACTTCGTGAGTCGATCCACAATCACCCAAATGGAGTCGTGCCCTTTCCTCGATTTCGGTAAACCCACCACGAAATCCATGGTGTTCAGCCTTCACTTGCTGACACACCAGGCAACCGTTCACGAACCTCGCTACTTGGTGCTTCATACCTCGCCACCAGAGAGTTTTCGGCAAATCCTGGTACATCTTCGTGCTACCCGGATGGACGGTGTACGGAGCACTGTGAGCCTCTTTCAGTATCTCTCGTCGAAGTTCCCAAACCTTCGGAACACAAGTCTTCCATCAAAGACTAAAGCACCGTCGATCGTAACCGTGAAACCACCAATCCGTCCGGCTAAGGCCAATTCCTTCATTTGACAAAGGAAACGGTCGTTCAGCTGCTCAGTGACTATTCTCTCTCGGAGACTCGGTCCCATCACTAGTGCTGCCAGAAAACCACTAGACCTCGAAGTGGGCTCCACGATTTCCAGTCTCAGCCGTTCGAAATCCCGGAACAATTCCTCCTCTCTAGTAATCATGAAGTTCAGCGCACCATGGTTCCTCCGACTCAACGCGTCGGCGACCACATTAGCTTTCCCTGAATGGTAGCTAATGGTGCAATCATAGTACTTCACGAGCTCTAACCATCGCCGTTGCCGCATGTTGAGCTCCTTCTGCGTGAAGATGTATTTCAAACTCTTGTGGTCCGTGAAAATTTCGCACTTGCCCCCGTAGAGGTAATGCCGCCAGATCTTAAGTGCATGAACCACTGCTGCAAGCTCTCGGTCATGGGTCGGATAGTTTGCCTCGTGAGGCTTCAATTGCCTCGATGCGTACGCCACAACCTTCCCTTGCTGCATCAACACAAGCCCAAACCCATCTTTGAGGCATCGCTATAAATAGTGAACCCCAAAGTCGGATCCGATATGGTCAACACAGGTGCAGACGTGAGCCTCCTCTTCAACTCTTGAAAGCTCGATTCGCACTGGGAACTCCACACAAACTTGATGTTCTTCTTGGTCAGGTTCGTCAGCGGTTTGAGCCACCTTCGAGAATCCCTCGATGAAACGCCGATAATATCTCACTAATCCCAGGAAGCTGCGGATCTCACTAGCATTCTTCGGCGTCTCCCACTTGTTGACTACCTCAATCTTTCCCAGGTCTACCTTGATTCCCTTGGCCGTGACTATGTGGCCTAAAAAAGCCACTCTATTCAGCCAGAACTCACATTTTGAGAACTTCGCATAGAGCTTCTCTCGACGAAGGGTCTCCAGCACAATCCTCAAATGCTCCTTGTGCTGCTCAATGTCCCGGGAATATATTAGGATGTCGTTGATGAAGACGATGACGAATTGGTCTAAGTACAGATGGAAGACACGATTCATCAAGTCCATGAACACCGCAGGGGCATTGCTCAACTCAAACGGCATCACATGAACTCGTAATGGCCGTACCTAGTCTGGAAAGCGGTCTTCGAGACATCGAACTCCTTGATTTTCAGCTGATGGTAACTAGACCACAGATCGATCTTGGAGAAGACACTGGCTCCCCTCAACTGATCAAAGAGATCCTCGATTCTTGGCAAGGGATATTTGTTCTTGACCGTCAGGTTGTTCAGCTCTCGATATTCGATGTACATCCGCACTGAACCATCCTTCTTCTTCACGAAAAGCACAGGCGCTCCCCAGGGAGAAACACTCAGTCGGATGAAACCAAGGTTCAACAGCTCCTAAATTTGCGTCTTGAGTTCTTGCAATTCGGTGCCATTCTATATTGTGCCTTTGAAACGGGTCTGGCTCCAGGTAGCAAATCGATAGTGAACTCCACTTGACGAGTTGGCGGTCCACCTGGCAACTGCTCAAGAAAAACATCGGGGTATTCGCACACGATCGATACATCCTCCGGTGATGCCTTATTCTCTTCCCCTTCTCCAATCATGCTCACTAAGTAGCCTTGGCAGCTACCCTTCGATATTCCCTTCATCGCCTTGAGGGAAGATATGACCTTTGGCACGGTTCTCGATTTGGCGCCGAAAAACACAATTGGCTCTCCATTGGTTGGGTGAGCCAGTCCATACCGAGGATGACGTCAAAATCTCGCAAGTCTATGATGTAAGCATCTGTCTCCAACGTTTGGCCTCCGATCGAAATTTCAAGTCCCTGTACCATTGTGTCGGTAGAGATCGTCTTTCCCGAAGCTAAACACACCTCGAGAGCATCGACTCTACTAACACTCGGATTCCCAGTGATTCCAAACATTGACGAGATATGAAGGAATGCGTGGCTCCGGTATCACATAGTGCAAATATAGGTACATTTGATAAAGATAACATGCCGGACATTGTACCTGCATTGTTGGCTGTCTCCACTTGGGTCAAGGCATAGACCCGGGCTGGTGCATGCTGCTGCTGCTGATGCTGATGCTGTGGCTGCGGTGGCGTCCGGGGTTCAGGACAGGCACGGGAGAATAGGCCTTTCCTCTGACCATTGTAGCAAGTCATGTCGACAGCTCGACACATGTTGGCCTCATGGGCTAATCCGCATGCTCTAATGGCTGCGATCCGGCTGGGAGTTAACGGATGCGTTGAACGTTCTGGGCCATGGGCTGTTGCTGCTGAGGATGGTGGGGGCCGTGGTTAGGGCGCTTGCCCTTCTTGCGGTTCTGCTGATCGTTCTTCCTCTTGCCGGAGCTAGAGGATGGAGGAGCAGTGGCAAACGGAACGGAATACGGATAAGGCGCCTGAGCAATGAGCGGCAGCTGATAAGACGGCGGGGGATAGGCTGGCGGTGCAATCTGAGCAGGCTGCGAAGCATGATAATAGGAGGGAACTGGAGCTATCGGGATGAGACAACTATCCACTCCTTGTGCTCGACTCACCGTGTCGGCATAGGACATCGAATCGTGACTCCCGACTAGCTCACGAATCCGCTAATTCAGCCCTTTCAGGAACTTTCGGGCCTTCTTCTTGTTGGTACTCATTGTGTCTCCGGCAAAGACACACATTCTGGTGAACGAGCGGATGTACTCGTCCACGCTGGCATTACCCTGCTGCAAATGGTAGAACTCGTGCTCCATTCGGTCCCAAAAACTCTGGGGAAGGAACTTGCCGCGAACCATCGCCTTCATCTGCTCCCAGGTGAGGGCATTGAGCTCGGCCTCTGGCCTCCGAGCCCAGTGGTCGATTCACAAATCAGAAGCATCCGCCTTCATCTGAAAAGCGGTGAGTGAAACACGCTGTCTGTCTTAGAGAGGGAGCACAACAAAAATGTTGTCTAACTCCTTCATCCACTCCAGCATCGCGGTGGGGGTCTCACTCCCCGAGAAGGTGGATGCGTGCTTGCCCTGAAACTGGACTATGAGCCTCGAGAAGTCCATGACAGGAAGGGCCTGCTGACGAGGGGATGGAGGCGGAGAAGGTGACGGGGATGGCTGGCGATTGCGAGCGTTGCGGGTGTTACGATATGCCATAGTTCTACATTGAACAGGCCGAAAAAAGTTTAGCGCAAAAATAAAGTTTAATAATAAAGAAGTCTAGAGTTCGCCGTGAAACACTAGAGTTCAAATTTAAATCACAGGTGGATAAATATCCTAAGCCCCATATAAGATCAATAAAACAATTACACTCATACCTCGCGTTGGCGCAACGAAACGAAAGCGAGTGGTCGAATGGTCGTTAAATAAACTAACACTACAGATAGTCTACAGAAACGCAGACTAGCTCTGATACCATACTGTAATGCCCCGTTTTATTTTAGAGATTTTTCGTATTTATTTATAAAAATTAGAATAATTTTTTCGCAAAATGTAAACTTAAAACTTGATTATCAATGGACGCTACTTAACTACCAAAAACAATTACACAAATACGAAACGAACTGGTAGAACCTTCACATGCATAAACTAACAATTATAAAAAATCAAACCAACTAATTCATAAGTCACAAGACCAACTAGATAATTCAACATGATCCAACGGTTCATCCAACATGTTCATAATAATCAAAGCGGAAGCATAATTATTCAAAGTAAAAACAAGTGGTTCAACAAGATAATAAAAGCGGAAGCAAATGACACATAAATCTAACGACCACCACTCGATCGTCTCTCCTGCCGCCGCCAACCATGCTCAACCTAAAAATAGGAAGAGGAAACAAGAGGACAGAAAAAAAAAACAATGGGGGTGAGTAAAACCATCATACTCACCATTACCGCACAGTATATCTCGCATAAAGATTCATAACTATAAATAATGTATGCATAGAATCCAGATCTAACTCCCTATTAGGCCCTATCGCAAACCTCCTATGTACATACAACAAACCTCCCGACCAAATATCTGCAAGGATGTAACCAGAAACATTCCCACACCGGATGCAACGGGCATAGGATCTTATCCAGGAGATAGTGGAGCTGTTTTTCCCATTCCAGATACAACGGCATGGGGCGTCCCTCCCGGATGCAACGGGCAGACGACCTCGCACTGATTATGCATTCGTCAAAGACTATCGACAGAACACTTAGACTAGGGTTCTCACGCATACAGAAGCTATTGAGACAAACATTTATACGAAATAACAAGTGCGATAATTATAGATTCAACATAAATGAACCCACCTAAAAATCGAGGTAGCAAATAGCACACAGAAGCTGGTACGTAGGTCGAGGACTCGACTCCTCAAACACCTACATATAAGCGAGATTTTAATCAATAATTTATCTCACTACTCGGGGTTAACATAAAAAATACACTAAATTAGAACTCGGTGATTAAAGGATTTAATCGGATTTTTCGTGGACTTGGAACTCTCAAATTTTTAAAAGAAAAGATTCGGGAAAGAAAAATGGAGTCACAGGACTTAAAATAAATTTTTCCAAATTTTTATCATTTCGAAAATATTTTTAAAATTGGAATCGGTATTAAAAACGGGTTTCCGAAACATAAAATTTGCCAAAAAAAGCTAACTGGCTGAACTGCCAAAGACTGGCCCAAGTCTGTCCCGAAACTGGGCCTCGCAGACGCAATTGGGCTGAACTAAGCGAATTGGGCCGGTCAAAACGAGGCCTGCTACCAGGTTGGGCTCGCGGGCTGGGGTTCGGGTTTGCTGGCCTGGACACCGGACTCGCGGGCCGAGTGTTGGGTGAGGGAGCGGGCCGCGCGCGATCTGGAAACGGGCCAAGCGGTCCGCGCGCCTTAGGAGGGTGAAAACTTAGAAAAAAAACGCTGCTGGAAGGATTCGAAAACGAGACGTCAAGTACGAAAGTGGACGCAGCACACCACCGAACCACCGGCTGGGTCGTAAAGTTCAAAATAACATGTTCTTAAATTAAACCAAAATGCCTGCTATAGAAACTGAACTGCGAACAGAAACTACCGGTTTCGATTGGTGATTTCGACGTGCCAAAGGTTCGAAAAATAGCGAATATCTCCAAACATATAAACTATATATCGAAGACTACCAAGTTTATAAAAACTGGGTTTTTATGCTCGAAAAACGAAACCCCGTAATTACGACTCGAAAGTCAAAATGAACGACAAGGGCTCGAAATGCTAAAACGATACTCCGAAATCAACCAAAATATTCACAGCAGCAATAAATTTAAGTGTAACAACTAGAGTTCCAATTCACACGATCAATACCCGAAACGAAATACGACAAACAACACGAACTGAATAAATATAATCCAACTCCAAACGAACATTGCTATATCGAACGAACAAGCACGAAGAATATTCCTGATATAAAAAAGGAGGTACGAAAAGGTTACCTGACTTTGGAAATTTACGGAATATCTGAACGGGTCAGACAAACGGGGCGACCGGAGCTCGAAAATCGAAAATCTGGAATCCTTCGAACACGCAAGAAATGCTCAATATGACCTCTCGGACGGACAGAGGTCTGTTTGCGGACGCTTTTCGAGGTCTGACGGAGGCCGACGGTGGTGGCTGCTCGGAGAGGACGCCGGAAAGAATGGCAGACGGGGTTGTTGTGACGGCTCTGCTGCGGGCGTGCGTGATGGGCTATTTCTACTCTCACAATGGGCCAAGGGATTTGCTAGGTATTGGGCTATTTCTAATCTCACAATGGGCCAAAGAAATTAAATGAAAACAAAATTGGGTCTTGGTGCTAAACAATTAATTGGGCTGAAATTAAATAGCACAAAAGGACCGATAACAAAAGATACGCGATAACAATGATTCTCGAGTGATTCGATTGACGATAAATAATAACTAAACATTACACGACTTATTATATTAATTAGACTACAACTAATTAAATAATAATAACCCTAAACGGAAAGATGCCGAGCAATAATACATATAGACAATAAATAATTTACCCTCCGATTCGATATTAAATTTAATATAATTAACAATTACAAGCATTTAATCGAAATAAAATAATCGAGCTCGAATAAAATAATTTCAGAAAATAAAATAAATAACAATAATAATCTCCAAATAATTCAGAACAATTGGGGCGCTACAGCTCTAAGGCGAGAGGGTCACGGGCTTTACTTGTTGAGGAGCCAGAGTTAGTCGATTACGAGGGCCCTCCTATTTTTTGATAAAGAGTGGGAGGTTCCTGTGGTGCATGTCTCGGGGGACGTAGGCCATGCGTTGATCCTTCGTCGGTCTCTTTTGTCCCCCCACTTGCCTTCCGTGGATGAGGACTTGTGCTATCATCTATTTGAATCCACGTGCACCATTGGTGGACGAGTGTGCCGTTTTGTGATTGACTCGGCAGCCTGCGGAAATACGATATCGAATGAGGCAGTGACGAAACTTGGGTTGGTGAGTGAGCCTCATTCGGATCCTTATTCTATCGCGTGGATACAACGTGACAGCGTTGTCCCTGTTAATCGTCGTGTGTTGGTTTTTTTTTTTTCTTTTTTTTTTTCTGTCGGAGCGACTTATAAGGATAAGGTGTGGTGCGACTTAGTGCCTGTGGATGATTGACACCTTTTATTAGGGTGTCCATGGAAATTTAATCGCACCGTATTGCATGATGGGCGCCTTAACACGTATGGGTTTATATTTGAGGGCACCCCCTTAGCCTTACATCTGTCGGCCCCTGTCGTCGATGACTTTATTCCTTTCTCGCGCGTGGCATGTGAGGAGGTGTTCGGTCTATTGGACTGTCATTCGGTGGTGTTTGACGTGGGCGACTTTATGTGGGTTGTTTCCACAACGGACGGTGGTATTGGCCCCTACGAGATTCTCGATCGGCTCCCTACATATGCATACAGTGTCCGCTTGCCCTCTCATATGCGTCCGTCAGATGTTTTACACGTGACGCAGTTGGCCTCTTTGAATGTCGACGACTTCGACAGAGAAGAGCTCGGTCCGGATTCAAGGACGAATCCTTCTCAACCGGGGAAGGATGATGGAGATGAGCTTGCGATGGCTTTTCTGGACATATACGATTGGGTTCCGGCGTTAGTTTGATTATTTACATTGCTGAATTAATTATATTATTGCCTTCTTCTTATTGTTATTCTATTTCCTTATTTATGTTATTTAAGATTAGAAAAATAATTATTGTTGGGATTTATCTTGTCTAACATGTTAGGAGTTTTAGGGTCTAGGACTATATATATTATTCCTTTCTCTTCGTAGCCTATCGGCGATTGTCGTCGGGCTAGCCGCCGGAAAACGCGCGGCCAAGNAGGAAAAGGGGAGGAACCGGCGAGTGGACGCCGGCCTGGGGCCGAGAGTTCTTGCCGGACGACGTGCGATGCGGAGGGTGACGATGGGCGGCGACGGGAAGGCCCGAAATAGGGTTTGATATTGCAGGGCTAAATTTCGAGAATTTGACATTGTTTAGGGATCAATTGGCAATTTCTGGAATTTTTGTTTATTTCAATTTGGTCCCTGGGGTCAATGTAAAAATTCGAAACTGGCCTGGGGTCAATTCGTAATTTTAGGACTGTCATTTAATTGCAATTTGACCCTGTGGCAAATCTGTAATTTTGAGAACTTTTAAGTAATTACAGTTTGGTCCTTGGGGCCTGTTTGTAATACTTGAAATTGGCCTTGGGACTGTTTGTATTTTTCAAAAGGCTGTTAAGGCATGTTTGGCTATTAACAAAAATCAGATTTTTGAAAAATCTCAAATAATTTACATTTTTGCTTGTTTTAAATTTCTGAAAAAATGCCTAAAATTGAAATTTGCCCTTGGGGTATATTTCAAATTAAATCTATTGTCAAATGATTCTTAAATATTTTTGAAATATTTAATGAATGAAATAAAGCTCCGAGCTTGTTTCGAAATTTTAGAAATTTTGATAAACATTTTAGCACATTATTTTAATCCATGAATTTGCTTGACATATGTATTTTGAATACATATTTATGTGTTTGGAATATTATAAATACATGATAATTGGATTATTTGCTTCTATTTGTCTAACTGAAATAAATTAAATAGTTTATTTTATTCTAGTTAGTGTCCGCGTTATATTATGTCTGGGTAGGCGACGCCCAGTATTTGTCGGACCGCGTTATATCATGCTCGGGTAGGCGGCGCCCGATAAGTGTTATTTGTTGGATCTTGTTTGAGTATTGGATATTTAATACCCCGTTAAAATGTTCCCCTAATAAAATATAAGTCTCATCTTGGATGCATGACGTCATCCATCACAATTGAATGAGTGCAAAAACCTTTTCATCCAAAAGTATTTACACCCTAGTGTTTGCTTAGGGCTACGAGGCTCAGACTCATTCATAGATACATATGTTTGTGATCGTGTGATGGTTTTGACTTACTTAGTTAATTCTTGTCGCCCTAGCGTCGGAATGATCTAAGGACGTCGATCAAATTAGATTTGATCAACCAAGAGATGTAATTGTTTACAATTGGTTTAGAGACCTACCACTACGTCCATTATAGTGATTAGCCCTAGCTGGGGCTATAATGGAATGGATGTGGATCTTGGCTCACTACGACTATATTTGATATGAGTCCGTACTCTTCTGAAGGGGGTCGTAGAGTATGTAAAAATAGTGGGAGCTAAATTAATTAAAAGCCATGTTAATTTAGTTAACGAATGTGATCATGTTGTTTTAGTTCCTGTTCTATATATTTCTCTAGGTTGAATAAGATGTCGAACTTATCATTGAAATGTTTGATGGAAACGAACAAGTTGACTGGACTGAATTTTCCTGACTGGCTGCGCAATTTGCGTTTGGTATTCAGGCAAGAACGGATTGAGTATGTGTTGGACACAGAGATACCCGTTGTGCTTGAACAGACTTCTTCTGAGTATGCTACGTTTGACCATGCTGCTCATAAGAAGCACGGGGACGACAAAATTTCGGCTCAATGTGTCATGTTGTCCTTTATGTCCACTGAGTTGCAGAGGCAACATGATGGGATGAAGCCCTATGAAATGTTGGAGCATTTGAAGAGTCTCTATGATTCACAATCTCAGACCTTGGAGTTTGAACTGTTGAGGGACCTCTTTAAGTGCAGGCTACATGATGGGGGTAAAGTCTCCGACCATGTTCTGAAGATGATTGGACTGCTTGAAAAATTGGCTTCGATTGGAACGAGGCTTCAAGATCATGTCGCTGTGAACGTCATCTTGCAGTCACTCCCAGATTCATATTCTAACTTCATAGTGAATTATAATATGAATAATACGAGAGCGAAGTTGCCTGAGTTGCACAACATGCTTAAAACTTACGAGTCATCCACTTCCAAAGGAAAGGTTGTACTCATGGTGAGTACTTCTGCTAGATCTAACCCAAAGGGTAAGAATAAGCAGAGGAAAAGGGCCAAAGTTGCTTCTAAGCCCGCAACCATGAAACCTAAGGGAGGAGTTAACAAGAAGCCGAAATTGTCCAAGGATACATGTCTCTTCTGCAAGGAGAAAGGACATTGGAAGAGAGATTGTGAGCGCTTCAAGGCACTAGGTGCTGCGAACGCCACATTAGGTATGTTTGTCATTGAGATAAATATGTCTATAAGTAATATGCACTGCTGGGTATTTGATACCGGATGTGGCTTACACATTTGTAATAATGTGCAGGGGCTCACTGATAGTAGAGTGGTTAAACCGGGTGAAGTCGAACTGCGCGTGGGGAATGGAGCACGAGTTGCTGCTGAACGCGTGGGGATTTATAGATTAGACTTACCCTCGGGTCTCAAGCTAGGACTGAATAATTGTTATTTTGTTCCCTCGATTACGAAGAATATTATTTTCGTTCCGATGTTAGACATTGAAGGGTTTTCCTTCCATTTTGCTAATAATAATTGTTATTTTTCGCTTAATGGTGTTGCTTATGGGAATGCTCCTCTTGTGAATGGTTTATATATGCTTGATTGTAGACATGATAATTTAAATGTTCAAAACAAACGTCTTAAATTAAGTAATCCGAAAAATCCCACATTCTCATGGCATTGTAGACTTGGTCACATCAATGAGACGAGAATTGCATGGTTAAGTAAATTAGATTACTTAACACCATTCGACTTTGAGTCATATGGAAATTGTGAATCTTGTCTTAGAGAAAAGATGACAAATAAGCCCTTTTCTGGGAAAGGGACACGAGCCAAAGGAGTGCTTGAGTTGATCCACACGGATGTATGTGGATCATTTCGAACTCAAGCTAGAGGAGTTTTTTCGTACTTCATCACATTTACTGACGATTTTTCGAGGTTTGGTTATGTGTATCTTATGAAACACAAATCAGAGGCCTGTGAGAAATTCAAGGAGTATAAAGCTGAAGTAGAGAAACAACTTGGCAAAAGTATCAAGTCTCTTCGATCTGATCGAGGAGGAGAATACTTGAGCACAGAGTTTCTTGATTACTTGAAACTTCATGGAGTCCAATCGCAATGGACACCTCCTGGAACTCCTCAAATGAATGGGGTTTCTGAAAGGAGAAATCGAACCTTATTGGATATGGTTAGATCCATGCTAAGTTTCTCGACTCTTCCAACATATCTTTGGGGTTATGCTTTATTAAACTCAATCTACATTTTGAATAGAGTTCCATCAAAATCAGTCACAAAGACACCATATGAGATGTGGCATAGCAAGAGGCCTGTACTTTCACATATGCGAGCTTGGGGTTGCCCAGCATATGTAAAGAAGCTTTTGACTGATAAATTGGAATCTAAAAGTGAGAACTGTTATTTTGTGGGATATCTGAAAGAAACACGAGGGTACTATTTCTATCTTCCTGGGGAACATAGAGTAATTGTCTCTAGACAGGCGACGTTTCTAGAAGAAGATTACGTCTTCAAGGAACAAGGTCGTGCTGTGATAGAACTTGAAGAAATTCAAGAAACTCAAAATAACACTGGGGTTCAAGATTCCTCGTTTCGTAATGACAACGACATGGAGGGAGGTGTTGGTGATTCCCTTAACGGAAATTTATCGGTTGCCGAACAATTTCTATCTAGTGGGAGTAATATGGAGGAAACTGCAGAAATGCAGCATACTCATATACAACCAACACTTAGTGGCTTGGATGCCACATCTCAAGAAACACATGAAAATGTTATTCCTGAGAACCCTCCAAACGTTGAACAAACCAACATGCAAGAACCTCTTCACGATCAAAATGTACAACCACAAATGCAAAATATTGAACTCTATAGGTCGACTAGGACTCGTCGTGAACCATATAGATTGTCTCTCCTCTTGGAGGATCACGACGACATAGATATCCCTGTTATGGATGAGCCTAGGACTTACAACGAGGCTATGTCAGACATGGACTCGGAGAGGTGGCTTGAAGCCATGAAATCTGAAATGGACTCGATGTACACAAATCGAGTTTGGAACTTGGTTGATTTGCCAATTGGGGTTAGACCCATTGGATGCAAATGGGTTTTCAAAAGAAAAACAGATGCAAATGGCAAAGTACAAACCTATAAGGTTAGATTGGTTGCAAAAGGTTATAGTCAACGTGAAGGCATTGACTATGATGAGACCTTTTCACCAGTGGCCAAAATTAAGTCCATTCGAATTTTACTTGCAATAGCTGCATAACATGACTATGATATATGGCAGATGGATGTTAAAACCGCTTTCCTTAATGGGAACTTGGAAGAGGATGTATATATGATACAACCTGAAGGTTTTATATCCAAGTCGAATCCAAGATTAGTATGCAAGCTAGAGAGGTCCATTTATGGACTTAAGCAAGCCTCTAGGAGTTGGAATGTCCGTTTTGACAAAGCCATTAAAACTTTTGGCTTTGTAAGAAGCAAGGAGGATCCATGTGTTTATAGTAAACACGATGAGAGTACTACTGTTTTCCTTGTCATATATGTAGATGACATACTGATAATGGGAAACAGTGTTCCTCATATGCAGTCGGTGAAGGATTGGTTATCAAGTACCTTCATGATGAAGGACTTGGGTGAAGCTCACTACATTCTTGGAATTAAGATCTATCGAGATAGGCCTAATAGAATGTTGGGGCTTTCGCAGTCCACCTACATAGATAAGGTACTAAAGCATTTTTCCATGGAAAATTCTAAGAAAGGGAATCTTCCAATCGGTCATGGCATCAAGTTATCAAAGAAGGATTGTCCTTCTACTGATGTTGAACTTGAACGCATGAAGAAGATACCATATGCTTCGGTAATAGGATCTATCATGTATGCCATGACATGTACAAGGCCAGATGTGGCTTATGCGCTTAGTACACCGGCAGATTCCAATAGAATCCTGGAAAGGAACATTAGAAGGCCGTTAAGACTATTCTTAAGTACCTTAAACGGACTAAAGAATATTTCTTAATCTATGGTGGGAATAACGAGTTAGTAGTTACTAGGTATGCTGATGCTAGTTTCCAGCAAGCAACCACTGCAGATTCAACCACTGAAGCCGAGTACATTGCTGCATCTGAAGCCGCAAAGGAGGCAGTTTGGATACACGAGTTCTTAAAAGTGTTAGAGTAGAATACCCGGCGTTCCAATCAGATTGCACATATTCTACTTGTAAATACAATCTATTGGAATTATATTAATAAATAGGCATTACTTTATCTTATGTATTAGCATTTATCCTATATTTGCACATATGATAAAGTCCCTAGATCACTTATAGCTATGAGGTATGGTTACGCATAGAGATGGTAATCATGGAACATACCTTAAAAGCTGTGAGCTTAAAAACAGTTCCAAGTCGTTTAATATTTCGAGATCGGATATCGAATAATCCGGAAAGACTTGTACATATGATGAATGCTTGATGGTCAAGAATGTTGCATTCCATCAACATTAGCGTGGGACGCAAGTTCATATATGTAGGTGCTTATTAGAGAACAAGTTCACTGCCCATGACCGTATGAAAATTCTTAATGAAAGTTTTTCTATCGAATAAGAATTTTCATGTTACAATAGTACATGATTGATCCTATGACTTGAGGCACGATGGTAATCTTGTGCATGTTATACTTTACTTTGATTTCTCCTTTTGGTTGCTAGCACAATCGTATAAAGGGATATTTTGGGTATTGTATTAATATGTATGGAGGTTTGTCAGTGGCCAACAAAGGATTCGACACTTATGAAATAAGTGAATTTCCTATGTGTTTCATAGTTTGTAATTCGAAGTCCTTGGCCAAGGCGGGATGAATAGAGATTCAGACATGAATTACTAAACTTGAAATGGAATCATAGTTATTAAATCAATTGGGTTTCGACTTATAAATTCATACCCAAGATTTAATCGGGAATTGGATGTCGAAAGGATTTTACATGTATGGACTTGTAATCGAAAAGGTTTACTCGCTATTCACTTAATACTAGATTCATGCTACTTGCTAGATGTTCCCATGATATGTGGGTTCTTGAAATTAAGGAGTTAATTTCATGAATAAGAATTAATACAAGATTAATAATCATTTTTAGTGACGATAATTTTTGTCGCTATGTCGTCAGAAAAAATACCGTCGCTAATAATGTCCTAATATTGTCGCCATATGTTCGAATGTCGTCACAATAATACCTCTTATTGTGACGGTATTTTTTGTGACGACATAGCGACAAAAATTATCGTCACTAAAAATGATATTCTTGTATAATAAGATTAATTCAAATTACAAAGAGTTGTAAACCCACTACTAGTATTAATAGTGAACCTAAAAGGTCACACCAATTTTGAATGAAGGCAAAATGAAATTAGTATTTCTAAAGAGTTAGAATTAATTGACAAATCTAATTATGATTAGATGTCAATTAAAGGAATATACTAAATTAATCAATTGGATTGATTAATTTTATTTTGGATATTAATTAAGTAATTAATGGAATTACTAAATTAATAGTTGAATTTTAAAATTGGATTTTAGAATTCAATTCAAAATAATAATAATATGATTATTAAATGAGGAGATTTTATATATGAGAGAAAATATATTTACAAATAATTTTGAAAGAGTATAAAATTATTTGTTTATTATTATTATTAATTTTTTAATTAAGATTAAAGATTAAATAATAATAATAATAATAAATTAATGGATGGGATGGGATCCACATGACAATAATTATTCTTGTATTAACTTGTAAAATTGAAACAAGATTTTTTAACATGTCTTGTGAAAGTTATTCAAGATATAAATATTTTAAGTTGAATTTCTTTACATAACTTGTGAAAGTTATTCAAGACATCAATATTTTATACCTAAATTTTTAGTATAAATATGGGCATACTTGATGTTCATAATTGCTAAGTTTGAAAGAAAAATTTATGTCTTGAAAATTTTGAGAAAGATAAGAAAAATTATTATCTCTCTAAAAACAAGAATAGTTCTTGTAAAAACTCCTCATAAAATATATTCCTATACTTATTGAAAAAACGAGTAATTTCTACTAGCGAAGAAATTATATTTTGGAGCCGGAATTCAAAAGGTGGATACTATTAGAGGGAAGACGATTGGATTCCTAAAGTGAGTAACAAGAAGAATTGATCGTGGCTAAACCGGGAATTGATTTCCTCTATCATCGTCAAAGTTGAAGGAGTTCAAGTTAAGGTAACTTCGAAACTATCTTCAAATCAAAATTTGTATTTATACATGTTTTTAAATGATGACGATCT
Organism: Striga asiatica; assembly: GCA_008636005.1. Taxonomy (NCBI): domain Eukaryota; kingdom Viridiplantae; phylum Streptophyta; class Magnoliopsida; order Lamiales; family Orobanchaceae; genus Striga; species Striga asiatica. The sequence continues at coordinate 405,442 of BKCP01005517.1, read as the reverse complement.
GTTTATTCGCTTTATGTATTTAGGGGTTGAGTATTTATATGATAAATACTTGTTTATTAAAAATTTTATTCCGCTGCAAATGACCCGTATGGTACAAGTGAACCCAACAGTGGTATCAGAGCCACGGTTATCATTTTTAAAAACATATTTTGATTTGTTTATGTTTATATGATAAACATGTTTAATTGTTAAATTATATAAATTTGTGTGTGGTACAAAAGTTGTATTTGATTTTAAATTTGGGATTAATTAAATGAATCGAATTGTTCGAGTTCATACGGCCAGAAAATGTTTCGGATTAAGTGAGAAATATATATATACAAGTAGTTGTGTATATATTGAAATTAGTTTCTTGATTAATTAATTATAATCAATTGTTGATTATTATATATACAAGTTGGTGTGTATATATTGAAATTAGTTTCATGATTAATTAATTATAATCAATTATTGATTAATATATAAATACATAAAGATGTATTATTGCAAGTCTTAATTTCCATGACTCAATTGTTGAGTTATAGATAATGTATCTATTTGTCCAATATAAATTTCATGTGATGACATTATTTAAAAAAAAAAAATATGAATAGTCACACGAGTCGTGTGAGTCGTGTGACCTCACACGGGTCGTGTGGGGCGCCACGCGACTCGTGTGGACGAATGGACAATTATAAGTTCCTTGCGGCTTTTTCACACGAGTCGTGTGACGACTCGTGTGATCAATCGTGTGACATCACACGAGTCGTGTGACCACTCGTGTGACATTAAAAAAAAAATTCTTAATTATTATGAATAGTTAGTTTTAGATTATTAACTATTATGAATAGTTAATAATATTATAATCCCAAAATTAAATCAACACACAAAAGTTGATAAATTTATATGATTCATTACTATATCAACATATTAAATTGGTGAATTTATATGGTTGAATTCATGTGATGAATCGTGTGGCTTATCGAAAAGTTTGATTTCGCTTTCGGCAACCACACGAGTCGTGTGGGTCCACACGAGTCGTGTGAGTAGTCACACGAGTCGTGTGGCCTATCAAAAAGTTTGATATTCCTTTTCGGTTTTTCACACGAGTCGTGTGACATTTTTGACACGAGTCGTGTTACATGACACAAGCCGTGTGACCCAGTCGTGTGACTAAAATAAAATTATTTTTATGCTTTAATTCATGTGATGAATGTTTTAGCATATTAAGGGATGATCATGAGCCTTTTAATATGATTGAATGTTTGCATTTTATTCAATATGATTGAATGATTGTAATTTATCGAGACCTGCGAGTCTCTTGGGTTATGATTTGTAAAATTTTAAATTATTGCATCGTTAAAAGATTAGATTAGGTTGAAGACCGTTCGATGTGAAAGGCCCACACTTGTGTGGGTAATTTTACAAGTTGTAAATTTTGAAAGGCCTGTGCTTGTACAGGTAGATAAAATGAGATGTAATAGAAGTAGTTATATTCATTTATTTTATCACGTATAGGCATAAACCCATTTTAGCTCGAATGAGTTGCATAGGCAAGGTCGTGATCATCCCACCGTATGCATGCATTAGATGTATGTTAGGTTTATTTATGCTTATGTATCATGAGATGATTAATGCACTAAATAAACACAAGTAAAAGATGGTAAAAGATGAGATCTAAAAAGGAACCCAAAAGAATTAATATGATTAATTCCATATCAAATCAAAAATGGATAAAAATAAGTTGGAACTTATTAATCCAAGCCTTCCATCAAAAGTAGAAGACATGATGATGCTACGATACTTTATCACTGACCATAAGTCGTGGGGTGGTTTAGTGTTTGAAAGCTGTGATTTCTACTAAGTATAATGATATTTGTGAGATGGATTCCTCTTTGTGTTGACCATGAGTCGTGGGACATTCTGGTGGGCCATTATCATGAATGTTTGATGGGTTTGATTTGACACTAATTAATATATACGGTCATAAAATTGAGGTATATAAGGAAAGGTGAGGTAAAATAACTTGAAGGTTGTATAATGATACAATTGTCAAAAGTTGACTACCAGTATAAATGTTTCATGCGTACTCATAATATTGGGATATGGAATATTTTTATTGGACTTCAAGCCCACTATGAAAATTGGATTTTCATAATTAAAATAGAGTTTTAATTAAAATAGTGGGAGACATTTAATATTAAAGACCTAATATTAAATGAATATAAAATCCATAGTCTAACTATTTTCTGCTTCGTTAAAATCCAAGAAAAGGAAAGGGAAGGGAAAAGTTCCCTATAAACCTAATAAAAGGGAAAATAACAACAAAGGTAAGAACAAAGAGAAGGTCAATTCTCAGACTAATCATGGGTGTTATCATTGTTGTAAAAGTGGGCATTGGAAGAGGAACTGCAAGGAGTATCCTGGAAGCCTGAAAAGTCCAGGTATTTATTAGATAATCATAGTTCATTCACAATTTGGCATGCTAGATTAGGTCATATATCCGAAAAAAGAGGATTCACAAATTGGGACCAAAACTCGACCTTAGAGGAGAGGATAAGTTGCCTACATGTGAGTCATGTCTTAAAGGGAAAATGACAAAATCACCATTTGTTGGACAAGTGGAGCGAGCTAAAGGTCTGTTGGATTTGATCCATACAGATGTTTGTGGACCACTAAATGTTAGTGCCAAGGGGAACTACTACTATTTCATAACTTTTACTGATGATTATTCAAGGTATGGTTATGTATACCTATTGAGGTATAAATCTGAAGTATTTGAAAAAATTCAAAGAATTCAGAAATGAAGTAGAGAAACAAATTGGTCGTAATATTAAAGTTCTTCGATTGGATCGAGGAGGTGAATATTTGACAAATGAGTTTCTTGATTATTTAAGAGATAATGGGATTATTTCACAGTGGACACCTCCTGGAACTCCACAACTCAATGGGGTTTCAGAAAGGAGGAATCGAACATTGTTGGACATGGTTCGATCGATGATGAGTTCCACTAGTTTACCTCTTTCATTCTGGGGTTATGCCTTAGAAACAGCAGCACATATTTTAAATAGAGTGCCAAGTAAAGTTGTTCCCAGCACACCTTATGAGATATGGTGTGGCAAAACACCTTCATACAAATATTTGAAAGTATGGGGTTGTAATGCTTATGTGAAGCAGCTAGTGGGAGGTAAGTTGGATATGAGATCCATCTTATGTAAATTTGTGGGGTATCCAAGAGAGTCTATAGGATACTATTTCTATGACCCTTCTGAACAAAAAGTGTTTGTCTCGAGGAATGCTGTTTTCTTAGAGGAAGAGTTTCTCTCAAAGAATAGCGGAGTTATAGAACTTAATGAAGAACCACAAATTCCACAAAATACCACAGATAACATACCAGTAGAGACTGGGCCATCTGAAGCACAACCTCTTCGGAGATCTGAAAGGGTTTCTAGGGCACCTGAAAGGTTGTACCTATTGTTAAAGAACAAAGAAGAGGGATTCCTTTTGGATAATGATCCAATAAGCTATGATGAGGCAATGTTGGACATTGACTCAAATAAATGGCAAGAAGCGATGCAATCTGAAATGGACTCCATGTACTTAAACAAGGTATGGACCTTGGTAGATCCACCAGAGGGTATTGTACCTATTGGCTGTAAGTGGGTTTATAAGCGAAAGCTTGGGGTAGATGGAGAAGTTAATACTTTTAAAGCAAGACTGGTTGCAAAAGGTTATACTAAAAAACAAGGTGTTGATTATGAGGAAACTTTTTCACCAGTAGCAATGCTTAAATCCATTCGGATATTATTAGCTATAGCTGCGTATTATGACTACAAGATATGGCAAATGGATGTGAAAACTGCTTTTCTTAATGGAAACATTAAGGAAGACATTTATATGAAACAGCCACAGGGTTTCATATCCAGTGGGAGTGAACAAATGATTTGTAAGCTTCAAAGGTCCATTTATGGACTTAAACAAGATTCGAGGAGTTGGAACATCTGGTTTGATGAAACGATCAAAACTTTTGATTTTCATAAAAATCCGGATGAACCATGTGTTTATAGAAAGGTTATTGGGAATGCAGTTGCATTTGTTGTACTCTATGTTGATGACATTCTACTCATTGGGAATGATGTAGGAATGTTGCAGTCAACACGGACATGGTTGTCAAAAAAAGTTTTCCATGAAAGACTTGGGAGAAGCATCTTTTATCCTAGGGATAAAAATCTATAGAGATAGATTTAAAAGGATGATCGGACTATCCCAGTCTATGTACATAAATAAGGTGCTAAAATGATTTAGCATGGAAGAATCCAAACGAAGATATATTCCAATGAGTCATGGGGTTTCACTTTCTAAGACGATGTCTCCAAAGACACCTGAAGAAAGAGAACGGATGAGTCATATACCTTATGCATCAGCTATGGGTAGTATTATGTATGCCATGTTATGTACAAGACCTGATGTGGCTCATGCACTTAGTGTAACGAGCAGATATCAGTCTAATCCAGGTGAAGAACACTGGAAAGTCGTTAAGATGATTCTTAAGTACTTGAGAAGGACTAAGGATATCTTTATGATATACGGTAATGGAGAACTTAAACTAGAAGGCTTTACTGATTCTGGTTTTCAGTCCGATAAAGACGACTCTAAATCTATGTCTGGATACTTATTCACTCTGAATGGAGCAGCAGTTAGTTGGAAAAGTTCCAAACAAGAAACGATTGCTGACTCTACAACAGAGGCTGAATATATTGTTGCATCAGATGCTGCAAAAGAAGCTGTTTGGATAAGGAACTTCATCTAAGGGTTGGGTGTAGTACTATCTGTTGTTGATCTAATAATTATATATTGTGATAACAATGGGGCCATTGCGCAAGCAAAGGAACCAAGATCTCATCAAAGATCCAAACATATTATGAGAAGATACCATTTGATTAGAGAAATCATTGGTAGAGACGATATCGTAATGGAGCGAGTCGACTCAGTAGAAAATATAGCAGATCCCTTAACTAAGCCTTTATCACAGAAAGTATTCGAAGGACATCTTGAGAAGGTGGGTCTAAGATACATGAGTGATTGGAACTAGGGCAAGTGGGAGATTGTTAGAGTAGAATACCCGGCGTTCCAATCAGATTGCACATATTCTACTTGTAAATACAATCTATTGGAATTATATTAATAAATAGGCATTACTTTATCTTATGTATTTGAATTTATCCTATATTTGCACATATGATAAACTCCCTATATCACTTATAGCTATGAGGTATGGTTACGCATAGAGATGGTAATCATGGAACATACCTTAAAAGCTGTGAGCTTAAAAATAGTTCCAAGTCGTTGGATATTTCGAGATGGGATATCGAATAATCCGGAAAGACTTGTACATATGATGAATGCTTGATGGTCAAGAATGTTGCATTCCATCAACATTAGCGTGGGACGCAAGTTCATATATGTAGGTGCTTGTTAGATAACAAGTTCACTGAACATGACCGTATGAAAATTCTTAATGAAAGTTTTTCTATCGAATAAGAATTTTCATGTTACAATAGTACATGATTGATCCTATGACTTGAGGCACGATGGTAATCTTGTGCATGTTATACTTTACTTTGATTTATCCTTTTGGTTGCTAGCACAATCGTATAAAGGGATATTTTGGGTATTGTATTAATATGTATGGAGGTTTGTCAGTGGCCAACAAAGGATTCGACACTTATGAAATAAGTGAATTTCCTATGTGTTTCATAGTTTGTAATTCAAAGTCCTTGGCCAAGGCGGGATGAATAGAGATTCATACACGAATTACTAAACTTGAAATGGAATCATAGTTATTAAATCAATTGGGTTTCGACTTATAAATTCATACCCAAGATATAATCGGGAAATTGGATGTCGAAAGGATTTTACATGTATGGACTTGTAATCGAAAAGGTTTACTCGCTATTCACTTAATACTAGATTCATGCTACTTGCTAGATGTTCCCATGATATGTGGGTTCTTGAATTTAAGGAGTTAATTTCATGAATAAGAATTAATACAAGAATAATCATTTTTAGTGACGATAATTTTTGTCGCTATGTCGTCAGAAAAAATACCGTCGCTAATAATGTCCTAATATTGTCGCCATATGTTCAAATGTCGTCACAGTAATACCTCTTATTGTGACGGTATTTTTTGTGACGACATAGCGACAAAAATCATCGTCACTAAAAATGATTATTCTTGTATAATAAGATTAATTCAAATTACAAAGAGTTGTAAACCCACTACTAGTATTAATAGTGAACCTAAAAGGTCACACCAATTTTGAATGAAGGCAAAATGAAATTAGTATTTCTAAAGAGTTAGAATTAATTGACAAATCTAATTATGATTAGATGTCAATTAAAAGAATATACTAAATTAATCATTTGGATTGATTAATTTTATTTTAGATATTAATTAAGTAATTAATGGAATTACTAAATTAATAATTGAATTTTAAAATTGGATTTTAGAATTCAAATTCAAAAAATAATATGATTATTAAATGAGGAGATTTTATATATGAGAGAAAATATATTTACAAATAATTTTGAAAGAGTTTAAAATTATTTGTTTATTATTATTATTAATTTTTTAATTAAGATTAAAGATTAAATAATAATATAATAATAAATTAATGGATGGGATGGGATCCACATCACATTAATTATTCTTGTATTGACTTGTAAAATTGAAACAAGATTTTTTAACATGTCTTGTGAAAGTTATTCAAGATATAAATATTTTACGTTGAATTTCTTTACATAACTTGTGAAAGTTATTCAAGACATCAATATTTATACCTAAATTTTTAGTATAAATATGGACATACTTGATGTTCATAATTGCTAAGTTTGAAAGAAAAATTTATGTCTTGAAAATTTTGAGAAAGATAAGAAAAATTATTATCTCTCTAAAAACAAGAATAGTTCTTGTAAAAACTCCTCATAAAATATATTCCTATACTTATTGAAAAACCGAGTAATTTCTACTAGCGGAGAAATTATATTTTGGAGTCGGAATTCAAAAGGTGGATACTATTAGAGGGAAGACGATTGGATTCCTAAAGTGAGTAACAAGAAGAATTGATCGTTACTAAACCGGGAATTGATTTCCTCTATCATCGTCAAAGTTGAAGGAGTTCAAGTTAAGGTAACTTCGAAACTATCTTCAAATCAAAATTTGTATTTATACATGTTTTTAAATGATGACGATCTGTTTATTCGCTTTATGTATTTACGGGTTGAGTATTTATATGATAAATACTTGTTTATTAAAAATTTTATTCCGCTGCAAATGACCCGTATGGTACAAGTGAACCCAACAAAAAGAACTAGGGGTAGTTCCAAGTGCCAGTAATCCAATATCTGTAATAGCCCAGTTCTGTATTAATAAAAATGACAGTTTTTAGTTCCCAGTTGAACTATTTCTTTTTATTAATACTGCTCGTCTTGAGTTCCGAGCCCAGTTATCAGCTATTCAATCCCAGTTATTAATTCTGGTCCATTTATTTTATCAATGGATTTTATTCCAGTTGACGAATAATCGAAACCGAGTTTGTTTCGATAAATCGTCCAAGTTTAGCCGTGTCCGGAATCGAGTTGTTCGGTCGCGAGTATCGCGCCTAGTTCGCGCCTAGCCAATTCTCGAGCCCTAGTTGTCTCGAGTCTTGTTCGAGCCCTAGCCATGCTCATAGCCTTACTTAGAATATTTTCTAAGTATGAGATCCTTCTTATCGAGCCTTCGATATCATTCCCTCGACCTAAGTAACCCGCACCGAGTTCGTGCACGGGTCCGAGTACTCGCGCCAAATTGTCTTGTGCCTCACCAAGCCGCGAGTGCCCAAGTCATGGTTAAAAGTGTGGGATATTTTTCTAAGTGTTTTGGTTTCATAGACGAGCCACGAGTTCATCTCTAGCCAAGGGTTATCCTCGACTAAACATTTTCCAAGCTCGGGCCATGAGTCGTGCCCTAGTGCCGCACCCTAGCCTCGCGCGAGTCAAGCATGGTGCCCAAGTCATGGCCAAACACTTATGGTATTTTTCTAAGTGTTGTGAGCCTCAATTCAGCCCATAAAATCAGCCCAAGGTCATTTTTCCCGAGCAGGCCAGTTTTCCCGCGCAGCCAGGCCGCGCCCTCGCGCCAGGCCCAGTGCCGCGCCATGCCCAGCAGCCCGCGCCCAGGGCCAGCGCCCAGGCCCAGCGCTGGCAGCGCGACAGCCCAACTTCAAGAGGCCATTTCACATGTTTTTGGCCCAAATCTTTCAGGGACCAAAACCTCCGAATTTTATACACTTGATAAGGATCATTTTGAGCTAAAATGGCCCTAAGGAAGTTAAGCCCAATCCACTTTCAAGTGAGTCCAAATGTGGACATGTGCATGGAATATTTTAATGCATTTGTATTTGGATTTGTCCCCCACTTACCTCAAGGCCGACCAGACCTGCTCTCCCAGCATATTTTAATGCTTTGGTCAGTCAAGATGCCCTGCCACTCCTCCAAGTTCGTGCAAGTCAGCCCAAGGCCCATCACCCTTGTCTCATGTGTGCATGTGATCCCTTTGTCCCCCACCTTTGTGCCTCAATAGCTCCGCCCCTATCCTCATAAAAGGGACACTCCTCAGCATGGATATGACTCTTGGAGACATCAAACACTTAGCAATATTGAGGGAGAAGAGAGAAAACCGAGAGCAAAGTCATTGTCCCTAGCCGTGCGCGTGTTCCCCGGGGAAGAGGAGTGCTCGTGTATAGCTTGTTCCAGCCTAGTTATCTCGAGGCTTATCATTATCCAAGCTTATTTTGGATTTTTATAAGTCACTTGAAGCTATCCTCCTCAGCCATTCAAGCCCCAAAGTCGAGGTTAAGTTCCTAGTGCCGCAAGATCCCCGAGCAAGGCCCATTTGCACCATTTCGACTTTTGAGCAAGGTTAGCTCATGCCAACCATTTTTCCTAGCTTATTCATGATAAAATAAGAATTATCATGTGTAGAAATGATGCCATGCATGTGAGATATAAGAGATATGAATTTTTGATCATCTAAGCCTTAAATTCGTAAGTTTTTGTACAAGCATGATATGGCCGAGATTAGTATCTTAAAAATCCTCAAATATTATGAGTATATCATGGTTGAAACAGTTTTATGTTTTGAGTTCATTTGTTCGGTCAAGTTGCTATGTGAAATCGAGCCATTTTCACCCCCGAACCTAAGTATATGTGCAAGTATGTTTTAGCCAATGTTCTAGCCTCATTAGCCATGATTTTTGATGTAGTTTATTCGGCCCTAAGTCATTTTACATGTTGAGCATGTTCATTTTTATGCCCTAGGGTGGCCTCGGGCCTAATCGGCCCTATAAGCCCATCTCCAAATCCAACCGAGGTCCCTCAGGGACTTTTGGCATTTTTGAGTATATTATGTCATATTATGTTGGTATGGTTCATTAGTCCCTAGAAAAGTTGAAGGAAGTTTGGAAAAGACCGGCTAGGGTCACTAGCCGCGCCAGTCGCGCGTGCTGTGCCCGTGCCGCGTCCCAGGGGCCAGGCCGTGTCCCTGTCCGTGCCCGCGCCTAGTGCTCGCGAGGCACTGCAGTCCCAGTGCACGAGACAGCACCCAGCAGTGCCTGTCCGTGCCAACCAGCGAGGTCCCAGCGCCAGTCGCGCCAGGGCACCTCGGGCAGCGCATGGCAGCGTTGTCCCAGGGTCAGTGCACGCGTGACCTCGAGCCAGTTGCTCGTGCCACGCAGAGTCGACCTCGGGTCGTGCCAGCAGCGCACCCGAGTGTCCAGGGCCGTGCCTTAGTGACCCTGAGTAAGGTCCAGAGGCCTCGGGACGTGCCCAGCAGCGCGCCCGAGCAGTCAGTGGCCCGGGACGTGCCCAGCAGCACGCCCGCGTGCCCAGGGTTGCCCGGCAGCACCCTGACAGCCCTAGCTCTCGCGCCAGTCGCACTAGGGTCGTGCCAGCCGCACGCCCAGTGCCCAGTCAGCCCGGGTACGCGTCAGTTCCCGCGTCCCTAGTGCTCGGTCGTGCCCAGCAGCGCGCCAGCACACCCAGTGACTCTCGGTCGTGCCCAGTCGCACCTAGTGGCACCAGTAGTGCCAGGGCCCGTGCCAGCCGCACAGCCCGCGCCAGCAGCGCCTAGTACCGAGGCCCGGTCGCACCCAGCTAGTGCCCAGCACCGTGCCATGGCCCCAGTAGGCCCGGCACGGGACCGAGCCCGGCCAGTCCGAGCAGCCCGTGACCAACCGGTCCAGTGTGACCCAGTGGTCCAACCCGACCCGGTTTAGCCAGTTAGCGAACCGGCCAGTTTAGCCGGCGGTTCGAGTCTGTTTTGGTTCGTGATTTTCGGTCCGAGTCTTATTCCGAAATTTAAGTATTTTTCCGAGCCAAACCAGATCAGTTAAGCATATCAGTATTATTTTTGGACTTAGAATTATTTTAGAGAACCCATAGAGCGTTCGTTTATATCCGGTTGAGTAATCTGATATAGTAGAGCATCCTAGCATATTTTTGAGCATATGACGAGCATAGTACTTAGTATATTTGTTTGCTTATATTTTTATGTAGCTTGAGGAGTCAGCTACCAGCACAGCCGCACTTACTCATTTTCAAAACCGATCAGGTGGGGACCCAGTCTGGGTTATACATTGAGTTTAATAGTCGATATCACGTTCAGGTATGTATATGAGTTTTATCCACTTTGGGTTAAGGCCAAGTTTGCCTTCCCTAAGTTCTGGTGGTGGCCCAGTTTGCCCTAGTTATACCATCAGAGTGTGCACACGGTTACCGGCCAGAGTGTTCCGGGAGTTACCGGCCAGAGAGTTCCCGGAGTTACAGTTTACTTATATATACCAGTTTGTGATATCATTATTAATATTGCTGTTTACTTTAGAATGGGTTTTTATGGAGTACAAGTGGACCGTACTCACCCCCACTTTATATTTTCAGATGGCAGGGTCGGCGGGCACGCGTGAGTCAAGCTGTGGTGGTGGTGGTCGTGAGTTCCGCACGAAAGCTGTTACCGGGACATTTGTTTAAACTATTTGTAAACTAAATAATTCCACGCGCATTTCAGACTTCCGCTATGCTTTTGTTTATTTTCGAACATGCATGATGCTATTTTCAGACTTAAATAATTTTACCCGGTTCGCCAGTACGAACGGGTCCAGACTAATATGCATGATTCGTAAAAATATAAACCTGAATTCTTTAAGTCTAAACCAGTTGTTAGACCTGTTGATATCAAATTCAGTAATCAGAATTAAGGTACTAAAAGTCGGAATATATTATAGCAAATTACCGACTTCTTAAGAATTGCCGATTTCCGAAAAATCCAACTTCCGACAGACTTTCAAAAAAGGATCAAAACCGACATCCGAAACCGACGTAAGTAAACCGACTTCAAATCAACCGACTACCATAAAGTTTGAGCATTCCAACAGAAAGTAATCATTAGAAGCATCTGATTGGACCAACGAAACAAAAAGGCAATCATTGATGTTTCCCGCCGCCTCAAAACAAAGCAGCTCAATATTAAATGCATCTCTATCCATTTCGAGAAAGAGGACAAAAGCCACCGTACTATAAATAGCAGAATTTATGATAGTACGAGGATCTTTTTCGATCACATTGTACACGAACTTAAGACAATCTCGGTTTTCAGCTTAAAACCGACTTCTATACTCTTGTGAACATAATCAATGAAATCCAATTAAACTTTTATCTTCATTTTTGAAACATCAACTGTGTTTAATTTGAAGTTGTTAATTCAAGACAGCAACAGTTTGGCGCTAGAGGAAGGGCGGCTGAACCTTCTGAGGCAATCATTGTTTGTCTTGTAAACAATACGCAAAGGATGTCGAATTCTGGACGAAATGAACGAAATCCTGACCCTGGGATTAATCGTCACCTAACTCATACAACTGGAACCTCTGCTGTGCCATCTACATCAATTGATTATTCAGCCCTATTTCAAGATCCAGAGTTCTTGAAAAATTTGACTGATTTTATGGCACGAACAAGAATAGAATCAACCACAGCAGCTAATCCTCAAACTCGCTCAACTCCAGTTCCACGAAGAAATAATATTCCTGCAACATCACATGCAACTTCCCATCCACGTACACATGAATCACAACATGATGCAACGACTCAAAATCGTGGGGTAGTTCCAGTACAAACTCGAGTTCCAGAACCAGCGCGATCAGAAGCGACTGCAGAAAGCCATTCTGGACATCGACCACGACAGCCTACTCCGTCGTTACCAGAACTATCACGACATGATCCACCTTCTGATTTACGACATACTCTTGAACAAACCCATGCTCGTCGTGGGCAGAATGAGTTACGTCGTTTAATTGAAAGGAATCGCCAAAGACGCGAATCAGAAGAGTTAGAAATGTTAAGAAAAAGAATTGCTGAGCTGGAGACTTGCCAAGATGAACATGGAGGACCGCCACGACGAACTCCAGTGATAGAAGAGACGTATCAAGAGGTTGGAACTCCTTTAGCTTCTCATCTGACTAGAGAGCCTATCCCAACTAAAGTGAAAGTTCCGCAAATCGGCTTATATGATGGAACTTCCGATCCTGATGCCCATCTCGGTCAGTACACGTCTTGGATGGATCTTCATGGAGCGAATGAAGCACTCAGATGTCGGATGTTTTCCTTAACTTTGGGACCACGAGCTCAAAAATGGTATCATTCTCTATCCCGGTATTCAATCTCCACGTGGCAGCAGTTGAGGACAACTTTTCGCTCTCATTTTATCGGGGCCCGAGTATCTTTAATTCCCAAAGAGTCAATTGCAAATATTGTACAAAAAGATGATGAAAGCGTGAAAGATTACATTACTCGGTTCAACGAACGCATACAAAATATGGAGCAATGCCATCCCGAAACGCTCTTGGTCACAGCCATAGCCGGATTGAAGCCAAACTCGTTATTCCGATGGAGTATATGTCAAAATAAACCGACTTCATTTCAAGACTTTCTGGCTCGGGCTCAACAGCATATTTTAGCCGAAGAATCAATGTCGGTTCCTAATATAGACTTTTCCTCGTTGAAGTCGGAAGTCGGGCAAGAATCAAAAAAGAAGAAAAATAAATTTTTCAAGTCAAATAAGTCTCGATTCGGGAATCCAAAAATACCCGAAGTGCAAGAAGCCAGAACTAAATATCTCAATGAAGTTAAATCCAGCTACCAGACGGTATTCTCGGCAGGAGCAGCAACAATATTTGAAGAATTAAAAGGGAAAGGAATTCTTCCTGATCCTCGACCTGTCAGAACACCCGAAGAAAAACTTGATAAAACGAGATATTGTTCATATCACAAGTCGGCAGGCCATAATACTGATGAATGTCTCGGTTTACTTTCTGCCTTGTTGCGACTAATTGGACATCCTCAAGTCCAAAGATTTGCCAAGAATGTTGATTACAAACGAAAAGGAAGGATGCCCGATTTGCCAGACGATGAAGACGATGAAGAACGTCCAATTAACCCAAAACGGGTGAGATCTAATGAGAAAGAAATATACATGATGAATCAAAGAGAAAAAGATTTGACTGAAATGATGTATCGAGGAGGATACTATAATCCTGACAACTCACACCATGTACCTCGGGTCAATAACAGCAGTAATGCAACGTTGGAATCACGAAGGCAAATAAAAGCATATGCTCGAAAAGCTTTTAACTCGGGAAAAACAGTTTTAACTACTGACCTCCGAGATAAAATTAATGCTCGGAACAATTGCCCGATCACATTCAATGTTGATGATGCAAGTTATTTCGCTCACCCTCATGCTGATCCCTTAATAATCACGGCACCCATCTGTGGAATACCGATACATCGTACGTTGGTGGACACTGGAGCATATTCAAGTATTATGATGTTGCGTACATTTGAACAAATGGGAATCGATCCAGCCGAGCTAAAACCCTGTAAGGATCAAGTACAAGGCTTTAATGGAACCATAACGACAACCCTTGGCGAAATCACTATGCCAATTCGGTTTGGAATCCCTGGACAAGCTTCCAAAGTTATTATGGAGACATTCAAGGTGATGGATCTTAAGAATCAATATAATGCCATTATTGGACGGACTGCTTTATACAAGCTTCGTGCCGCTGTATCAATATTTCATTATGCTCTAAAATTTCCTACTAATAATGGAGAAGGAACTCATTATGGAGACCAGTACGAAGCTCGCGGAATGGTATGGGTTAAACCCTGGCATGAACCCTGTATGCCTGTACATATGATGGAGGATATTGAAGAAAGTCGAGAAAATTCAACACTTATTAACTCGGAATCATGCAACACCGAGATGGAACTTGATCCTGTAAAATTAAACAACGATTTGATTTGTGATCGTGGGAGACGTCCGGGAAAAGAGCCAATTAAAGAAGAAGACGTACTTGATCCTCGAATTCAATTTAAGGAGAAAAGCAAACTTGAACGAGCCGAACCATCAGAAGAGGTCGAGGTAATATTCATTGATGATCCAGTTTGTCACCAGTCGGTGCAAATTGGGGCCAATCTTCAAGAACCACTGCGAACTCGGCTCATTCAGTTTCTCAAAGCCAATTCCGACGTATTTGCCTGGAAACACGAAGATATGAAAGGAATTGATCCAAAGGTTGCTTCCCATCGACTTAACTTGGATCCGACAATAAAACCAGTGGTCCAAAAACGACGCAAACTCGGTCCTGATCGACAGAAAGCTCTCGAAGAAGAAGTTCAAAAACTGGTTGACAACAAGTTCATTCAAGAGACCAAATACCCGACTTGGGTGTCAAATCCTGTTCTCGTGAAAAAGAGTTCTGGTGCATGGCGACTTTGTATTGATTTTACCGACTTAAATAAAGCCTGTCCCAAAGACAGTTACCCTTTACCGCATATCGATTACATGGTGGATGCCACAGCTGGACATGAATTGATGAGTTTTATGGATGCATATTCAGGTTATAATCAAATTCCAATGGACCCTGAAGAGGCAGAACATACATCTTTTTATTCAGCCCGAGGATTATATTGCTATACTATGATGCCGTTCGGTCTTAAAAATGCTGGGGCCACATATCAAAGGCTGGTCAACAAAATGTTTGCCAAACTCATCGGGCATAGCATGGAAGTTTACGTGGATGATATGTTAGTCAAGTCGGTTCATGCAGCCGACCACATTGATCATTTGCGGGAAATGTTCGACATTTTGAGAGAATATTCAATGGTACTAAATCCAAAGAAATGCACTTTCGGAGTCGGTTCTGGAAAATTTTTGGGGTATATCGTTACTCAACGGGGTATTGAAGCCAATCCAGTGAAAATAAAGGCAATTATGAATCTCTCGCCTCCCACGTCGGTAAAAGGAGTTCAAGCCCTTACCGGCCGACTTGCTGCCTTAAATCGGTTTTTATCCAAATCAACAGATCGATGCAAACCCTTCTTTGAATCTATAAAGAAGGGAAAATGCTTTGAATGGACAGAAGAATGTCAGCAAGCTCTGGATAAAATAAAAGAAACACTCCTTCAAATCCCAACTTTACAAAAACCGATTCCCGAAGAAATGCTATATCTATATTTGGGAGTAAGTGACTCTGCAATTAGTGCTGTTCTTGTTCGTGAAGAAGGACGACAACAATATCCAATCTACTACATCAGTAAAGCCTTACATGAAGCCGAACTGCGATACCCAATGATGGAGAAATTAGCGTATGCACTTGTCATTGCTGCCCGGAAGTTACGTCCTTATTTCCAAGAACATTCAATAACGGTACTTACTTCTTATCCCTTGAAGTCGATTCTACACCGACCTGATACATCGGGAAGACTAATCAAATGGGCTGTAGAACTCGGCCAATATGATATTCATTACAAACCGAGAACTGCAATAAAAGCTCAAGCTTTATCCGACTTTATTGCTGAATTTACTCCTGCAATCGAGACAATCAATGAAGATCAATCATGGACGTTGTATGTTGACGGCTCCTTAACTCAACATCGAGCTGGAGGAGGAATCATTCTTATTGACCCTCAAAACAAGATGTTTTGTCATTCTGTCAAGTTCCTCTTTCCAGCAACAAATAACGAAGCTGAATATGAAGCCTTCCTATCTGGATTAAATCTTGCAAACTCCATGAATGTAAAGAGGCTAAAGGTATTCTCCGATTCACAATTGCTAGTAAATCAAGTCCGTGGAGATTTTGAAGTTAAAGAACCTCGGCTACTTCCATATTTGACGCTCGTAAAACAGAAGATGTCTCGATTTGATATTCAGTTGGAACATATTCCTCGTTCACAAAATGTTCCAGCTGATGCTCTGTCTAAACT
>BKCP01005517.1:357567-382891 GCA_008636005.1 Striga asiatica | reverse complement strand
CNNNGNCCCTTATCTGGTGGACACTGAGACGAAGAAGGCGAGACGTTTTCGTGACGGGCTTCTGCCAGCTATTCGTCACCATGTTGCGGGACACGGCGTCCAGTCTTACGCCGATGTCGTCGCTAAGGCCCAGGAGACAGACGCCAGTCTCAGGATGGACTCAGCTCAGCCCCCAGCGTTGCCCCTAGTTCAGTATCCGGCACTACCGCCAGCTCAGCCAGCGCCTGTCCAGCAGGCGAAGCCTAAGAACAAGAGAAAGTGGAAGGGTCAGCAGAATGACCGGAGGAATAGGCAGAGACAGCCACAGGTCCCACCATGTGGCACATGCGGACGCCCACACCGCGGAGAGTGTCTTGCTGGGCAGAACATCTACTTTCACTGTCGGAGGCCCGGACATACCGTCCGGAACTGTCCGGATAGGCAGCAGCAGCAGCAGCCTCAGCAGCAGCCCCGACAGCCACAGCAACAGCAGCAGAGGCCGCCTCAGCAGCAGAGGCCGCCTCAGCAGCAGAGGCGAGGACAGCAGGCTCAGGTGTATGCAGTTGAGCAGGCTGAGGCAGAGCAGAACCCAGGTACTATGTCCGGAATGATTGTTTTGAATGATGTACCTATATTTGCTCTGTTCGACACTGGTGCGACGCACTCTTTTGTGTCGATTTGATGTGTGGAGGCCATTGGAGTTCAGCCCATCAACACTGTTGACCCACTCGAGGTGAGTCTAGCCTCGGGAAGGAAGATAGTGACGAGCTCCAAGGCAGAGGACCTTAACCTTAGTATTGGCGGCCGAATTCTGAAGGCTGAAGCTTATGTTATCGAGATGAGGGATTTCGACCTCATTCTCGGTATGGATTGGTTGACGCGTTATTGAGCGGACATTCGTTGCCACGATCGGGAGGTTATTCTTCATCTTTCGAAGGACAGTCAGATCACCTTTTTCGACTCGAAGACGCGAACCCTACCTCGTGTTGTATCGATGGCGAAGGCGAGGAAGATTCTGCGCAGAGAAGATTGTCAGGGTTACCTGGTGAGCCTTGTCGATGAAGGATCGAGAGCACAGACACCTCACGATGTTCTAGTTGTTCGTGAGTTCGTGGATGTGTTCCCGGATCAGCTACCAGGAGGACCACCCAGCAGGCAGGTGGAGTTCACCATCGATCTTGTTCTAGGAGCAGGACCGGTGTCTAAGGCACCATACCGTATGGCTCCGAAGGAGTTGCATGAGCTGAAGACGCAGATCGAGGAGTTGTTGAAACTCGGTTTTATCTGACCCAGCGTCTCACCTTGGGGAGCACCCGTCCTATTTGTCCAGAAGAAAGACGGATCCATGAGAATGTGCATCGATTATCGAGATCTCAACCGGTTAACGGTGAAGAATAAATATCCGCTCCCCAGGATAGACGACTTGTTTGACCAGTTGAGAGGAGCCCGCGTATTTTCCAAGATCAATTTACGCTCCGGCTATCATCAGCTGAAGATTAAGGAGTCCGATGTAGCCAAGACTGCTTTCCGGACGAGATATGGACACTATGAGTTCGTGGTTATGCCGTTTGGTCTGAGTAATGCGCCGGCGGTGTTCATGGACTTGATGAATCGGGTGTTCCATCCATACTTAGACCAATTTGTCATCGTCTTTATTGATGACATTTTGGTCTACTCCAGGAGTTTGGAGGAGCATGAGTAGCATCTGAGGGTTGTTCTCGGGACCCTTAGACGAGAAAAGTTGTACGCCAAGTTCTCGAAGTGTGAATTTTGGCTGAAGCGAGTGGCATTTTTAGGCCACATCATCACTGAGTTAGGCATTGAGGTTGATCCGGCGAAGATTGCTGCAGTTCGGAACTGGTCAGCGCCCAGAAGTCCCACCGAGGTCCACAGTTTTCTCGGTCTAGCAGGGTACTATCGCAGGTTTATCGAAGGATTTTCTAAGATTGCCCTCCCCTTGTCCAAGTTGACGAGGAAATCTGTGAAGTTTGAGTGGACGAGTCATTGTGAGGAGAGCTTCCAGGAGCTCAAGAAGAGGCTTACTACGGCTCCAGTGCTGACTATTCCGGATCCTACTCGAGGTTTCACCGTCTATAGTGATGCCTCGAAGCAGGGTCTTGGGTGTGTGCTGATGCAAAACGGCCAAGTCGTTGCATACGCTTCACGTCAGTTGAAGCCCCATGAGCAGAATTACCCGACGCACGACCTAGAGTTGGCAGCGATTGTGCATGCACTCAAGATATGGCGCCATTATCTGTATGGTGGTCGGTGCGAGATCTTTACCGATCACAAAAGTTTGCAGTATATCTTCACACAGAAGGAGCTCAACATGCGCCAGAGGCGATGGTTGGAGCTTGTGAAAGATTATGACTGCACCATACAGTATCATCCGGGGAAGGCGAACGTGGTAGCAGACGCCCTAAGCCGTAAGGTGAGGGGTGAGTCAGTCTGCTCGATCACCGATCAGCGCCAGCTTATCTGAGAATTTGCCCGGATGCAGATTGAGGTTGTCGATTCACTTCCTAAGGAGATTTCGGGGAGTGTTAGCTCAATGCGAGTTCAGCCCATGCTGAGAGACAGAATCCGGCGGGAGCAATCCTGCGATCAGTTCATTCGCACTTTAGAGGCGAAGGTTCACGCCGGAGGCATAGAGGGCTTTTATCGAGGCACAGATGGAGCCTTGGAGTTCAGAGGCCGCATTGTCGTGCCAAAAGTCGGGACTTTACGCAAGGAAATCCTGACTGAGGCCCACAGTGCGCCATATTTAGCCCACCCTGGGAGTACCAAGATGTACCACGACCTGAAAAGGTCGTTCTGGTGGCGAGGAATGAAGAGAGATGTAGCAGACTTCGTGAAGAAGTGCTTGGTGTGTCAGCAAGTAAAGGCCGAGCACAAGAGTCCCATAGGTCTGCTACAGCCACTTGAGATTCCCAGCTGGAAGTGGGAAGAGGTTACCATGGACTTCGTCACGGGACTACCTAAGTCGTCCGAGCACCACGACGCGATTTGGGTAGTGGTAGACAGACTGACAAAAGTCGCGCATTTCATGCCTGTGGCGATAACCATGACGATGGATCAGTTTGCCGAGATATATACCCGTGGTGTTATTCGACTCCACGGAGTGCCCATTACGATCATCTCCGATCGAGATCCCAGATTCACCAGTCGATTCTGGGAGAGTTTGCATGAGGCAATGGGCACCCAGTTAAAGTTTAGTTCGGCTTACCATCCAGAGACGGACGGCCAGTCCGAGAAGACGATCCAGACGCTCGAGGATATGCTTCGAGCCTTAATTCTGGACAGAGGTGCTAAGTGGGAGAAGTGGCTGCCACTAGCTGAGTTCGCCTATAACAACAGTTATCAGGCATCTATTCAGATGGCTCCCTACGAAGCACTTTACGGCCGCAAGTGTCGATCTCCCCTGTATTGGGATGACGTCGGAGAGCGACGAGTACTCGGTCCAAAGTTGATCGAGGAGACAGCTGAGCAGGTAGCCTGGATCAGAGAGAGGCTCAAGACAGCTCAGAGTCGGCAAAAGTCCTCAGCCGACAAGCATAGACGAGTGATGCACTTTGAGCCCGGAGATCATGTATTCCTGAAGGTTCGACCGATGAGAGGTGTCGTTCGCTTCGGGAAGAGAGGGAAGTTGCATCCTCGCTATATAGGCCCGTTCGAGATTCTCGAACGAGTGGGCGAAGTCGCCTATCGATTAGCTCTGCCTCCCGAGTTGGCTGGCGTGCACAACGTGTTTCACGTTTCGATGCTACGCCCATACGTGTGCGATCCCGAGCATGTGCTTCAGCACAGCGAGATTCAGCTTCAGCCAGATTTAACTTACGAGGAGCAGCCGGTAGCGGTTCTGGATCGAAAGGTCCTTCGGCTCAGGAACCGAGACGTTCCCCTCGTTCGTATCAGATGGAATCGCCATGGAGATTCAGATGCCACTTGGGAGCGCGAGGCAAACATGAGAGCTCGTTTTCCAGATTTTGAGTTCTGATATGTACCCAGTTGTATATATTTTCAGTTCTTGTATTTCTCCAGTTTAGTATTTCCGAGGACGGAAATATTTTTAAGGGAGATAGATTGTAATAGCCCAGTTCTGTATTAATAAAAATGACAGTTTTTAGTTCCCAGTTGAACTATTTCTTTTTATTAATACTGCTCGTCTTGAGTTCCGAGCCCAGTTATCAGCTATTCAATCCCAGTTATTAATTCTGGTCCATTTATTTTATCAATGGATTTTATTCCAGTTGATGAATAATCGAAACCGAGTTTGTTTCGATAAATCGTCCAAGTTTAGCCGTGTCCGGAACCGAGTTGTTCGGTCGCGAGTATCGCGCCTAGTTCGCGCCTAGCCAATTCTCGAGCCCTAGTTGTCTCGAGTCTTGTTCGAGCCCTAGCCATGCTCATAGCCTTACTTAGAATATTTCTAAGTATGAGATCATATTTGTCAAGCCTTGGATGTTATTCCCTCGGTCTAGTATACCGCACCTAGTTCGTGCGTGGCCCCGAGATCACTCGCGCCTAGGGTTCGCAAGTTCGGGCCAAAGCCGTGCCGAGTTCGCACCAAGTCATGACCAAGTATTGAGGGGATTTTCCTAGGTTTGGTGGCACCTAAGTGTGGCCATTTTTCAGCCCTAGCCAAGGGTTAGCCTCGGTTCAAGTGCATTCCAAGTCGGGCCATGAGTCGCGCCCTAGTACCCGCACCCTAGCCTCGCGCGAGTCAAGTATGGTGGCCCAAGTCATGGCCAAACACCTTTGGAATTTTTCTAAGTATTATGCATCAAGATAGGATCATGGGCCATGTCATTTATGCCTTAGAAAGTCATTTTTCTCGGTCCAAGGTTTGTCCCGCGCCCAGTCCGCGTGCACAGGCCCGTTCGCGCAACCCAGCGCCCAGCCCAGGGCCGTGTGCAGCCCAGCTCGCGCCCAGCGCGCCCAGCCCAGCGCCAGCAGCGACAGCCCATCATTTGGAGCCCAATTCTTGAAATTCCGGCCCACTTCCTTCCATGACCCAATGCTGCGTGTATTAAGGACTTAATGAGGGTCATTTAGGGCTAAGATGTCCCTAAGAAAGTGTTAAGGAAGTCAGCCTATGATTAAGCCAAAGTGGAGCATGTGCTTGTGGAATATTTTATTCAAGTGTGTAAGGCATTGTCCCCCACTACCTCCTCCTCCACCTTGGGACCGACCAGACCTGCTCTCCATCATATTTTAATGCCTTGGTCAGTCAAGATGCCCCTGCAAACCCTCCAAGTTCGTGCAAACAGCCCCAAACCATGTCCCCATGCACATGTGATGTGTGTGTGTCTCCACTTTGAGCATTGTTTTCTCCGCCCATGCATTTCCCTTATAAGGCCACCTTCAGCTGAGTGTTAGAGCTCTTGGATACTCATAATTTTCGAGCATAACACTTAGCACATTGAGGGAAAACAAGAGAAAAACCGAGAGCAAGCCAAGGCAAGCCTAGCCGCGCGCGCGTGTGCCCCGGGGAAGAGGAGTGCTCGTGTCCAGCTTGTTCCAGCCTAGTTATCTCGAGGCTTATCATTATCCAAGCTTAGTTTGGATTTTTCTAAGTCTCTTGAAGCTATCCTCCTCAGCCATTCAAGCCCCTAAGTCGAGGCTAGTCTCCTAGGCCATTTGCGAGCCCGAGCAAAGGCCATTAGCACCATTCGCGAGCTCGAGCAAGGTTAGCTCGTGACTTTCATTTTTCCTAGCTTATTCATGATAAAATAAGATTTATCATGTACAAAAATGATGCCATGCACGAGAAGAATATGGAGATTTGGATTTTTGAAGATTTAAGCCCTAATTTCGTAAGTTATGGTACATGCATGATATGGCCGAGATTAGTATCTTAAAAATCCTCAAAAATCATGAGTATGACATGGTTAAAACAGTTTCATGCTTTGAGTTCATTTGTTCGGTCAATTTGTTAAGTGAAATCGAGCCATTTTCACCCCCGAACCTAAGTATATGTGCATGCATGTATTGACCAATGTTCTAGCCTCATTAGCCATGATTTTTGATGTATATCATTCGGCCCTAGGTCAATTTTCATGTTGAGCATGTTCATTTTTGTGCCCTAGGGTGGCCTCGTGCCTAATCGGCCCTATAAGCCCACCACCAAATCCAACCGAGGTCCCTCAGTGACTTTTGGCATTTTTGAGCATTTTATGTCATATTAGGTTGATTTGGTTCAGTAGTCCCCGGCAAAGTTGTCGGAAGTTTGGCAAAGGACCGGCTAGGGTCACCAGCCGCGCCAGTCGCGCGTGCCGTGCCCGTGCCGCGTCGCAGGGGCCAGGCAGTGCCCCTGTCCGTGCCCGCGCCTAGCGCTCGCGAGGCACCGCAGTCCCCAGTGCACGTGACAGCGCCCAGCCGCGCCTGTCCGTGCCAGCCCGCGAGGTCTCAGCGCCAGTCGCGCCAGAGCACCTCCGACAGCGCCCGGCAGCGCTGTCCCAGTGTCATGCACGCGTGATCCCGAGCCAGTCGCTCGTACCACGCGGAGTCGACCTCGGGTCGTGCCAGCAGCGCACCCGAGTGTCCAGTGCCGTGCTGTAGTGACCCCGAGTCAGGTCCAGAGGCCTCGGGACGTGCCCAGCAGCACGCCCGAGTAGTCAGTTAGCCCGGGACGTGCCCAGCAGCATGCCCGCGTGCCCAGGGTCGCCCGGTAGCACCCTGACAGCCCTAGCCGCGCCCGAGCCGCGCGAGTAGTGTCTGGCCACGTCAGTTTTCGCGCCAGTCGCACTCGGGTCGTGCCAGCCGCACGCCCAGTGCCCAGTCAACCCGGGTACGCGCCAGTTCCCGCGTCCCTCGTGCTCGACCGTGCCCAGCAGCACGCCAGCACACCCAGTGACTCTCGGTCGTGCCCAGCCGCACCTAGTGGCACCAGTCGTGCCAGGGCCCGTGCCAGCCGCACAGCCCGCGCCCAGCAGCGCCTAGTACCGTGCCCGGTCGCACCCAGCTAGTGCCCAGCGCCGTGCCATGGCCCCAGCAGGCCCGGCACGGGATCGAGCCCGGCCAGTCCGAGCAGCCCGTGACCAACCGGTCCAGTGTGACCCGGTGGTCCAACCGGGTCCGGTCCAGCCCGACCCGGTTCAGCCAGTTAGCGAACCGGCCGGTTTAGCCGGCGGTTCGAGTCCGTTTTGGTTCGTGATTTTCGGTCCGAGTCTTATTCCGAAATTTAAGTATTTTTCCGAGCCAAACCAGATCAGTTAAGCATATCAGTATTATTTCCGGACTTAGAATTATTTCTGTGAACCCTTAGAGCGTTCCTTTATATCCGGATGAGTAATCTGATAGAGTAGAGCATCCTAGCATATTTTTGAGCATATGACGAGCATAGTACTTAGTATATTTGTTTGCTTATATTTTTATGTAGCTTGAGGAGTCAGCTACCAGCACAGCCGCACTTACTCATTTTCAAAACCGATCAGGTGGGGACCCAGTCTGGGTTATACATTGAGTTTAATAGTCGATATCACGTTCAGGTATGTATATGAGTTTTATCCACTTTGGGTTAAGGCCAAGTTTGCCTTCCCTAAGTTCTGGTGGTGGCCCAGTTTGCCCTAGTTATACCATCAGAGTGTGCACACGGTTACCGGCCAGAGTGTTCCGGGAGTTACCGGCCAGAGAGTTCCGGGAGTTACAGTTTACTTATATATACCAGTTTGTGATATCATTATTAATATTGTTGTTTACTTTAGAATGGGTTTTTATGGAACACAAGTGGACCGTACTCACCCCCACTTTATATTTTCAGATGGTAGGGTCGGCGGGCAGGCGTGAGTCAAGCTGTGGTGGTGGTGGTCGTGAGTTCCGCACGAAAGCTGTTCCTGGGACATTTGTTTAAACTATTTGTAAACTAAATAATTCCACGCATTTCAGACTTCCGCTATGCTTGTGTTTATTTTCGAACATGCATGATGCTATTTTCAGACTTAAATAATTTTACCCGGTTCGCCAGTACGAACGGGTCCAGACTAATATGCATGATTCGTAAAAATATAAACCTGAATTCTTTAAGTCTAAACCAGTTGTTAGACCTAGGTTAAAGAAACGGGTTTTTAAGCAGAAAAGTCCTTAGCAGCATCCCGAGATAGTTTGCAAATGATTTCGAAAAATTTATAAGCGTTTCGAAAGAGTTAAAATTTGCGAAAAATTTGCCCTAGTTAGCGGGGTGTTGCAATATCTGTATATTGTGATAACACCGGTGCAGTTGCGCAGGCAAAGGAACCAATATCCAACAATCGCAATAAGCATGTACCGAGGCGCTATCACTTGATTAGAGAGATAGTTGATAGAGGAGAAATAAAGATAGAACGTGTTCAAACTGAACACAACTTGGCTGACCCGTTCACCAAACCATTATGTATAGCAAAACACAATAATCATTTTGAGAATTTGGGTATTAGATACGTTAGTGATTGGCTCTAGTTCAAGTGGGAGATTGTTAGTATATGTGTCCTAAAGACGATCAATTTGGGACAAATGTACTTGATCACATTCATATTATATTTGATGATATTTTTGATGAATTCTTTTGATTGTTTGTAATTTATTAATTAAATGCTCCCTTGAATTAATACTGTCATTAACAGAGTGAGATGTTAATTGATAGAGTATGACTCTTAAATTGCCTCAATCGATGATCATTAAGAAAAGGATATTAATGATACGCGATAGATTGACATGTGGTCTGCATCACATTCTTAGAGAATATAGTATGTCTCACTGCTATGAATAATTGTTATTCGTGATGGACACATGGATACTTTGGAGAGTATTGGCATACCCTACCGATAAACCATTTGTTTATGTGTCTATGGGAATGTCGGTGTGTGGAATGGTGTAATTGTAATATCCCTCTCAGTTATTAATAAAGTATCAGTAGTTGTTCCAAGATTTGATTAATTTCGAGACTCAGTGTTCAGTTATAAGTTCGAAATTAAAAGTTTTTCAAGGAACAAGCCACACGAGTCGTGTGAAATGAGCCACACGAGTCGTGTGAAGCCACACGAGTTGTGTGACAAGGCACACGAGTCGTGTGGGAGGATGATGAGGTGAAAGTTAGCTTCGGCTTTTTCACACGAGTCGTGTGACATAGCCACACGAGTCGTGTGGAGCCACACGAGTCGTGTGAGGTCACACGAGTCGTGTGACATGCCACACGACTCGTGTTGCCGACAGTTTTGTTTGATCATTGAGAGTCCGATTGTGATCTCTACCAAAGGCTATTTTTGATGATTATTTAAGTTTTTGATGTGTAGACAAGTTATTCATAAAATATTTTATGATTAAATAAGTTTAAAAGTTTAAATTATTTATTATGATCATTTAGTCACTCCATTATGATGTCTTGCCAATTTGTGCCTATAAATAGAGGCCTAAAAATCAGAGTTCTCACACCAAAGATAGGTATCAAAAGATATATAAGAGTGAGAGAGAGATAAGTAGTACAAATTGTGGAGAAGTGAAGAAATAAGAAGTGAAGGATCAAGTTACGATTTTGGCAAGAAGGAGGTAATTCACTTATCTTAAAGTTTTATGCTTAAGTTCATACTTTGATAATAAGTTTAGATGTTTATAAGTATGTATATCATGATTGAGAAGTTAAAGTTATAATTGATTATATGAATACAAAGAGTTAAAGTTGTTCAAGATCAATTATATGATATATGTACTTGATTTGATGAGATGTTAATGAAGATATTAATAATCTGGAAAAGTATGCTTTATATGAATGATTCTTATGTAAAAGAGGAGTACATGAGAACAAGAATTAAGTTATTTGGCATAGTATAACTTAAGTTATAGAGATTTGAAGATGGACATGTATGCTGAATTTTATGTTCAATGTTTTAGTTGTAACTTCAAATTCTAATAACTTGATGTATATGCATGATAAAATTATGAAATTTTTATGACATGTCTAACTATGAGTGGAGATTATGACTGTTAAATTTCATGATTTGAAGATGAGAAATGAATAAGTTAAGATAACAAAATGGCATATATGTAAAGATGAGTATATATGCAAGAATATTCATGATATGTTCAAGTTGTTAAGATGAGATTATTATGAACAATTCTCATATAAGTGATGAACAATTTGACAAAGTTTTAAATTGATATGTTGAGTATATAATCTTGTAAAGACTTTTAAATCTCACATATTAATATCATGATTAAAAATTGAGTATGATATGAGTTTATTTTCACTTTCAAGTTAATTAAGTGAAAAATGAGTATAAGCCAATATATATAAGATTTGGGAGATATGATATATGATGAGTTAAGTATTTGATTGAGTAAAAGATTAAGAAAAGTTAAGTTTGAGTAATAGCATGAATATTGAAATTTTATAAGATTTGGATAAGTTATCCGAAAAGAGTTGAGAATCCGAGCATCTTATTGAGTATACGAGCATAGTACTTAGTATAGTTGTTTATATATTTTTATGTAGCTTGAGGAGTTAGCTACTCGAGATCAACACTTACGATTTTTCAAAGGAGAAAGGTGGGGACCCAGACTGGGTATTACATTGAGTATAATATTGATATCATGTTCGAGGTATGTATACAGTTTAAGTTTATACTCTTGGGATGAAGGCTCCTAGTTGCCTTAACAGTACATCCTAAGTTCTGATGGAGGCCATTAGTTGCCTTAGAAATATCCATCAGATTGTGCACAAGTATCCGATTAGATATCGGCCAGATTAAGTTTTAGTTACTGGAACAGATTTCCAGTCCAGATATATACCAAAGATCATGATATTGTATTATTATTGTTGTTTACTTTAGTATGGGTGAATTTCGGAGTACAAGAGGACCAGTACTCACCCCCATTGTATTTTTCAGGTAACAAGGTCGGGCCGGAGGTGTGAGCTCGGTAGGTGGTGGCGGTGGTCGTGCACTTCTTTCAGTGGACATTTATTATGAACTTGATATGTCTGTATAATTATTCACGGTTTTAAGTATTTCCGCTACGCATATTAAGATTTGAACTTGCATTTTAATAAATTTCAGATTTCAAGTTTTTATCATTTCAGAAGTATGAATATGATATAGTTGTTGATATCCGAGTCCGGACCCAACGTAGGTACCGGTCCGAGCCGAAGGAGCCGGTCACCAAAACCGCACGTGGGTGCCGAGCTGAATGAGAGTCAAAGTCGTCTGGGACGGTGGGGGGAACCAGTTCCGAGGTCGGCACCGAATCCATGTGGCTACGAGATCGGCACCTTATTCCCAGTCTCGCAAAGGCGGCTCCTGATAGAAGTACGACGTCGGACACAATAAAATAATGCCACTTGTCTACGAATGATTGCCGATGGGACGTCCAACTCAGCCAGAACGTGTCCGCATTTAATGCAGCCCACGTTCGCATTAAATGTATGGCAGGCAATGATTAGAAAATCCGGAAATCACTCCCAATCAGTCAGAAAAGCGCCGGCTTGTCCCATTGAGCTACTGTACGACAAGATCGCTGAACAGTACCCGAACAGTGCGACATTAAAAGCTACTATAAATAGCAACTTACTTCATTTATTTTAGGTTGTTGAAATCCCAACTACTCGAGCCCATATTTTCTCTCTCTAAAGAACTTGTAAGAAACTCTTGTAAGCAATATAAGTATATCGCAAGTGCCGACCTCGTACGAGAGGCCGAACTCGTGATCCATTAATAAAACCGTAATTAAACCGTATTTCCTTGTCCTTTCTTCGTTTTCTTTCCATTATTTGACTTTTTAACCGTTGACCGGAAACGTCCGTCAACAGTTTGGCGCTAGAAGGAGGGCACCATAAGTTACTTGGTGTTAATTTTTCGATCTTGTGAAACTACACACATCGCACTCATCCTTTTCCACCTTTTCACTTCCAAAATGCCTTCATCCGGACATGACGACTCCACCCAGCAGTCCGGCTCCCAGTCTCGCCGCCGCAACGGCGAGGAGTCCTCCCGTCGCGTTCAGCAGGGACCGATCGTTCCCGTACCCCCAGTTCCAACTTTCGCTGCGGCGTTGCAGCACCCCGACGTCCTAAAAGCCCTCGAGGGGGTCTTCGCCAAGGCCCTCGCCAGTCAAACCGCCGGGGCGAACACTGTGGTGCCCACGGAGAACCCCGGCAACACTCTGCTCCACACTCCTGAAAAGGAGACCGGTGGACAGAGGAACCCAGCAAAATCCAAAACCACGGCTCAATCGCCGAACCGCGAGGCTCAGAACCGTCGCGACAAGAGTACCAGACCGGCTCCCACAGAGCAGACGGGGGAGAGCCGGCCAGAGCGAAGCCTCCCGGTCGTTCGTCGCTCTGTCCACCAACGCTTGGGAGACAAGAGTCACGCCAACCACGATCTCCGGGAGGTGATCAGACGAGGCAAAGCCATCGGCCACGACACCGAGGAAGTCGCGGCCCTCAAACGCAGAATCGCCGAGCTGGAGGGTCGGCAGCCCACCGGGAGTGAGTTCTCACTCCCGGCCCACCAACAAACCCGTACGCGGCCAACTCCTCGGGTCGCGGACAACGCCTCGCCCCTCTCCCTCGACATCTTGCAAGAAGCCGTCCCGAAGGGAATACAAATACCACAGCTCGGCCTCTATGACGGGAGCTCGGACCCCGACTCCCACCTCGGCCTCTACACCTCCTGGATGGACCTGCACGGCGCCTCCGCTGTCGCATGTTCTCCCTGACGCTGGGGCCCAAAGCACAGAGGTGGTACCATTCCCTTTACCCCCGCTCCATCTCAACCTGGGCACAGCTGAGGTCGGCGTTCCGATCTCACTTCATCGGGTCGCAGGTCAACCTCGCCCCCAAGGAGTCCATCTCAAACATCGTGCAGGGCGAGAATGAAAGCCTCAAGGATTACATTGCTCGGTTCAATGACCGGGTCCAAAACATGGAACAGTGCCACCCCGACGCCTTGCTCATTACGGCCCAAGGCGGCCTCAGGCCGAAGACCTTGTTCAGGTGGTCCCTGTGCCAGAACAAACCAACCACCTACCAGGAGTTCCTCACCCGCGCTCAAGATTATATCATGGCGGAGGAATCCTCATCTATCCCGACCTTCGACGCCGCACCGGCACCGGCACCGGCAAAGGCGAAGGCAAAGGAGGAGAAATCAGGGAAGCCGAGCAAGTCCTTCGCTGAGATTCGAGCTCAGCAGAGACAGAGGGCCGAAGAGCTGAGGGAGAGCTACCAGGGCGTCTTCTCGGTAGGGGCCGCGGCGGTCTACGAGGAGATTAAGGCCAAAGGGTTGTTGCCGGACCCCAAGCCAATGTTCACTGACAAGGACAAAGTAGATAAAACCCGCTACTGCACTTACCACAAGGCGCATGGGCATAACACCGATCAATGCCGAAATCTGATCTCGGCACTTCTGAAGCTGATCGATGACCCCCAACTCCGGATGTTCACGCACTCCGGGGATAAGAGAAAGAAAGGAGGGCGTTTCGAGGAAAGCCCCGACAGTGACGAGGATGCCGACGTGAATCCTCGAAGAAAGAAGCCGCAGCAGGGCGGCCCCCACGAGATCATGACCTTCTGCCCCACTCATCAGGATGAGGCCGGTACCTCTAGGGGCAGAAAAAGAGACCGGACCCCTCACACCGGGTCCGACCCGACCGACGTCCCGACCCGGCGTGTCAACACGAGCCGGAGCGAGTCCCTCCTCTCTCGGAGGCAAACCAAAGCCTACGCCCGACAGGCCTACCACGCCGGGCAAAGGGTGATGCATGCCCACAGCAGGCCGGCACCGGAGCCGACCCCAAACACCATCACCTTCAACGACGAAGACGCCTTCCTGTTCGATCATCCCCACTCCGACGCCCTGGTGATCACGGCACCGATCATGGCGATTAAGATCCATCGCATCATGGTCGACACCGGGGCCTACGCCAGTATCCTTTACTACGAGACCTTCAAAAAGATGGGGATCGATAGGAAGGAGGTACAACCCTGCCGGGAGCGGATCCAGGGCTTCAACGGTCATACCGTCGCCCCGATTGGACAGGTCACGCTCCCGGTCCGGTTCGGAGACAGGGGGCAGCCCGCGAAGACGATCTTGGAAACCTTCAAAATCGTGGACTGCCCAAGTGAGTACAACGCCATATTGGGTAGGACGGCGCTCTACAAATTGAAGGCCGCCGTCTCCATCTTCCATTATTCTCTCAAATTCCCAACTCCCGACGGAGAAGGGACCCACCGAGGAGACCAAAGGGAGGCACGGGAATGCATTCTGACCATCCCGCGCACCGAAATAAACATGATTAACTTACAGGAGGACGCCGGGGTGGCGGACATCGAGTCGGCGCACGACGATAACGGGGGCAACCGCATGCTGGGAAACCAGACAGGTTCGCACCCCCCGACCTCGTCGAGTGCCGACCCCACTATCACGGAGCCCAGCGCCGGGGCAGATGACTTGACCCCGGGCACCGAGATGACGAACCCTGTCGAGGACGGAATCGAAGGCAACCTCGACAGGGACAGGGGGAGAAGGGCTGGCAAAAAGCCGATCACGGAGGAGGACGAGCTCGACCCCCGGACACAATACGAGGAGAAACGGGGAACGAAGAGGGCCGAGCCGATGGACGAAGTCGAAGTCATCTTCATCGATGAAGAGACTTGCCTAAAACAACTCCGAATTGGGAGCAGGCTGCCGGGGCCTATGAAGGCCGAACTGACCGAATTCCTCCGGCAAAACGCGGACGTCTTTGCCTGGACCCATGAGGACATGGTCGGCATCGACCCACAGGTCGCCTGCCATCGTTTGCAGGTCGACCCCACGGCCAAGCCGGTCGTGCAAAAGCGGAGGAAGCTCGGCCCCGACCGACAGCAGGCCTTGGAAGAAGAAGTGACCAAGCTCAAAGATAACGAGTACATACGCGAAGTCCGGTACCCGACCTGGGTGGCCAACCCGGTACTCGTAAAAAAGAGCAGCGGGGCATGGCGGCTGTGTATTGATTTCTCCGACTTGAACAAGGCATGCCCCAAAGACAGCTATCCCCTCCCCCACATCGACTACATGGTCGACGCTACGTCAGGACACGAGCTGATGAGCTTCATGGACGCGTACTCCGGCTACAATCAGATTCCCATGCATCCGGACGACGAGGAGCATACCTCCTTCTACTCGGCACGTGGTCTCTACTGCTACACCATGATGCCGTTCGGGCTAAAGAACGCCGGGGCCACCTACCAACGTCTAGTTAATAAAATGTTTGCTAGCTTGATAGGTGAATGTATGGAAGTGTATGTAGATGACATGTTAGTCAAGTCCGTGTACGCGTCCAATCATGTAAACGATCTTAATAAAATGTTTTCTATTTTGCGTGATTATTCGATGAAGTTAAACCCGAAAAAATGTACGTTTGGTGTGGGTTCGGGAAAATTCTTGGGGTATATAGTTAGTCAGCGCGGCATCGATGCAAACCCCGAGAAAATCAAGGCGGTGCAAGACCTCCGACCGCCAACATCAATTAAAGGAGTCCAGAGCCTGACTGGCAAGCTCGCCGCGCTGAGTCGATTCATTTCAAAGTCCACCGACCGCTGCAAACCGTTCTTTGACGCGATCAAGAAAAATCACAAGTTTGAGTGGACGCCGGCCTGCCAAAAGGCGCTGGAGGCAATCAAGGAGACCCTCAGCCAGGCTCCAACGATGCAGAAGCCCCGCCCAGGTGAAATGCTGTATCTATACCTGGGGATTTCCGAGGTGGCCGTAAGTGCCGCCCTGATTCGAGAAGACGACTCAGGCCAGTTTCCGATCTACTACGTGAGCAAGGCCCTCCACGATGCCGAGCTGAGATACCCGCCAATGGAGAAGCTCGCCTTCGCCTTGGTGACCGCAGCCCGGAAACTCAGGCCGTATTTCCTGGAATACCCAATCACTGTCCTCACGGCCTATCCGCTAAGACAAATCCTACACCGACCCGACACCTCGGGTCGAATGGTAAAATGGGCAGTGGAGCTGGGACAATACGATATCCAGTACCGACCCCGAACAGCAATGAAGGGGCAGGTACTATCGGACTTCATAGCCGAGTTTACGCCGGGAGTCGAGGAAACGAAGGGCGAAGAACCTTGGGTGATGTACGTAGATGGGTCCTCCACTGCCGGACGAGCAGGCGGAGGAGTCGTCCTCGTGGATCCCCAAAAGAGGCTATTCTGCCACTCGATCCAATACCTCTTCCCGGCAACCAACAATGAGGCCGAATATGAGTCATTGCTATCCGGGCTCGCTTTGGCCGAAGCCATGAGTTTGACCGACCTCACCATATACTCCGACTCCATGTTGATGGTTAAGCAAATTTCTGGAGAGTTCGAGGTCAAAGAACCAAGGCTAGCCCCATACTTGGGACTAGTGAAAAAGAAGCTAGCTAAACTCCGGACCCGAATAGAACATATTCCGCGAACGGAGAACGTGCAGGCCGACGCCCTGGCTCGACTCGCCTCGAGTGCCGGGGTGGAAAGTGTCGAATACGTGCAAGTCGCGCACAAGGAGCAACCCTCCGTGCTCGGTGTCTCCGTGATGAGCGCCGACCAGGCAGTCGCGGACGAAGAATCAAATTGGATGATCCCAATCCGGTCGTACCTGGAGACCGGTGCGTTGCCGTCTGACCCAAAAGAGGCCAGACAGCTCCGTACCCGGGCAGCTCGATTTACGATCGTGGCCTGTGAATTGTTCAAGAGGGGATACTCGGCACCTTTGCTCAAGTGCGTGGACGATAAGAACGCCGAGTACATTCTGAAGGAAATCCACGAGGGCGTATGCGGAAACCACTCTGGGGGATATGCCCTCGCCCACAAAGTTCTGAGGCAAGGATACTACTGGCCCAGCTTGAAGAAGGATGCCCTGGACGTGGCTCGAAAATGCGCAAAATGCCAAACGTTCGCGCCGAACATCATCCAACCTTCGCAGCCCCTGAAGTCGATATTCAGTCCATGGCCTTTCGCCAAATGGGGTGTCGACCTGATCGGCCCCCTACCTACGGGGAGAGGCGGAGTAAAATACGCAGTCGTCGCCGTAGACTACTTCACAAAGTGGGCAGAAGCCGAGCCGCTAGCCACTATCACCGAACAGAAAATGATCGACTTCCTGTGGAAATCCATCATATGTCGCTTCGGGGTGCCGAACTCGATAATCACCGACAATGGAAGGCAGTTCGAGGGGAAAAAAGCTAGAAGCATTTTGCGAAGAGCACAACATCAAACACTTCTTCTCGACACCCTATCATCCCCAGTCCAATGGCCAAGTTGAAGCCGTTAACAAAATTATCAAACAAGGGCTCAAGGTCCGACTTGAAGCCGCGAAAGGAACCTGGCCGGAAGAGCTCCCAAACGTACTCTGGTCGTACCGCACGACAGCAAGATCATCTACGGGAGAGACGCTGTTCTCCCTAGCATACGGGACAGAAGCAATGGTACCTGTCGAGCTCGGCGCCCCAACCTTTCGAGTAACCAACTTCGAAGAGGAGTCTAATTCCGAGCTGTTGAGGGCAAGTCTCGACCTGATAGATGAGCATCGATCGCAAGCCGAGCTCAGAAACGCGGCGTACAAGAGACGAAGTGAGAGATACATTAATTCTCAAGTTAAGTCCCGCTCCTACCAGGTCGGCGACTTAGTGCTGAAGAGGGTAACCGGGCCGGACCCCGGGCCGCTAAAACCAAAATGGGAGGGGCCCTACAAAATTAGCGAAGTCCTCCCGCATGGGGCCTACCGCCTCGAACACCTGGACGGCACCCCCCACCAATACCCGTGGAACTCGGCCTTTTTGAAAAAAATTTACCAATAGGTCTAGAATGATCTTGTATTTCCGTTTTTTGTAATTTTACTTTGTAAGAATAGATGAAGTTTGTAAAGAAATATATGTTTGCCATACTTTACTTTGTAATGTTACTTTAGTCCTTAACAAGTGTAGATCGAGTCGAAGCGGCGTAATTAACGTAAGGAACAAAGTGTCGGCCAGGATCAGTACGATGACCTGGTCGGCACTAGCTGGGCTCAACTAGGAAGCCCAGTCAGGCCAATAATACCTCCGAGTCCGAACGCGAGACCGGTCAGGTAAGCTGCCACATGATTATGTGCAGGCCGGGTCAGTACGATGACTCGACCAGCACGAGCCGGGCTCGGCAAAGTAGTCCGGTAAGGCCACTGCGCCAATGTAAGAAATGATACAAAGTAAACAAAAAGTGCCGATCCCAATCCCGGGCTTGACCGTGTAAGTAAATCCAAAGTACCGGGTCTGAGCTCGGACTCGGCCATATAAATAAGTAAATACTCAGCGCGGCACCAAGCCCATACTTGGAAAAATCGAGAATAGACAACCATTCATTCATAAGTAAATAAGTAGAAAAAAGGCCGAGCCCAATCCCGGGCCCGGCCGAGCAGAAAAAGGTAGGCGCCCAGCTCGGCGCCGAACCCATACTTGG
Organism: Striga asiatica; assembly: GCA_008636005.1. Lineage (NCBI taxonomy): Eukaryota > Viridiplantae > Streptophyta > Magnoliopsida > Lamiales > Orobanchaceae > Striga > Striga asiatica. The sequence continues at coordinate 364,488 of BKCP01005517.1, read as the reverse complement.
CAAAAATTGCGAGAATACGTAAACAAACATAAAATCCATTCATCAAAAAGCAAGCACCAACATCCGTCAAATCCCGAATAAAACATAAAAAGCGTACGAAATTCAAGTCTTTCAAAATAGAAACGTTAAAAACAGACCACAGGCGGTCAGAAAACGCGGCTTGCAGGCCGAAGAATTAACTACTTTCCAGGAGAAGGGTCGGAGGACAGGTCCACCACGGCGGTGTCCGGGGGATCCACCTCAGCCTCAGCACCTTTGGCAGCACCCTCGCCGTCGCCCTGGCCGGCATCGTCCTCGTCCCCGGCAGCTCCCGAGGACCCGGCCTCATGGTCGTTCGCCCCGCGCAGCATCACAGAAGGGTCGGCCACATCAGCAAAGTCCCGGCTCGGCAGCAGGAACGGCATATAATCAGAGAGGGTCTCGCCCGGCTTCAGGCGCATCTCATCGGGAGGCGTCGCACCAAAGTTGGCGAAGCCGACGATTTCATCTTCGGTCCAGCCCCTCTGCCGACGAACTAAGGCCGCCTCCTCCTCGTCCACCTCGCATACCAACCCCTCGAACTCGGCGTCCAGCTTGTGCTTGGAGATCTTCGCCCGCATAATTTCGCGGAAATCTTCCAAGGTGAGCAGGCCGGCGTCGAGCCTTTGGAAGAGCCAGTAGAGGTTGTAGCCGACCCCGGAGTCCATATCGGCCATTATATCCTTGCTGAATATCTCCTAAACCTCCGGGTAAGTCGGCAGACGAAGCGAAATGTGGGGGCGGCCGTCCTCTGGAGCCTCCTGGATGACGTGCTTCTCCAGCTCGGCAGTGTGCGCTTCGAGCTGCTTCTGGAGGTCGATGACGTGGGCCTGGAGCTTGTCGATCTCGGCCACGTACCGATCATACTCCTCTGTCAAAGCCTTGGCATGCTGCTCCCCAAGCTCAAACTCTCGAGCCGCCCAGGCCGCCCTCTCCTTCCTTAGCTCCTCGGCCATCCTGGCCTGCGACCGAGCAGCCTCCAACTCCTTTTCCTTGGCCTTCGCCGCCTCGGCCTCAGCCAACACCAAGCGGTTCTCAAGCTCGGAGGCCCGCTTTGCCTTTGTCTTCAGGGAGGCAATCTTCCCCTGGCAGAGCTCGTGGTCGGCCTCCATTTTGCGGTGGTCGGCCAGGGCCCTCTGGGACCGATCAGCGGCCTGGACGAGCTCGACCAAGGCGCGGGAGATGGTTCCCGCCGCATGGTGAATGAGCGACGGGGTGGAGAGCTGGGTGGCGGCGGCCTGAGCAGTCGGGGTCCAAGCGACCAGCGGAAGCCGAGCAGCCCTGACCATCTCCTCCGGAACCCCGAACTGGTTGGGGACGACCACCCCCTCGGCCGCGCGGAGGTCCAAGAACCAGTCATCCGGGAAGCCGGGCAGGGACTTAGCGAAACGGGCCCTCCGCTCGGCATCAATGGGGACGAAGGTGCTCGACCCCTCCTGATGGATGTGCGAGTCCTTCTCCTGGGCGAGACCCGAGCTTTCGGCCTCGGCGCCCTTCTTCTTCTTCGCCGCAGCCGGGCCCTCACCGCCCGCACCCGGGGCCTCGCCGCCGGTCGTGCCCGGCGCCTCGCGAGCCCGTCGCCTTGTCATGCGCGGCTCCGGTGCCGGGGCGCGAGGGGCCTGGGGGGCAGCAGGAACGGTGCTCGGCTCCACAGGGGTCGGCACATCGGCGGGTTTCGGGGCCGGCTCCTTGTTGAGCGCCGCCCTCTTCTTGGCAAGATTCAGACGGCCAGACATAGCAGCTTTTGTTCTTGTCTTGAGCGGATTTGGATGCTTGCGGCGGTGTTTGTTCGCAGCCTTCACCAAATCGAACCCCTTGAGCCTGAGAAGAGGGTAGTATACTGCAAAGAAAGTTAAGGGCGCGGTTAGTACCGAGCAGGCCGCGAAGAATAAAAGATCAACAAAAGTGCTGAGCCGGGTTAAGAAGCTACCTGGTTCGAAGGACTTGTTGACAACTTCCGGGCTAAGATTGTGATTGAGGAGAGTCTCTTCTTTGACGAGGGCGGAATAGCGGCGGTCCTCTTCGTTTCGCGCCAACAAGGTGCTGAGTCGTTCGGCCAAACGTGGACTGAGCGCCGAGCTGTGGGTATGGACTGAAAACGCAAAGTATGACCTGTTAGCACAAAGGAAAGAAAATCAGTTGGTGACAAATGTGAAAACAAAAACTTACGAGTATGAGAAATGAAATGAGTAGGCGGGTGCCGAATAGCGTCCGGGGTCCTCCACTCGCCGCCAACCCAAAACCAGTGCGGCATGTAGCCATGCAGGGTCTCGGGCAGCTTGGCCACCAACGTGTTGTCGATGCCGGGCAGCACCGAGCTGTAGTAGTTGCCGGTCTCACCGGCGCGCTTGAAAGCAAACAAGGACCTCACCTCGTCGTCGGTGGGGTCGGCCCAACCCTCGCGACGGTACATGACGATCAGACTCATCAGGCGGGCAAACACCGTCGGCACGTACTGGCTAATGCCGACCTCAAGTCCGCACAAGATATCGTTGAGCGCGCTGGGTAAGGGGAACCGAAGACCCAAGTGGATGCTGTGACGGTAGACCCCTATGCAACCCGGCGGCGGGCAATGAATTCGCTCTCCGGGATACGGTGCGAACAACCGAACACCGGGGCCGAAATTGAACTTCTCCCTCAGCTGAGCCAGATCGGCATCGTCCAAGATCGACGCTGTGTTCCAGGCCGTCGCCTGGCTAGGTGCTGCCCGGATCCGTTCAGGTCGGCGCCAGAAACCCGGAGGAACAGTGGTCACCTCCTCGAGAGCGGCGTCGAACGACGCGTCCCCTATGGGGACACGCTCCCGACCGCTGGTTTCTCCTTGAAGGGTCTCATCAACTAGATCTGGATCGACATCGGAGTCGGTGTCCAGAAAATCAAGATCGACGTCATCGTCGTCAGCTGCAACAAAAGGGTCCTGGTCGGCACCACCGCCCTCGCGTAGCGGCGACGAGGGAAGGTCAGGTTCGACACCCCCGCCGCCGGAGGCGGCTTCCACCGCCGAGGGGTCCGGCCGGACGATTGAGATAGGGACAGCGGTAAGGATGACGTCCGCCGGCCGGAAAGTTTCAGCGCCCTCATCGGCGAAGTCGCCGCCGTCGCCCGCAGATCTCGGAGAAGAAGACATCGTAATCGGAGGGACGAGAAGAAAAAAGTAAAAAGGAAAAAACAAGAATTACCGAAAAGCTGCCGGAGATCGTCGCCGCAAAGTTCTCGATCGAAAGGGAAGGGAATTTTCAGAGCTCTTGAAAAAGGCAAAGGGAATTTTCGAAGTCCTCGGAAAAAGTGACGAAACTTCTGAGAAAAGTGAGATATATATAGGCGGCCGCCCGACCAATCAGGGGTAGACACGTGGACGGGCCTTTTGAAATTCAAAATTCGAAACGGCCTAAGTAACTGAAGCGTCCTGTACAAGATAACCGTCGCCCACCCTCTGGTCAACCGTTACGTCCGTTCGAAATGCGTGGCCCTTAATCAGCCACGTGTCCCACCACAGTGTGAATGCAGTTAACGCTCATACCCACGTTTATCAACCGTTACACCCCACGTCTTCTGTTGCCAATCGTTGCACCCCCACGACTGAAGTGTGTTGGAGGTGCCGACCTCAACAGGAGACGGACACGGACTCGAGGGGCCCTGCTCGGATCCCACCGATTGAAGACGACCTCCGGAGAGGTCCGAAACACCTCACCAGAGCTCGGGGGCCTGTATGTTGATATCCGAGTCCGGACCCTACGTAGGTACCGGTCCGAGCCGAAGGAGCCGGTCACCAAAACCGCACGTGGGTGTCGAGCTGAATGAGAGTCAAAGTCGTCTGGGACGGTGGGGGGAACCAGTTCCGAGATCGGCACCGAATCCATGTGGCTATGAGATCGGCACCTTATTCTCAGTCTCGCAAGGACGGCTCCTGATAGAAGTATGACGTCGGACACAATAAAATAATGCCACTTGTCTATGCATGATTGCCGATGGGACGTCCAACTCAGCCAGAACGTGTCCGCATTTAATGCAGCCCACGTTCGCATTAAATGTATGGCAGGTAATGATTGGTGAATCCGGAAATTACTCTCAATCAGTCAGAGGAGCGCCGGTTTGTCCCGTTGAGCTACTGTGCGACAAGACCGCTGAACAGTACCCAAACAGTGCCGCATTAAAGTCTCCTATAAATAGCAACCCCCTCATTTATTTTTGGGTTGTTGAAATCCCAACTACTCGAGCCCATATTTCCTCTCTCTAAAGAATTTGTAAGAAACTCTTGTAAGCAATATAAGTATATCGCAAGTGCCGACCTCGTACGAGAGGCCGAACTCGTGATCCATTAATCAAACCGTAATTAAACCGTATTTCCTTGTCTTTTCTTCGTTTTCTTTACATTATTTGACTTTCTAACCGTTGACCGGAAACGTCCGTCAACATATATGAAAAGAAAAATGAATTATAATCTATTTTAATAGTTATTAGAATAATCATTACATATGAAAAAATTTAATAATTATATTTCTGATTCAGGGTGTTGGCAGACCTGGACAATCTAATGTCAGGGACGACGACGAGGCGTACGATGACTATTATGATGGTTCTGGCACCCGACACACTAGAAGTCGGGGTGTCAATGCGTCCGTTCGTCGGGAGAGGGACACGAAAAGGCAGGCGTTGATCGATGAGGCTCGTAGGGTACAGCTTTGTCAGGCTAGCCAGAGTTCCCGCCCCCCCGCACCAGTGCCCACTGGTCCATATCATTTTGAGGGCCATCCAGATAGTTCGCGACCCCACGGCGTCCTCCCGTACGGCGAACATGAATTTTATTATCCTAGCCAGGCGGGCAGGACTATGCCCCCGGCACCAGGACCGTACGATCACCCGGGATGTGCTTTTCCCCGCTACGCAGAGAAGTCGATACCCCCCCGCGCACGCGTACCATTACCTTATGGTCAGCAGGGGTATGCTGATGATGAGTCGTACGGCGAGAGGGAGCCGGGTCCAGAGGACTATGACTCGGACGACTCTTCAGATGATCAGGACCACGCACAGCCTACGGGTCCTAACCACCCTCGTCCTCCTGTACAGCCAGTTCGTCCGGTACAGCCGGTTCTACAGCATGTTCGTCCGGTACATGCTGTTCGTCCCACACAGCCTGCTCCTCAACGACAGGCTGGGGGGCGTTTTGGCCCATCTGCATCCTCATCAGGTAAATAATTTACGTATTTATTGTTGTTTAACATAAATTATTTTCACTTAATCATAACAAATTATCTGTACTGTTAGAAAAGTATTATCGGCCTGCTCCTCAACTACGGTATAATTATTTTGTAATTTAGGGTAAGTTGAATAAATTGTAATTAATTATAAATTCAAAAAATAATATTAATAATTATAAATTATATATGCTTATAATAATAACGTAATATGTAAAATGTAACGTAACTAATGAAATATGTTTTATTAAATATATTTTATTTAATGCATCTGCCAGCAAGTCAATATATACAGATATGTTGTATTTTAATGCAGGTACTAGCAAACGAGCTAGGACCGATGATGGTGCACCCTGGATCGTTAAAGGCCCAGTGCCCGGTGGGCCCATTGATGGGAGTGTCATCCCTAGCTTTCTTGGGCACGTCGCCTCCCGCATGTAGAGTGGGAATTTGAGAGGGCCGCTGAAATGCCACAACAGACTGTGAGCGATCGAGAATCTGAAGGCTTGGCGTGAAGAGATGTCTTTCGATGCGGGAGCTCTTTTCGACCAGACCGGGCTGTCACATTTGGTCGACTCCATGCACACCCACTTGGACACCCCACTCCTTTCTGCTTTTGTGGAGCGATGGCAGCCGGATACTAACTCGTTTCACCTGCCTTTTGGTGAAATGAGCATCATGCTGCACGACGTCCAGGCCATTTTGGGCGTTCCAGTGGAGGGAGTCGTGGTCGCTGAGGACCCGGATTCAGATGCCTGCCATGGGCTCTGCATGTCGATACTTTCGGTCACCAAGGGCAAACTCATGAGTTCGTTCTGGCAGCGTGGTTCGGTGTCCGAAGCCGCCATTTCGAGGGCATTCAGGGGGAAAGACCAGCCGGCTAGGGATGAGGCGGGTGCCTGGCTGTGGGTGATGTTGGCTACCACATTGTTCGTCGACAAGAGTGGTAGTAGAGTGACCCCTAAGCTCCTGCACGAGGTGCTCGACGGCTTGGATTTGATTGGGGGTTACTCATGGGGATCGGCTACGCTGGCATACATGTACAGACAACTAGGTTTTGCCAGCCGAGGGGACCCTGCCCAGATGTCGGGCTGCTTGACTCTTCTACAGTCTTGGATATATGAGTATTTCTCCGATTTTCGACCCCGAGGGCGTCTACCCATCGGTCCTGACTGTCTTCCACGATCACGCTCGTGGAGCGTAGGGAATGCACCACGGTCAGACGATCGGCTCACAGCCATCCGTTGGCGCCTCGACAGACTCACTGCCTCCGATGTACGTGAAGTTATTTTATTTAAATTTAGTTACCTGTTATTTAAAATAATATAATTATTTTTATAAATGCTCTTATGCAATTGTGAACAGGTGCAATGGTTGCCATACGGCAGCTCCAGCCCAGATGCGATAGATGTTAGAGTAGGGTACCCGGCGTTCCAATCTAATTGGACGTATTCTACTTGTAAATACAGTCTATTGGAATTATATTATGAATAAGGCATTTCTTTATCTTAAGAGAAAGCATTTATCTTATAAATACACTTAAGATAAAATCCCTAGATCACTTATGGTTATAAGGTATGGTTGCGCATAGAGATGGTGATCATGGAACATACCTTGAAAGCCGTGATCTTAAATACAGTTCCAAGTCGATGGATGTTTCGAGATGGGATATCGAATAATCCATAAAAGACTTGCACATAGTTTGTAT
>BKCP01005517.1:285422-343655 GCA_008636005.1 Striga asiatica | reverse complement strand
CATCCCCACTCCGACGCCCTGGTGATCACGGCGCCGATCATGGCGATTAAGATCCATCGCATCATGGTCGACACCGGGGCCTACGCCAGCATCCTTTACTACGAGACCTTCAAGAAGATGGGGATCGATAGGAAGGAGGTACAACCCTGCCGGGAGCGGATCCAGGGCTTCAACGGTCATACCGTCGCCCCGATTGGACAGGTCACGCTCCCGGTCCGGTTCGGAGACAGGGGGCAGCCCACGAAGATGATCTTGGAAACCTTCAAAATCGTGGACTGCCCAAGTGAGTACAACGCCATATTGGGCAGGACGGCACTCTACAAATTGAAGGCCGCCGTCTCCATCTTCCATTATTCTCTCAAATTCCCAACTCCCGACGGGGAAGGGACCCACCGAGGAGACCAAAGGGAGGCACGGGAATGCATCCTGACCATCCCGCGCACCGAAATAAACATGATAAACTTACAGGAGGACGCCGGGGTGGCGGACATCGAGTCGGCGCACGACGATCACGGGGGCAACCGCATGCTGGGAAACCAGACAGGTTCGAACCCCCGGACCTCGTCGAGTGTCGACCCCACTATCACGGAGCCCAGCGCTGGGGCAGATGACTTGACCCCGGGCACCGAGATGACGAACCCTGTCGAGGACGGAATCGAAGGCAACCTCGACAGGGACAGGGGGAGAAGGGCTGGCAAAAAGCCGATCACGGAGGAGGACGAGCTCGACCCCCGGACACAATACGAGGAGAAAAGGGGAACGAAGAGGGCCGAGCCGATGGACGAAGTCGAAGTCATCTTCATCGATGAAGAGACTTGCCTAAAACAACTCCGAATTGGGAGCAGGCTGCCGGGGCCTATAAAGGCCGAACTGACCGAATTTCTCCGGCGAAACGCAGACGTCTTTGCGTGGACTCACGAGGACATGGTCGGCATCGACCCACAGGTCGCCTGCCACCGGTTGCAGGTCGACCCCACGGTCAAGCCGGTCGTGCAGAAACGGAGGAAGCTCGGCCCCGACCGACAGCAAGCCTTGGAAGAAGAAGTGACCAAGCTGAAAGATAACGAGTACATACGCGAGGTTCGGTACCCGACCTGGGTGGCCAACCCGGTACTCGTAAAAAAGAGCAGCGGGGCATGGCGGCTGTGCATTGATTTCTCCGACTTGAACAAGGCATGCCCCAAAGACAGCTATCCCCTCCCCCACATCGACTACATGGTCGACGCTACGTCAGGACACGAGCTGATGAGCTTCATGGACGCGTACTCCGGTTACAATCAAATTCCTATGCACCCGGATGACGAGGAGCATACCTCCTTCTACTCGGCATGCGGTCTCTACTGCTATACAATGATGCCGTTCGGGCTAAAGAACGCCGGGGCCACCTACCAGCGCCTAGTTAATAAAATGTTTGCTAGCCTGATAGGTGATTGTATGGAAGTGTATGTAGATGACATGTTAGTCAAGTCCGTGTACGCGTCCAATCATGTAAACGATCTTAATAAAATGTTTTCTGTTTTGCGTGATTATTCGATGAAGTTAAACCCGAAAAAATGTACGTTTGGTGTGGGTTCGGGAAAATTCTTGGGGTATATAGTTAGTCAGCGCGGCATCGATGCAAACCCCGAGAAAATCAAGGCTGTGCAGGACCTCCGACCGCCAACATCAATTAAAGGAGTCCAGAGCCTGACTGGCAAGCTCGCCGCGCTGAGTCGATTCATCTCAAAGTCCACTGACCGCTGCAAACCGTTCTTTGACGCGATCAAGAAAAATCACAAGTTTGAGTGGACGCCGGCCTGCCAAAAGGCGCTGGAGGCAATCAAGGAGACCCTCAGCCAGGCTCCAACGATGCAGAAGCCCCGCCCAGGTGAAATGCTGTATCTATACCTGGGGATTTCCGAGGTGGCCGTAAGTGCCGCCCTGATTCGAGAAGACGACTCAGGCCAGTTTCCGATCTACTACGTGAGCAAGGCCCTCCACGATGCCGAGCTGAGATACCCGCCAATGGAGAAGCTCGCCTTCGCCTTGGTGACCGCAGCCCGGAAACTCAGGCCGTATTTCCTGGAATACCCAATCACTGTCCTCACGGCCTATCCGCTAAGACAAATCCTACACCGACCCGACACCTCGGGTCGAATGGTAAAATGGGCAGTGGAGCTGGGACAATACGATATCCAGTACCGACCCCGAACAGCAATAAAGGGGCAGGTACTATCGGACTTCATAGCCGAGTTTACGCCGGGAGTCGAGGAAACGAAGGGCGAAGAACCTTGGGTGATGTACGTAGATGGGTCCTCCACTGCCGGACGAGCAGGCGGAGGGGTCGTCCTCGTGGATCCCCAAAAGAGGCTATTCTGCCACTCGATCCAATACCTCTTCCCGGCAACCAACAATGAGGCCGAATATGAGTCATTGCTATCCGGGCTCGCTTTGGCCGAAGCCATGAGTCTGACCGACCTCACCATATACTCCGACTCCATGTTGATGGTTAAGCAAATCTCCGGAGAATTCGAGGTCAAAGAACCAAGGCTGATCCCATACTTGGGACTAGTGAAAAAGAAACTAGCTAAACTTCGGACCCGGATAGAACATATTCCGCGAACGGAGAACGTGCAGGCCGACGCCCTGGCTCGACTCGCCTCAAGTGCCGGGGTGGAAAGCGTCGAATACGTGCAGGTCGCACACAAGGAGCAGCCCTCTGTGCTCGGCATCTCCGTGATGAGCGCCGACCAGGTCGTCACGGACGAAGAATCAGACTGGATGATCCCGATCCGGTCATACCTTGAGACCGGTGCGTTGCCATCTGACCCAAAAGAGGCCAGGCAGCTCCGTACCCGGGCAGCTCGATTTACGATCGTGGCTGGTGAATTGTTCAAGAGGGGATACTCGGCACCTTTGCTCAAGTGCGTGGACGATAAGAACGCCGAGTATATTCTGAAAGAAGTCCATGAGGGCGTGTGCGGAAACCACTCTGGAGGATATGCCCTCGCCCACAAAGTTCTGAGGCAAGGATACTACTGGCCCAGCTTGAAAAAGGATGCCCTGGACATGGCTCGAAAATGCGCAAAATGCCAAACATTCGCGCCGAACATCATTCAACCTTCGCAGCCCCTGAAGTCGATATTCAGTCCATGGCCTTTCGCCAAATGGGGTGTCGACCTGATCGGCCCCCTACCTACGGGGAAAGGCGGAGTAAAATACGCAATCGTCGCCGTAGATTACTTCACAAAGTGGGCAGAAGCCGAGCCGCTAGCCACTATCACCGAACAGAAAATGATCGACTTCCTATGGAAATCCATCATATGTCGTTTCGGGGTGCCGAACTCGATAATCACCGACAATGGAAGGCAGTTCGAGGGGAAGAAGCTAGAAGCATTTTGCGAAGAGCACAACATCAAACACTTCTTCTCGACACCCTATCATCCCCAGTCCAATGGCCAAGTTGAAGCCGTTAACAAAATCATCAAACAAGGGCTCAAGGTCCGACTTGAAGCCGCGAAAGGAACCTGGCCAGAGGAACTCCCAAACGTGCTCTGGTCGTACCGCACAACGGCGAGGTCATCTACGGGAGAGACGCCGTTCTCCCTAGCGTACGGGACCGAAGCGATGGTACCTGTCGAGCTCGGCGCCCCAACCTTTCGAGTAGCCCACTTCGAAGAAGCCTCCAACTCCGAGTCATTAAGAGTAAATCTCGACTTGATAGACGAACACCGGTCACAAGCTGAACTCAAAAACGCAGCGTACAAAAGACGAAGCGAGAGATACATCAATTCCCAAGTCAAGTCCCGCTCCTACCAGGTCGGCGACTTGGTGTTGAAAAGGGTAACGGGGCCCGACCCCGGACCGCTGAAACCAAAATGGGAGGGACCCTACAAGATCAGCGAAGTCCTCCCACATGGGGCCTACCGCCTCGAACACCTAGACGGCACCCCCCACCAATACCCATGGAACTCGGCCTTTTTGAAGAAATTTTACCAATAGGTCTAGGGTGATCTTGTATTTTCGTTCTTGTATTTTCGTTTTTTGTAGTTTTACTCTGTAAGAATAGATGAAGTTTGTAAAAATATATGTTTGCCATACTCTACTTTGTAATTTTACTTTAGTCCTTAACAAGTATAGATCGAGTCGAAGCGGCGTAATTAACGTAAGGAACGAAGTGTCGGCCAGGATCAGTACGATGACCTGGTCGGCACTAGTTGGGCTCAACTAGGAAGCCCAGTCAGGCCAATAATACCTCCGAGTCCGAACGCGAGACCGGTCAGGTAAGCTGCCACATAATTATGTGCAGGCCGGGTCAGTACGATGACTCGACCAGCACGAGCCGGGCTCAGCAAAGTAGTCCGGTAAGGCCACTGCGCCAATGTAAGAAATGAAAAATACAAAGTAAACAAAAAGTGCCGAGCCCAATCCCGGGCTCGGCCCTACAAGTAAATCCAAAGCGCCGGGTCCAATCTCGGACTCGGCCATGTAAATAAATAAATACTCGGCGCGGCACCAAGCCCATACTTGGAAAAATCGAGAGTAAACAATCGTTCGTTCGTAAGCAAATAAGTAAACAAAAGGCCGAGCCCAATCCTGGGCCCGGCCGAACAAATAACAAGGCGCCCAGCCCGGCGCCAAACCCATACTTAAACAAACACAAAAATCCGATTATCCAAATAAACATAAACATTAATTCATCAAAAGGCAAGCACCAACACCCGTTAAATCCCAAACAAAACGTAAAAAGCGTACGAAATTCAAGTCTTTCAAAATAGAAACGTTAAAAACAGACCACAGGCGGTCAGAAAACGCGGCTCGCAGGCCGAAGAATTAACTACTTTCCGGGAGAAGGGTCGGAGGACAGGTCCACCACGGCGGTGTCCGGGGGATCCACCTCAGCCTCGGCACCTTTGGCAGCACCCTCGCCGTCGCCCTGGCCGGCATCGCCCTCGTCCCCGGCAGCTCCCGAGGACCCGGCCTCATGGTCGTTCGCCCCGCGCAGCATCACAGAAGGGTCGGCCACATCAGCAAAGTCCCGGCTCGGCAGCAGGAAGGGCATATAATCAGAGAGGGTCTCGCCCGGCTTCAGGCGCATCTCATCGGGAGGCGTCGCACCAAAGTTGGCGAAGCCGACGATTTCATCTTCGGTCCAGCCCCTCTGCCGACGAACTAAGGCCGCCTCCTCCTCGTCCACCTCGCATACCAACCCCTCGAACTCGGCGTCCAGCTTGTGCTTGGAGATCTTCGCCCGCATAATTTCGCGGAAATCTTCCAAGGTGAGCAGGCCGGCGTCGAGCCTTTGGAAGAGCCAGTAGAGGTTGTAGCCGACCCCGGAGTCCATATCGGCCATTATATCCTTGCTGAATATCTCCTAAACCTCCGGGTAAGTCGGCAGACGAAGCGAAATGTGGGGGCGGCCGTCCTCTGGAGCCTCCTGGATGACGTGCTTCTCCAGCTCGGCAGTGTGCGCTTCGAGCTGCTTCTGGAGGTCGATGACGTGGGCCTGGAGCTTGTCGATCTCGGCCACGTGCCGATCATACTCCTCTGTCAAAGCCTTGGCATGCTGCTCCCCAAGCTCAAACTCTCGAGCCGCCCAGGCCGCCCTCTCCTTCCTTAGCTCCTCGGCCATCCTGGCCTGCGACCGAGCAGCCTCCAACTCCTTTTCCTTGGCCTTCGCCGCCTCGGCCTCAGCCAACACCAAGCGGTTCTCAAGCTCGGAGGCCCGCTTTGCCTTTGTCTTCAGGGAGGCGATCTTCCCCTGGCAGAGCTCGTGGTCGGCCTCCATTTTGCGGTGGTCGGCCAGGGCCCTCTGGGACCGATCAGCGGCCTGGACGAGCTCGACCAAGGCGCGGGAGATGGTTCCCGCCGCGTGGTGAATGAGCGACGGGGTGGAGAGCTGGGTGGCGGCGGCCTGAGCAGTCGGGGTCCAAGCGACCAGCGGAAGCCGAGCAGCCCTGACCATCTCCTCCGGAACCCCGAACTGGTTGGGGACGACCACCCCCTCGGCCGCGCGGAGGTCCAAAAACCAGTCATCTGGGAAGTCGGGCAGGGACTTAGCGAAACGGGCCCTCCGCTCGGCATCAATGGGGACGAAGGTGCTCGACCCCTCCTGATGGATGTGCGAGTCCTTCTCCTGGGCGAGACCCGAGCTTTCGGCCTCGGCGCCCTTCTTCTTCTTCGCCGCAGCCGGGCCCTCACCGCCCGCACCCGGGGCCTCGCCGCCGGTCGTGCCCGGCGCCTCGCGAGCCCGTCGCCTTGTCATGCGCGGCTCCGGTGCCGGGGCGCGAGGGGCCTGGGGGGCAGCAGGAACGGTGCTCGGCTCCACAGGGGTCGGCACATCGGCGGGTTTCGGGGCCGGCTCCTTGTTGAGCGCCGCCCTCTTCTTGGCAAGATTCAGACGGCCAGACATAGCAGCTTTTGTTCTTGTCTTGAGCGGATTTGGATGCTTGCGGCGGTGTTTGTTCGCAGCCTTCACCAAATCGAACCCCTTGAGCCTGAGAAGAGGGTAGTATACTGCAAAGAAAGTTAAGGGCGCGGTTAGTACCGAGCAGGCCGCGAAGAATAAAAGATCAACAAAAGTGCTGAGCCGGGTTAAGAAGCTACCTGGTTCGAAGGACTTGTTGACAACTTCCGGGCTAAGATTGTGATTGAGGAGAGTCTCTTCTTTGACGAGGGCGGAATAGCGGCGGTCCTCTTCGTTTCGCGCCAACAAGGTGCTGAGTCGTTCGGCCAAACGTGGACTGAGCGCCGAGCTGTGGGTATGGACTGAAAACGCAAAGTATGACCTGTTAGCACAAAGGAAAGAAAATCAGTTGGTGACAAATGTGAAAACAAAAACTTACGAGTATGAGAAATGAAATGAGTAGGCGGGTGCCGAATAGCGTCCGGGGTCCTCCACTCGCCGCCAACCCAAAACCAGTGCGGCATGTAGCCATGCAGGGTCTCGGGCAACTTGGCCACCAACGTCTTGTCGATGCCGGGCAGCACCGAGCTGTAGTAGTTGCCGGTCTCACCGGCGCGCTTGAAGGCAAACAAGGACCTCACCTCGTCGTCGGTGGGGTCGGCCCAACCCTCGCGACGGTACATGACGATCAGACTCATCAGGCGGGCAAACACCGTCGGCACGTACTGGCTAATGCCGACCTCAAGTCCGCACAAGATATCGTTGAGCGCGCTGGGTAAGGGGAACCGAAGACCCAAGTGGATGCTGTGACGATAGACCCCTATGCAGCCCGGCGGCGGGCAATGAATTCGCTCTCCGGGATACGGTGCGAACAGCCGAACACCGGGGCCGAAATTGAACTTCCCCCTCAGCTGAGCCAGATCGGCATCGTCCAAGATCGACGTTGTGTTCCAGGCCGTCGCCTGGCTAGGTGTCGCCCTGATCCGCTCGGGTCGGCGCCAGAATCCCGGAGGAACAGCGGTCACCGCCTCGAGGGCGGCATCGAACGATGCGTCCCCTATGGGGACACGCTCCCGACCGCCGGTTTCCCCTTGAAGGGTCTCATCAACCAGATCTGGATCGACATCGGAGTCGGTGTCCAGAAAATCAAGATCGACGTCGTCGTCGTCAGCTGCAGCAAAAGGGTCCTGGTCGGCACCACCGCCCTCGCGTGGTGGCGACGAGGGAAGGTCAGGTTCGACACCTCCGCCGTCGGAGGCGACTTCCACCGCCGAGGGGTCCGGCCGGACAATTGAGATAGGGACAGCGGTAAGGATGACGTCCGCCGGCCGGAAAGTCTCGGCGCCCACACCGGCGAATTCGCCGCCATCGCCCGCAGACTTTGGGGAAGAAGACATCGCAAAAAAAAAAGAAAGAAGGAGAAAGAAAGGGTAAAACAAGAATTACCGAAGGAATCGCCGGAGATCGTTGCCGGAAAGTTCTTGGGATATGCTCGGAAATCGCGAAGCTCGACAGATCCGAAAAGAGAGGAATTTCAGAAAGTTCTTGGGAAAAGTGAAGAGAAATTCTGGAAAAGAGATATATATAAGATCCCACAACCAATCGGAAGTAAACGCGTGGACGGGCCTTTTAAAATTCAAAATTCGAAACGGCCTAAGTAACTGAAGCGTCCTGTGCAAGATAACCGTCACCCACCTTCTGGTCAACCGTTACGTCCGTTCAAAATGCGTGGCCCATAATCAGCCACGTGTCCCCCCCACAGTGTGAATGCAGTTAACGCTCGCACCCACGTTTATCAACCGTTACACCCCACGTCTTCTGTCGCCAATCGTTGCGCCCCCACGGCTGAAGTGTGTTGGAGATGCCGACCTCAACAGGAGACGGACACGGGCTCGAGGGCCCTGCTCGGATCCCGCCGATAGAAGACGACCTCCGGAGAGGTCCGAAACACCTCACCAGAGCTCGGGGGCCTGTATGTTGATATCCGAGTCCGGACCCAACGTAGGTACCGGTCCGAGCCGAACGAGCCGGTCACCAAAACCGCACGTGGGTGCCGAGCTGAATGAGAGTCAAAGTCGTCTGGGACGGTGGGGGGAACCAGTTCCGAGGTCGGCACCGAATCCATGTGGCTACGAGATCGGCACCTTATTCTCAGTCTCGCAAAGGCGGCTCCTGATAGAAGTACGACGTCGGACACAATAAAATAATGCCACTTGTCTACGAATGATTGCCGATGGGACGTCCAACTCAGCCAGAACGTGTCCGCATTTAATGCAGCCCACGTTCGCATTAAATGTATGGCAGGCAATGATTAGAAAATCCGAAAATCACTCCCAATCAGTCAGAAAAGCGCCGGCTTGTCCCATTGAGCTACTGTACGACAAGATCGCTGAACAGTACCCGAACAGTGCGACATTAAAAGCTACTATAAATAGCAACTTACTTCATTTATTTTAGGTTGTTGAAATCCCAACTACTCGAGCCCATATTTTCTCTCTCTAAAGAACTTGTAAGAAACTCTTGTAAGCAATATAAGTATATCGCAAGTGCCGACCTCGTACGAGAGGCCGAACTCGTGATCCATTAATAAAACCGTAATTAAACCGTATTTCCTTGTCCTTTCTTCGTTTTCTTTCCATTATTCGACTTTTTAACCGTTGACCGGAAACGTCCGTCAACAATAGTTAAATGCAAGTTTAATTAAATCTTTTTTTCTTTATGTATAAAGGGTAATAGACATAGTTTAAAGATAAACGGATTTCCAGAAAAGATGAGTTGAGTAGCATCCCGAGTTAGTCGCAAAAGATTTCGAAAGAGTTATAAGTATTTTCGAAGTAAAAGTTGCGAAAAATTTACTCTGATAAGCGGGATGTTACAGGTGATATCAGAGCTAGAGTAAGTGCTCTGTATACTAAAAGTTTAAGTTTCAGAAAACACTTTCAGGAAAACCGACCACACCACACTCACACCTCGCCGACTACCAGGTAAGTGTTGTTAAAAGTTTTTATTAAAGTTTTTATATAACCAAATTACTAAGTCTATGCTCAATAGGATTCGGATATCCAAATTTTAGAATTCAGAAAAGATACTCAATCAAAGATTTTAAGAAATTACTCCCTATTAGATTTAAGAAATTCAGAGTTATCGAGTTAATAAGTAACTCGTAAAAAAAAATAAAAAATAAAAAAAATGGCTTATATAGAAATTATTTTCAAAGTGTGCTAAAGTTTATTATGGGATTAATAATCCAGATGGCACGAAGAGTGAATCAATGTCAAAGAGAGATGACATCAGCAGAAGTAGTTGCCCAGTTTCGTGGCTTCAATGCTGAGAAGTTTTCTGGACAAGGAGATCCTCGTCTAGTGGAAGAATGGATCCAAGGTGTGGAGACAATCTTTGAGATTACTGAGTGCTCGGAGAAACATCGCATTCTCTGTGCTCAGCTGCAAATGACTGGAGATGCTCGTCTCTGGTGGAATTCTTACTGGGGCATGCGTCCTGATGAGAAAGAGAATCTCACCTGGGCCCAGTTCAAAGAGATGATGAATGATAAGTACTACCCTGACTACTATAAGGCTGAGATGGAACGCCAATTTCTGGTGTTAGTCCAGGAAAATCGTTCAATAGATGAGTATGAACGAGAATTTACTAGGTTGGGATCTTTTGCTCCCAATCTAATGTAGACGGAGGCAAAAAAGGCGAGACGTTTCCGAGATGGCCTGCTACCCTCGATCCGTCATCATGTCGCCGGACACAATATTCAGAATTATGCTGATATTGTGGCCAAGGCTCATGAGATCGAGGCTAGTTTCAAGAGGGGAGATAATCAAGTTGTGATACAACCATTATCACAAGTTCCAGCAGTACCACCAGCTCAGTTGGTGCCTGTTCAGCAAGAAAAGAATGGGAAGAACAAGAGAAAGTGGAAAGGTCACAAGAATGACCGCAAAAATAAGCAGAAGCACCAAGGTGAATGGTTTCCAGTCTGTGCTAACTGTGGAAAGCATCACAGAGGAGAATGTCTAGCTGGACAAAATGTATGCTACCATTGCCGAAAGCCTGGGCATGGCATAAAGTTTTGTCCAGATAGGCATCAGCAGCAGCTTCAGGGGCAACCTCAGCAGCAGAGAGGAGGAGGACAACAAGCCCAGGTCTATGCTATTAATCAAGCTGAAGCTGAGCAAAACCCAGGTACCATGTCTGGGATGATTATTTTAAATGAAATGCCTATTTTTGCATTATTCGATACTGGAGCAACACATTCATTTGTGTTAAAGAGATGTATAGACGCAATTGGAGTTAATATTATTAACACTATTGACCCTCTTGAGGTAAGTTTAGCCTCAGGAAGGCAAATAGAGACAAGCTCTAAGGTAGAAAACCTTAGTGTTAATATTGGAGGAAAAATCTTGAGATTAGAGGCGTATGTTATCGAAATGAGGGATTTCGATCTTATACTTGGCATGGATTGGTTAACGAATTATCGAGCTGATATTCGTTGCCATGAGAGAGAGGTAATTCTTTATCTTCCAGAAGGTAATCAAATTACTTTTTATGGTGCAAAGACAAGAACACTACCACGTGTAATCTCTATGGCGAAGGCGAGAAAGATTTTGAAAAGGAAGGATTGCCAAGGATATCTGGTGAGCATTATTGAAGATGATTCTAAAGCACAAACACCTCACGATATTCCAATTGTTCGTGAGTTTGTGGAAGTGTTTCCGAATCAATTACCCGGAGGACCACTCAACAGACAAGTGGAGTTCACAATTGACCTTGTTCCAGGAGCAGCACCAGTGTCGAAGGCACCATATAGAATGCTGAAGACTCAAATTCAGGAATTGTTGAAGCTTGGTTTCATCAGACCTAGTGTTTCCCCTTGGGGAGCACCTGTTTTATTTGTCAAGAAGAAGGACGGATCTATGAGGATGTGTATCGATTATCGGGATTTGAACCGATTAACAACAAGAATAAGTATCCACTCCCAAGGATAGATGATTTGTTCGATCAGTTGAGAGGAGCTTGCGTATTTTCTAAGATAGATTTACGTTCAGGCTATCATCAATTGAAGATTAAAGAATCTGACGTAGCCAAAACTGCGTTTCGAACAAGATATGGACATTATGAGTTCGTGGTTATGCCATTTGGAGTAACCAATGCACCAGCAGTGTTCATGGATTTAATGAACCGTGTATTCCATCAGTATTTAGATCAATTTGTTATCATCTTTATTGATGATATTTTGGTCTATTCCAAGAGTATGGAACAACATGAGCAACATCTAAGGGTTGTTCTTGGTACCCTTAGACGAGAGAAGTTATATGCCAAGTTTTCTAAGTGTGAGTTTTGGCTAAAGAAAGTGGCGTTCTTAGGCCATATTATCACGGAAAGAGGCATAGAAGTTGATCTTGCAAAGATTTCAGCAGTTCAGAACTGGTCAGTACCCAAGAATTCGTCTGAGGTTCGTAGTTTTCTCGGATTGGCAGGTTATTATCGTAGATTTATCGAAGGGTTTTCAAAAATTGCTCTCCCTTTGACAAATCTAACGAGAAAATCTATAAAGTTTGAGTGGACAAATCGTTGTGAAGAGAGTTTCAAAAAGCTTAAGAAGAAGCTTACAACGACTCCAGTACTGATTATTCCCGATCCTACAAGAAGTTTCACTATCTATAGTGATGCTTCAAAGCAGGGTCTTGGATGTGTACTTACGCAAGATGGTCAAGTTGTTGCATATGCTTCGCGACAATTGAAGCCTCATGAGCAGAATTATCCAACTCATGATCTAGAATTAGCAGCAGTAGTTCATGCACTCAAGATTTAGAGGCATTATCTCTATGGTGGCCGGTGTGAAATATTCACGGATCACAAGAGTTTGCAATATATCTTCACACAGAAAGAGCTCAACATGCGCCAAAGAAGATGGCTAGAGCTTGTGAAAGATTATGATTGCACTATTCAATATCATCCGGGAAAAGCAAACGTTGTAGCTGATGCACTAAGCCGTAAGGTGAAGGGTGAGTTGGCTTGTTGTATATCTCAACAGAAGCAACTCATTAAAGAGTTCGCCCAGATGCAAATTGAAGTGGTTGAGTCACTTCCTAAAGAGATTACAAGAAGTGTTACCTCGATGAGAATTCAACCTATGTTGAGAGATAGAATCCGGAGAGAGCAACCTTTCGATCAATTTATTCAAAAGATAGAAAATCATACCGGCGGAGTAGAAGGCTTTTACCGAGGAACAGATGGAGCCTTAAAGTTCAGAGGCAGGATTGTTGTGCCGAAAGTCGAGTCCTTGCGAAAGGAGATCTTGACAGAAGCACACAGTGCGCCTTATTTAGCTCACCCTGGAAGCACCAAAATGTATCACGACTTGAAAAAGTTGTTTTGGTGGAAAGGGATGAAGAGAGATGTAGCAGACTTTGTAAAGAAGTGTTTGGTCTGTCAGCAAGTTAAGGCCGAGCACAAGAGTCCATTAGGTCTGTTACAACCACTTGAAATTCCAAAGTGGAAATGGGAAGAAGTTACCATGGATTTTGTTACAGGACTACCTAAGTCATTTAAGCAGCATGATGCGATTTGGGTAGTAGTGGACAGATTGACGAAAGTCGCACACTTTATGCCTGTAACAATGACCTTGTCAATGGACCAGTTAGCCGAGATTTATACTAGTGGAATCATTCGACTCTATGGAGTGCCTGTTACGATCATATCAGATCGAGATCCCAGATTCACTAGCAGATTTTAGGAGAGTTTACATGAGGCAATGGGCACACAATTGAAGTTTAGTTCGGCTTATCATCCAGAGACAGATGGTCAGTCAGAAAGGACTATTCAGACGCTCGAGGATATGCTTAGAGCTTGTATTTTGGATAGAGGTGCCAAGTGGGAGAAGTGGTTACCATTAGTAGAGTTTGCCTACAATAATAGTTACCACGCATCGATTCAGATGGCTCCTTACGAAGCACTTTATGGCCGTAAGTGTCGTTCACCCCTTTATTGGGATGATGTTGGAGAGAGACGAGTCCTTGGTCCAAAGATGATCGAGGAGACAGTTGAGCAAGTAGCCTGGATTCGAGAAAGGTTAAAGACTGCTCAGAGTCGGCAAAAGTCTTCAGCCGATAAGCATAGAAGAGAGATGCAGTTCGAGGTAGGAGATAAAGTATCCTTGAAAGTTCGACCAATGAGAAGTGTCGTTCGTTTCGGGAAGAAAGGCAAGTTGCATCCTCGTTATATAGGTCCATTTGAAGTTCTGGAAAGAGTTGGAGAAGTGTCTTATCGCTTAGCTTTACCTCCTGAGTTGTCAAATGTGCATAATGTTTTTCATGTATCAATGTTACGTGCATACGTGAGCGATCCAGATCATGTGCTTCAGCACAATGAGATTCAGATTCAGCCTGATCTAACTTACGAAGAGCAGCCAGTAGCAGTTTTGGACCGAAAAGTTCATCGGCTCAGAAAGCGAGATATTCCCCTTGTACGTATTAGATGGAATCGCCACGGAGAGTCAAATGCCACTTGGGAACGGGAGACTGATATTAGAGCTCGTTTTCCAGACTTCAAGTTTTGATATGGACTCAGAAGGTATGTATCTCAGTTTCAATATTTCCGAGGGCGGAAATAGTTTTAAGGGGGGTAGATTGTAATATCACTCTCAGTTATTAATAAAGTATTAGTAGTTGTTCCAAGATTTGATTAATTTCGAGACTCAGTGTTCAGTTATAAGTTCGAAATTAAGAGTTTTTCAAGGAACAAGCCACACGAGTCTTGTGAAATGAGCCACACGAGTCGTGTGAAGCCACACGAGTCGTGTGACAAGGCACACGAGTCGTGTGGGAGGATGAGGAGGTGAAAGTTAGCTTCGGCTTTTTCACACGAGTCGTGTGACATAGCCACACGAGTCGTGTGGAGCCACACGAGTCGTGTGACTAGCCACACGAGTCGTGTGACATGCCACACGAGTTGTGTTGCCGACAGTTTTGTTTGATCATTGAGAGTCCGATTGTGATCTCTACCAAAGGCTATTTTTGATGATTATTTAAGTTTTTGATGTGTAGACAAGTTAATCATAAAATAGTTTATGATTAAATAAGTTTATAAGTTTAAATTATTTATTATGATCATTTAGTCACTCCATTATGATGTCTTGCCAATTTGTGCCTATAAATAGAGGCCTAAAAATCAGAGTTCTCACACCAAAGATAAGTATCAAAAGATATATAAGAGTGAGAGAGAGATAAGTAGTAAAAATTGTGGAGAAGTGAAGAAATAAGAAGTGAAGGATCAAGTTACGATTTTGGCAAGAAGGAGGTAATTCACTTATCTTAAAGTTTTATGCTTAAGTTCATACTTTGATAATAAGTTTAGATGTTTATAAGTATGTATATCATGATTGAGAAGTTAAAGTTATAATTGATTATATGAATACAAAGAGTTAAAGTTGTTCAAGATCAATTATATGATATATGTACTTGATTTGATGAGATGTTAATGAAGATATTAATAATCTGGAAAAGTATGCTTTATATGAATGATTCTTATTGTTGATACCAAGATAGAATATCTTGAAATTATGATTAGATTAAAGAAATCGTGAAGTTTAACCCGCAAACTGGATCTTGGACGATGTCAAGCAGAATATAGGGCACCTCGGTAATCTCATCTCGGTACTTGTAAATGATACCGCAAATCTTCGAAAGTCGTCAACACAAGTCGTTGAAACCTTGAAAAGACCAACTCGGTTGAAGAATAATTTATCAGGAAGTCGTAGAATGCTGAAAGTTTATCAAAATACCGACATCGCAAGACGAACCGACTTCGATCCGACAGATGTGACATTCGTCACACAGGTAGAGGCGAGCCCATGCTAATCATTACCTAAAAAGTTCATCTACGTCATCGCCGCCCCTAAGATGTCAAATCTTCATTAAAACGGAAATGATTTGTCTAGGGAGGTGTGCCAAGCATAACTATAAATAGCAACTTCGAAAACGATACGAGGATTCGGCAAAAGTCATAAACACTCATATATTTAACTCGGTTATTTCATTGTCTACCGACTTGACGTACATTGAAAAACCGACCTCCCAGAACTGTAACCGACTTCAAAATCCTCAATAAAAATCTTATTTTTTACGTTCTTTGTGTTAATTTTTATATTGATTACGTTGATTTAATCCGTTTATCAACATTTTGGTGCTAGAAGGAGGGCTCCATAAGATATTTGGAGTTAATTTTCGAAACACACCACATCTCAAAAATCAAGAATGTCGCAGTCTGGACAGGATAATCCAACAACCATGGGAAGCGCCGTTCGTGTTGTTGAACCGCCAACCGGTTAACATAATCCAGCACCTGTGATGCCGGACATCACCCTGCTCATGCAGAATCCAGAATTTGCTCGTGGACTCACTGCTTTGTTGGCCCAAAACCATGCCAGGGCCATCACAAAGAGTTCCGGGGCAACCTTTTGCTCCTATAACTCCGGCGAGACAGCAAGGTCCTCCCGTACAAAGGGATAACAACAATCAAGCGGCGTCCCATGCCACTTCACAACCACGCGACAACAATCCACCCCCTCCACCGGCGAACAACGCATTGCCGGCGGAAATGAACCAGCCAGAAATGAATCAACCAGAGATGGTTGCTGAAAGTCATCCCCGGCATGCTGAAAGTCATCCTCGGCATGTCCCCAGAATTCCCCATGCAGTTCGTTCATTGTTTCAACAAACCGAAAATCCGGTTGACTTGAGAATGCAGATTGAGCGTAATCGTTGCGCTCGACGTAATGTTTCCGAGGTCGAGGCGTTAAGAAGAAAGGTGGCAGAGTTGGAAGCCCGACAAACCACTCAAATCAGGCCTTATCAGCAGCCTCACGTGTCAGAACCAGGCCACATCTATATGGAAGTCGGTTCTCCTCTGGCACCCGAGTTGACCAGAGGTCCGTTGCCGGGAAAAGTCAAGGTCCCCCAAATTGGCCTCTATGACGGAAACGCTGATCCTGATGCTCACCTCGGACATTATACGTCATGGATGGACTTGCATGGTGCTGACGATGCTCTACGATGTCGTATGTTTTCCTTGACCTTAGGTCCTAAAGCTCAGAAGTGGTACTATTCACTACCGACTGAATCGATCAGATGCTGGGGTCAACTCAGATCGGCTTTCAGGTCCCATTTCATCGGGGCCCAAATTAGCTTAATACCTAAGGAGTCAATCACGAACATAGTCCAAAAGGAGGATGAAAGTTTAAAAGACTATATTGCACATTTTAATGAACGCGTGCAAAACATGGAACCTTGTCATCCTGAGACTCTCCTTGTCTCAGCAATTTCAGGATTAAAACCAAGATCCATGTTTCGTTGGGCGTTATGTCAGAACAAACCGAGCACCTTTCAAGAATTCCTTGTTCGCGCTCAACAGCATGTTATTGCCGAGGAGTCCATGTCGGTTCCTAACTTTGAGTTCTCCCCATCAAAAGGGCAGAAGCCAACTTTTGAAAACAAGAAAAAGAAGCATCTCGGTAACTCGTCCAAGAGTTTACCTTTCAGAGAACCCTATAAAGGTGAACTGAACGATACCGACATAAAAGCTGCCAGGAGACAATACAAGGAAGATTTAACCACAGGTTACCGATCCATCTACTCGGTCGGTGCCGCAACGGTTTATCAAGAGATTAAAGGAAAAGGAATCATTCCTGAAGCCCGACCAGTCAAGACTCCCGAAAGTCAGTTGGACAAGTCGCGGTATTGTGATTACCACCGATCTCCAGGTCACAACACCGATAAATGTTTAAGTCTATTGTCGGCTCTCCTGAAGTTGATAGGAAATCCACAAGTGAGAAAATTTACCAAACATGAAGGTAAAGAAAGGCGGCAAATAGCTCATATTCCTGACCGAGATGAAGAAGACGAAGACGCAATGAACTCCAAAAGAATTCGTCTACAACAAGGAGAAAAGGAGATATTCATGTTCGGGGCAGAAGGATCCAGGTCGGTTGATGACTGACTTGGAAAGAGAAATAGGGACTTTGAGAGTCCCAACGCTGACCACACTCCTCAAATCCCAATTCGGTTGGGTTCCGTTCCCCGAATAACACTAACCGAGAAGAGTTGACGTCCTCATGTCGGCAGGCCAAAGCATATGCTAGAAGGGCATACAACTCGGGGAAACAAATAATGAATACCGACCTGAGAGAAACAATTAACTCGCGCACGTGCCCGATCACTTTCACGTTAGAAGATGCAAGCTTGTCTGATCACCCTCATTTCGATGCGTTAATCATAACCGCCCCAATTTGCGGAATTCCAGTTCATCGTATAATGGTGGATACCGGCGCCTATTCAAGTATCCTTATGCTTCAGGCTTTTAGGAAGCTTGGACTTGACTCAGCCGACGTCCGTCCATGCAACGATAAAATACATGGATTTAACGGGAGCGTATCTCTCCCATTGGGGGAAATCACTCTCCCCATCAGGTTTGGAGGTCATGGGCAAACTTCCAAGGTTATATTGGAAACTTTCAAAATCATGGACATTAACAACGAATATAATGCCATCATTGGAAGAACAGCCCTATACAAATTGCGAGCAGCAGTGTCCATTTTCCATTATGCAATCAAGTTTCCGACCGCTGATGGTGAGGGGACTCATTATGGCGATCAGTTAGGAGCTCGTGAGCTAATCTTAGCAATCCCTTCTCGAGAAATCCATAACGTGGAAATGCACGACGAAGAAGAAGAAGAAGAAATGATCGACAGTACCCGAATTCCACGAAGTTTGATTCCCAAAGTCGTTTAGAATGCCGATCTTAGAGTTGTTACAACTCTATCAGAAGTTCAGCCAACATCGGCAGTTCCGATTTCAGATCCCTCTGGAATTGTCACAAATCTGTCGGAGGTTCAACTGACACCTGCGATTCCGACTTCAGACCCTTCTGGAATTACCACAACTCTGTCAGAAGTTCCACCGACCTCGACGGTTCCGACTTCAGATCCTTCCAATTTTGACGAGTTTATTAGAGAAGACCTTACCCGAGATAGAGGGAGGAGATCCGGAAAAGAACCAGTCATGGAAGAAGACGAGTTAGATCCACGAAGCCAATTCAAAGAAAAGAAGCAAGAGAACCGAGCTGAACCATCTGAGGAGATAGAAGTCATCTATGTTGATGAACCCATCTGCGACAAGTCACTTCGTATTGGGGCCAACCTCCAAGAACCTATTCGAACCGAACTCATCTCGTTTCTGAAGTCCAATGCCGACGTCTTTGCCTGGAGACACGAAGATATGAAAGGAATAGACCCGAAGGTAGCCTGTCATCGACTCAACATCGATCACACTATCAAACCGGTCATCCAGAAAAGAAGGAAACTCGGTCCAGACCGACAACAGGCCTTAGAAGAAGAAGTCAACAAGCTCATTGACAACAAATTCATCAAAGAAGCCAAATACCCGACTTGGGTGTCCAATCCCGTCCTGGTGAAGAAAAGCAATGGGACATGGCGTCTTTGCATTGACTTCTCTGACCTCAACACTGCCTGCCCAAAAGACAGTTCTCCATTACCTCATATCGACTATATGGTGGATGCTACTTCAGGTTATGAGTTGATGAGCTTCATGGATGCCTATTCAGGATATAATCAAATTCCAATGGATCCCGAGGAAGCTGAACACACTTCTTTCTACTCAGCAAGGGGCCTATACTGCTACACCATGATGCCATTTGGATTGAAGAATGCCGGGGCCACTTACCAAAGGTTGGTCAACAAGATGTTTTCTAGATTGATAGGACGAACCATGGAAGTTTATGTAGATGATATGCTTGTAAAGTCGGTGAATGCTGATGATCATGTAACTCATTTGAATGAAATGTTTGGGATTTTACGTGATTACTCCATGGTGTTAAATCCTAAAAAATGTACGTTTGGGGTAAAGTCGGGGAAATTCTTAGGTTATGTAGTCAGTCAAAGAGGAATAGATGCAAATCCTCAAAAGATCAAGGTTGTTCTGGATTTGAAGCCACCGACTTCAGTTAAAGGAGTGCAAGGACTCACAGGTCGGCTCGCTGCTCTGAATCGTTTCATATCTAAGTCCACGGATCGATGCAAACCCTTTTTTGACGCAATAAAGAAAGGGAAACAATTCGAATGGACTGATGATTGTCAAAAAGCTTTGGATAGCATCAAAACAGTCTTGTCTCGACCTCCTACCTTGTAGAAACCAAAGTTTGATGAGATGTTGTATTTGTATCTCGGGGTAGCAGCTCGGCGATAAGCGCGGTACTCATTCGTGAAGAAGATTCTCAGCAACACCCGGTATATTATGTCAGTAAAGCTCTTCATGATGCCGAGTTGAGATACCCACCAATGGAGAAACTAGCTTTCGCTCTCATCACTGCAGCTCGGAAATTGCGACCATATTTTCAAGAGCATTCGATTACTGTGCTAACTGTATTTCCGTTACGACAAATTCTTCACCGACCTGACACGTCGGGCCGAATGGTCAAATGGGCCGTGGAATTAGGCCAGTTCGACATTCATTACAAGCCAAGAACTGCTGTTAAAGGACAAGTTCTGTCCGACTTCATTGCTGAGTTCACGCCAGGAATCCAAAAAGTTATTAACAACAATCCCTGGACGTTGTATGTCGATGGATCGTCAAATGCAAACCGAGCAGGAGGAGGGATCGTTCTAATTGATCCTGATCAACGGGTTTTTTGCCACTCAATTCAATTCCTATTTCCCGCTACCAACAACGAAGCTGAATACAAAGCATTGTTGTCAGGGTTGAACCTGGCAGAAGCTATGAACATAACACACGTCAACATCTTTTCAGACTCGCAGCTGCTAGTCAATCAGATACTTGGAATCTTCGAAGTCAAAGAACCCCGCTTAATGCCATATCTAGCTATAGCCATGAAGAAGTTATCCAAGTTTCAATTCAAGATTGAACACATTCCACGAACTTCTAATGTTCAAGCTGATGCCTTGTCACACCTCGCTTCAAGTGCGCGAATCGAAGATGTAGAGTACGTTCAAGTCGGTACTCAAGAACTTCCTTCAACCTCGGTAAAGCAAGTCGCTACCACCGAACCAGGTTCCGTAAACCAAATTGTTACCTGGATGGATCCCATCATAGCATATCTCGAAACCGGAACTCAACCACAGGATCCCAAAGAAGCACGAACTTTACGAATTCGTGCAGCTCGGTTCACTCTGGACAATGGAACGCTTTATAAAAGAGGATACTCAGTCCCTTTATTAAAATGTATACCAGAGCAAGAATCACTCTTTGTGCTGCAAGAAATCCACGACGGAGTCTGTGGAAGTCATTCAGGATCTCAAGCGTTAGCTTACAAAATTTTGAGACAAGGGTACTACTGGCCAACTTTGAAAAGAGATGCTGCAGATTGGGTCAGAAGATGCGTCAAGTGTCAAATATTCGCACCCAATGTCAACTTAACTCCAGAACCACTCAGGTCGGTATTCAGCCCGTGGCCATTCGCAAAACGGGGGATCGACCTAATTGGACCATTACCAACTGGGAAGGGAGGAGTTAAGTATGCAGTTGTTGCAGTCGACTTGTAACGCCCCAAAACAGTAATAATATTCAGAACGATTTCACTGCTCGACTATAAGTGAAATCTGTAATTTTTAGAAATTATCGAGTTATATTATTTATGCTAAATGCTCAAACATGATAAATTATTCTTTGAATAATTCTATCTCAAGTATAAGTTAAGATTAATTCATTAATTTGGGTTGATAAATAATAGCATGTCAATTCGAGAATTTATCGACTCCGAACCCTAGTTTGGTTCCGAGTAAATTTTCAGGTAAATTCCGAGCATGGCCAAGCATTGGTATTTTTATACTTAGAATATTTTTCTAAGTGTATAATAATATCAAAGTATAGGTATTGATCATTTTAACCGAGCCCTAGTGCTCACCCGAGCCGCCCGTGCTGAGCCCCGCACCCGCGCCTCGTGCCGTGCCAAGCACGTGCCTACCGAGCCCAAGGCTTGTCCTAAGCCTTGGCATAAGTTCCCTAAAATTTTCTAAGTGTTGGAAGCCCTTCCCAACCCTTGCAACTCAGCCCAAAGTCATTTTCCCCGAGCAGCACCATTTCCCGCGCAGCCCAGCCGCGCCCTCGCGCCCAGCCCGCGTCCCCGCGCCCAGGGCCCAGTGCCCAGCGCCCAGGCCCAGCGCCCAGCGCGACCAGTCCAGCTTCCAAGGCCCAAAACTCCATTTTTCGGCCCACTTTCCTCATGACCCATTTCATGCGTGTAATTATGACTTAATGAGGGACTAATTGAGCTTAATTGGCCCTAAGCATTGTTAAGAAAAGTCAACTAGAGTTTAGCATGAAGGGAAGCATGTGCACACATTAAAATATTCAAGATTCCTTTGTCCTTGTCCCCCATGCAACCTCCAAACCTGACCAGACCCCTTGTGACCTAATATTATACTATGAAATGGTCTCTAAGACCGTGCAAGTCAGGCCAAAAACCACCAAAGACATCCCAAGTCCCCATACCTAAGTGTGGGTGCCTAAGTCATGTGTTTTGGTCCCCTTTGACCTCACATAGCAAATTCCGCCCAAACCAGTACTTAAGGACCCTTCCTCAGTCCCGTTTAAGACCTTTGATCACTTGAAGCCCGAGCATATAGTGAGGAGTAGAGAGAAAACCCAATCTAAGGCAACCAGCCCTTGGCTCGCGCCCAGCACCCCGGGGAAGGAGGAGCAGCGAGTTACGGCCACCTACAGCCATAATCTCTCGAGGCCTAGCAGCATCGAAGTGTTCCTTAGATTTTTCTAAGCCTTTTGGAGTTGATTGGCCCGAGCAAAACCTAACCTAAGTCCACCCTAAGTCCCAAAGCCGCGGCTAGCCACCGTTTGAGCCCTAGCTTTCGTTTTTGCATTTTGGTGAAGGTTAGTCCGAGGCAACTTTTTCCCAAAATTATTTTATGATATTTTAAGATTTTTCATGAAGAAAAACCGAGCCATGCATGTCATTATATGTGAGTTCCGAATTTTTGAAGTTAATGGCCTTAAAAATAAAATTTTAGTTCCAAGCATGTTAAAGTCGAAAATGTTTGTTAAATCACCCTTAAATATCATGCCATTGATGGTGTACAAATTTGAATATAATTGGAGTTCATTTCCTTGGTCAAATCATGCTCGAAAATATGTTAAAATGGGCCCTCGAACCCTAGTTCATTGCATGCAAGATGTGCCACATGTTTTAGCCTCTATAGTCATGAATTTACATGTATAACATTCGGCCCTGAGTAGTTTTGTAAGTTATGAATGTTGGTTCGGACGTTAAGTTGCTCGTGCGTGCCATTTAGGCCCTCCCGAGTATCATGCATGTGGACCCGGGGTACACTAGTGTTTTATGTGATATTTATGCTTATTTTACCATATCATGATGTTTGGAGTTGCATGTCACCGGAAATGTTGCCGGAGGTCCGGCAAGGGCCGGCCTTGGTCACTGCCCGCGCACATAGCGCGCCAGTGCCCGGCCCAGTGCCAGTCCGTGCCCGCGCCAGCGTGCGCGAGGCACCAGTGTCCGCGACAGCGCGCCCGCAGTGCCTGTCCGCGTCGTACCCGGGGTCGTGGCGCCCGTCGCGCCCAAGCAACCCCGACAGCGCCTGGCCGCGCTGTCCCAGCCTCAGTGCACGCATGGCCTCGCGTGTCATGCGTAGCCGACCTCGGGTCGTGCCAGTGCCACGCCCGAGCACGCAGTTGGCCCGGGATGTGCCCAGCAGCACACCCGCGTGCCCAGGGACGCCCGGCAGCGTCCGTGCCAAGCCCAGCGCACGAGGTCTCGTGCCAGAGCCTCGTGCCAGGTCCAGGGCTGATCCAAGCCGGGTCAGCTGAGCCAGTCGGTCTCGGTGCATGTCCCAGCAGCATGCCCGAGTGCCCAGTGTCCTCGGGACGGCCCGGCAGCGCCCTAGGGGCCTCTGTCCGCGCCTTCCCCGTGCCAGCCGCGTCTGGCCAGTGCCTGTCCGTGCCCAGCCGCACGACAGCGCCTCAGTCGAGCCTCGGCCGTGCCCAGCACGCACCCGAGGGGCACCAGTCGTGCCCGGGCCGTGCCAGCAGCCCCTGGCCGTGCCCACCAGCGCCAGTCCGCGCCAAGACATGTCCAGCGGCCCCAGGGACCGAGCCCGGTCGCACCAGCCGTGCCCAGCGCCGTGCCCGGGCACCAGCTGGCCCGGCACGGGACCGAGCCCGGTCTAGCCGAACCCAGCCCGACCGCCCGGCCCAGTCGAGCCGGCGGTCCGGCCAGCCAGCGAACCGGCCGGTTCGACCGGCGGTTCGAGTCAGTTTTTACTCGTGATTTCTGATCCGAGTCCAGTTCCGGAAATTTCAGTATTTTTCCGAGCCAGTCCAGTCCAGTTTAATCGCGTAGATAAGTCCGAGCATTTTAGCATATAATTAAATATTCTGAGCATTATACTTAGCATTATTTTGCTTAAATATTTATGTAGCCTAAGGAGAGTCGAGCCTCCGACCGCTACTCCAGCTTCCGCACTTGCATACCAGATTTCAAGTTTTTCAGGTGGGGGTCATGTACTGGATGTCACATCATAGATAATATCTGTACCATGGCAGAGGTATGTTTGAGACAGTTTAGTTCCGGGTTGGGTGGCCGAGGCCTTTATACCCACCTGATGACCGTTGGGAGGGGCGAGGCCCTTTCTACCCCATCGGCGTGTGCACACGAGCGGCTACGGCCGAGGGTCTTTTGACCACAGATCAGAACAGACATCAGAGATCAGTTTACAGTTTCAGCTCTTATATATTTATGTTTCATGATACGTTATTATAGATGATGTTTTGTTCAGTACTGGTCTTTGCGGAGCATAGTGGTTTGCTCACGCCCCCATTGTGTTTTTCAGGAGACGGAGTCGAGCGTGCCGGATGAGCACAGATGTGGCGCAGCGTGGTCATGAGAGTCGGACATATTTTACCAGCATTTTTATGTCCTAAATTTATGATCATGTGTATTTTATTCAGTTTATGTACGCATGTTATGTATTCGTATTTCGGATGCTTCCGCCAGCGAGTTTTCTAGACAGTGCGAGACAGTACAGACTATGCATGTATAATTCCATAATCCGCGAGCGGACAGTTTGGTTGCATGTTTTGTTATGTCTGTGGGCAAGCCCAAGTTTCAGTTTAAGTTTTTATCTGCCACATCCCGCAATAAGTCAGTATTTTCGAAAACCCAGCTCGCACGTTCTTTCGAAAATAAAAACAAAAATTTTACTCTGATTTTCAAAGCTAGTAGTAAGGCGGGGTGTGACACGACTACTTCACTAAATGGGCCGAAGCAGAACCATTAGTCACGATCACCGAACAGAAAATGATCGAATTCATATGGAAAGTGTTAATATGTCGGTACGGTGTTCCAAATTCTATCGTAACTGATAACGGCAAACAATTTGAAGGCAAAAGGCTCGCAGAATTTTGTGAAGAATACAAAATCAAGCACTTCTTCTCGTCTCCATATCACCCACAGGCGAACGGTCAAGTTGAAGCTGTGAACAACATCATAAAAAATGGTCTTAAAGTTCGATTAGACAATGCGAAAGGAGCTTGGCCTGAAGAACTCCCCAACGTTCTTTGGTCATACCGAACTACTGCTCGATCCTCAACCGGTGAAACTCCTTTTTCATTAGCTTATGGGTCAGAAGCAATGATTCCTGTCGAGCTCGGATCCCCAACATACCGCGTGCAGAATTTTGAAGAGGAACACAATCAAGTCAACATGAGAGCCAATCTTGACTTGGTAGATGAACTACGTGCTCAGGCCGACCTCAAAAATGTTGCCTATAAAAGAAGAAGCGAATAGTACGTTAACTCCAAACTTCGCCTTTGAATATTTAAAGTCGGTGATCTCGTACTCAAACGAATTGTGGGTCCCGACCCTGGACCACTAAAGCCGAAGTGGGAAGGTCCATTTCGAATAAGCGAAGTTCTAACCAATGGGGCCTACCAGATAGAGTACTTGGACGGGACACCACATCGGTACCCGTGGAATGCACAATATCTGAAAAAATTCTACCAATAAAAAAGACCAAATGTCTTAAGTTGACTTTTCAGTTGACGTTCTGCAAAAAAGACCAAGTGTCTTAAGTCGGTTTTTCAACTGACGTTCTGTAAAAAGGTTCAAAATGCCTTAAGTCAACTTTTCAATTGACGTTCTGTGAAAAAGACCAACTGTCTTAAGTCGGTTTTTCAACTGACATTCTGTAAAAAGGTTCAAAATGCCTTACGTCAACTTTTCAGTTGACGTTCTGTGAAAAAGACCAAGTGTCTTAAGTCGGCTTTTCAGTTGACGTTTTGTAAAAAAGACCAAGTGTCTTAAGTCGGCTTTTCAGTTGACGTTCTGTAAAAAAAGACCAAGTGTCTTAAGTCGGCTTTTCAGTTGACATTCTATAAAAACGACCAAGTATTTTAAATCGGTTTCTCAACTAACTGCAAAAAAAATCGAGTATTTTACGTTGGTTTTCTCAAACTTACGTTCTTTAAAGGCGGCCTCAAAAGCCGTTAAGTATTTAAACTCGTCTTTTGAATCGACATTTTACTTTAAGTACTCAAAGTCAGTTTTTCAAACTGAAAGTACTTTAAGTCGGGAAGCGATTTAAGTAAGTTCAAGTCAGATATGTAACCAACATGACTCAAGGTTACTGACAAATACAACAATGTGCGAGGAAACAAACAGATCGTTGGAAGGAAAAATATTCATTTCATTTCAGAAAAGGCAAGTCCGTACAAACTGAAAAGAAAGTGCAAAAGGATGTGCCAACACAATGGTCCACACCCGAAAAGCAAAATGCAGAAAAAAATAAAATTCAAAGACATCTAATACTTAATAGCATCATCTACTTCCCGACATCATCATCCTTCTCGGTCTCAACCTCGGTATCAACTGGAGCCTGCTCAACCTCGGCTTGAAGATCTCCCGCGTCTTTGCCAACGTCGACTTCTGGGACATCCATATCCTTCGGGATCTCTTCATCATCTTCCGGAATCACGGAGCCATCTTTAACCACCTGACTTAGCCCGGAATAGATTGCAGCATCCATGGCCTGAGGATTGGGGATGATCCTAACTTTAGCAGCATTGACGTCGCCGATCCCCTGCACCAGCTCGGTTCCCTCGAGGTTCTCTTCGGCTGCGGTAGCAATGAACTTCTCCGCATACTCCACCACTTCCTTTTTAATCTGATCTGGGGTCAGCACTTCAAGATACTTCTCAACAGTAAAGTCAGCAAGGGTGGAGATGAACACATCGGCAAATTCTGCCCTCTTTTCTTTCTCTCCTTCCAGGACCATGTTGACATAGGCTTTTCGCAGAGCAGCTCGTCTGTTGGGGTCCAAAGGAGGATATCCACGAGCCACCACGTCGGTGTCGGTGTTCGCCAATACCAACTCGCAATAAGCGCGTTCATCTTCGTCAGCAGGGACATGAAGTTCTTCGATCTCAGGATCAAACCCAAACCTATCCATCTTCATGAGCATGATGGCCTTCAGGTCTCCAACACCATACAGTCCTGAGTCGAATCTGTCAATCACCCAACGGAGGTTTAAGCAGGAGTTAAGCTCGATGTCCTTCTCCATCTCCTCCGAACCCTTGAACTCCTGCTTCCCGAGTTCCT
This sequence comes from Striga asiatica, assembly GCA_008636005.1. Classification (NCBI taxonomy): domain Eukaryota; kingdom Viridiplantae; phylum Streptophyta; class Magnoliopsida; order Lamiales; family Orobanchaceae; genus Striga; species Striga asiatica. The sequence goes on along the minus strand of BKCP01005517.1, from coordinate 316,606 downwards.
TGCCTTCTTCCAGTCCCTGCGTAAACTTAAGCTCTCCAAAAGCTTCCTTCTGTTGCTCCAATTTCTTCAACTCGGAAGCATGTGCTTCCGTCAAACGAATCAGTTGTGCTTCCTTCTCAGCTCGGTCTTGACGAGTCTTCTGGTGCTCCTCCCGAGTTCGCTGATGGTCTTCCTGCTCCTTCAAGTAACAATTTAAATTATTCCGAGCTTCCATCTCGGACGCACCAATCTGTGCAGTAAGCTTGCGCACCTCGTCCTCCAGACGCCTCTTCTCGGCAGCCAAATCTTCCATCTCGGTTTTTGCTGCAACGAGTTGGGCAGTCTTGTCTTCAACCTCGGTCATCAAGCTGGCCTTATCCGCCTCCAAAGATGCAAGTTGACCATCACGTAATTTCATTTTATCTTTCCGCTCGTTGAGTGCAGCGGCATTCATCCTGAACTCATCCTCCATCGCGCAAAGGCCTACCAGAGCTCTCCCCAATGTAGCTTTGGCATAACTGAACCTGTAAGAGCTCGACAACCCAGACACTCGTGCTTCAGTCGTCGGGTCCCAGACATCAGCGGGACCCGAGCTGCTTCTATCACATGGGGAGGCTGATGATATTTGTTGTTGAATTTGGGGACAATCATCGAGTGGAATTGAGTAAACCATTTCTCCATCACGTCTTCTGGCAGATTCTGGTCCAAGATTCTTTCTTCATCAATGGGCAAGTAGGTATCTCCTCCATCCTGGTGGACTGGAGCATTCTTTTCCAAATTAAGCTGGCCGACATCCTGTCTTGACTTCGAACGGCGTTCTTGGTCAACATCAAACTCCTCGCTTGCTTTCCTCTTGGATTTCTTATTCTTCTTTTTCTGTTGAGAGGAGACTTCTTCCGTTGTTTTCTGAACTGCTACAACATCCTCCGAACTCGAAACAATGACATGGAGATCAGGGCGAGCAGCTTCAGCATTTTTCTCAACCTCCCGAGGTGGAGAATGAGTAGCAACCACCAGCTCGGTATTTGTCTCGGGGGGGGGGGAAGGGGCTCAACAACGGGCTCAGTAACAGGGGCCGGTACCGCGACTGTAACTGGTACGCCCGACGTGACTCCAACATCGTCACCCGCCGCGGCACGACCCGTGATAGCCTTATTCTTCAATTTTTCCAAAAAATTCATGCGACCCATCTCGGTATCCTTCGCTGAAAATCTACGGCGATAATCTTTTGCTTCTCGAACCGATTGGAATCCAAAAAATCCTAACTGCGGATAGTAAACTGAAAGAAGAAAATAAATAACCGAAATCATGTCGATATTCAATGCATTCATCTGGTTCAAAGTCATGAATTAAGTTAGTATCGTGAGAACTCACCAGGTTCAAAGTCGGGAATGGCTTTCTTGGGTCCGAGTTTTGTGTCTGCAAGCTTAGAATTCTTCGTCAGTAGACTCCACTTGCGTTCCGAAGCATTAAGCTTTGCAATTTCTTCAAGCTTTTCTCTAAACTCAACGCTCAATTTCGGTTCCTTTTTTCTTTTGGCTACAAATACGAAAAGGTCCGACCTGTTAGCGAAAGAAAAACAACTCGTCAGGAGATTTTGAGTAAAAGAAAGGAACTTACGGAAAGAAGAGACAACTCGGGTTGGGATGGTCATCCCATCGATTGGCACTTCAAGTCGGAAGTCGGGAGACTGCCAGTCTCAACCAACCCACAACCATTCATCTTGGATAAGCGGGATGTTACAGGTGGTATCAGAGCTAGAGTAAGTGCTCTGTATACTAAAAGTTTAAGTTTCAGAAAACACTTTCAGGAAAACCGACCACACCACACTCACACCTCGCCGACTACCAGGTAAGTGTTGTTAAAAGTTTTTATGAAAGTTTTTATATAAGCAAATTACTAAGTCTATGCTCAATAGGATTCGGATATCCAAATTTTAGAATTCAGAAAAGATACTCAATCAAAGATTTTAAGAAATTACTCCCTATTAGGTTTAAGAAATTCAGAGTTATCGAGTTAATAAGTAACTCGTAAAAAAAAATAAAAAATAAAAAATGAAAAAAAATGGCTTATATAGAAATTATTTTCAAAGTGTGCTAAAGTTTATTATGGGATTAATAATCCAGATGGCACGAAGAGTGAATCAATGTCAAAGAGAGATGACATCAGCAGAAGTAGTTGCCCAGTTTCGTGGCTTCAATGCTGAGAAGTTTTCTGGACAAGGAGATCCTCGTCTAGTGGAAGAATGGATCCAAGGTGTGGAGACAATCTTTGAGATTACTGAGTGCTCGGAGAAACATCGCATTCTCTGTGCTCAGCTGCAAATGACTGGAGATGCTCGTCTCTGGTGGAATTCTTAGTGGGGCATGCGTCCTGGTGAGAAAGAGAATCTCACCTGAGCCCAGTTCAAAGAGATGATGAATGATAAGTACTACCCTGACTACTATAAGGCTGAGATGGAACGCCAATTTCTGGTGTTAGTCCAAGAAAATCGTTCAATAGATGAGTATGAACGAGAATTTACTAGGTTGGGATCTTTTGCTCCCAATCTAATGTAGACGGAGGCAAAAAAGGCGAGACGTTTCCGAGATGGCCTGCTACCCTCGATCCGTCATCATGTCGCCGGACACAATATTCAGAATTATGCTGATATTGTGGCCAAGGCTCATGAGATCGAGGCTAGTTTCAAGAGGGGAGATAATCAAGTTGTGATACAACCATTATCACAAGTTCCAGCAGTACCACCAGCTCAGTTGGTGCCTGTTCAGCAAGAAAAGAATGGGAAGAACAAGAGAAAGTGGAAAGGTCACAAGAATGACCGCAAAAATAAGCAGAAGCACCAAGGTGAATGGTTTCCAGTCTGTGCTAACTGTGGAAAGCATCACAGAGGAGAATGTCTAGCTGGACAAAATGTATGCTACCATTGCCGAAAGCCTGGGCATGGCATAAAGTTTTGTCCAGATAGGCATCAGCAGCAGCTTCAGGGGCAACCTCAGCAGCAGAGGGGAGGAGGACAACAAGCCCAGGTCTATGCTATTGATCAAGCTGAAGCTAAGCAAAACCCAGGTACCATGTCTGGGATGATTATTTGAAATGAAATGCCTATTTTTGCATTATTCGATACTGGAGCAACACATTCATTTGTGTTAAAGAGATGTATAGACGCAATTGGAGTTAAGATTATTAACACTATTGACCCTCTTGAGGTAAGTTTAGCCTCAAGAAGGAAAATAGAGACAAGCTCTAAGGTAGAGAACCTTAGTGTTAATATTGGAGGAAAAATCTTGAGATTAGAGGCGTATGTTATCGAAATGAGGGATTTCGATCTTATACTTGGCATGGATTGGTTAACGAATTATCGAGTTGATATTCGTTGCCATGAGAGAGAGGTAATTCTTTATCTTCCAGAAGGTAATCAAATTACTTTCTATGGTGCAAAGACAAGAACACTACCACGTGTAATCTCTATGGCGAAGGCGAGAAAGATTTTGAAAAGGGAGGATTGCCAAGGATATCTGGTGAGCATTATTGAAGATGATTCGAAAGCACAAACACCTCACGATAATCCAATTGTTCGTGAGTTTGTGGATGTGTTTCCGAATCAATTACCCAGAGGACCACTCAACAGACAAGTGGAGTTCACAATTGACCTTGTTCCAGGAGCAGCACCAGTGTCGAAGGCACCATATCGAATGGCACCGAAGGAGTTACAAGAGTTGAAGACTCAAATTCAGGAATTGTTGAAGCTTGGTTTCATCAGACCTAGTGTTTCCCCTTGGGGAGCACCTGTTTTATTTGTCAAGAAGAAGGACGGATCTATGAGGATGTGTATCGATTATCGGGATTTGAACCGATTAACAACAAGAATAAGTATCCACTCCCAAGGATAGATGATTTGTTCGATCAGTTGAGAGGAGCTTGCGTATTTTCTAAGATAGATTTACGTTCAGGCTATCATCAATAGAAGATTAAAGAATCTGACGTAGCCAAAACTGCGTTTCGAACAAGATATGGACATTATGAGTTCGTGGTTATGCCATTTGGAGTAAGTAATGCACCAGCGGTGTTCATGGATTTGATGAATCGAGTATTCCATCAGTATTTAGATCAATTTGTTATTGTCTTTATTGACGATATTTTGATCTATTCCAAGAGTATGGAAGAGCATGAGCAACATCTAAGGGTTGTTCTTGGTACCCTTAGACGAGAGAAGTTGTATGCCAAATTCTCTAAGTGTGAATTTTGGCTAAAGAAAGTGGCGTTCTTAGGCCATATTATCACGGAAAGAGGCATAGAAGTTGATCCTGCAAAGATTGCAGCAGTTCAGAACTGGTCAGTACCCAAGAATTCGTCTGAGGTTCGTAGTTTTCTCGGATTGGCAGGTTATTATCGTAGATTTATCGAAGGGTTTTCAAAAATTGCTCTCCCTTTGACAAATCTAACGAGAAAATCTATAAAGTTTGAGTGGACAAATCGTTGTGAAGAGAGTTTCAAAAAGCTTAAGAAGAAGCTTACAACGACTCCAGTACTGATTATTCCCGATCCTACAAGAAGTTTCACTATCTATAGTGATGCTTCAAAGCAGGGTCTTGGATGTGTACTTATGCAAGATGGTCAAGTTGTTGCACATGCTTCGCGACAATTGAAGCCTCATGAGCAGAATTATCCAACTCATGATCTAGAATTAGCAGCAGTAGTTCATGCACTCAAGATTTAGAGGCATTATCTCTATGGTGGCCGGTGTGAAATATTCACGGATCACAAGAGTTTGCAATATATCTTCACACAGAAAGAGCTCAACATGCGCCAAAGAAGATGGCTAGAGCTTGTGAAAGATTATGATTGCACTATTCAATATCATCCGGGAAAAGCAAACGTTGTAGCTGATGCACTAAGCCGTAAGGTGAAGGGTGAGTTGGCTTGTTGTATATCTCAACAGAAGCAACTCATTAAAGAGTTCGCCCAGATGCAAATTGAAGTGGTTGAGTCACTTCCTAAAGAGATTACAGGAAGTGTTACCTCGATGAGAATTCAACCTATGTTGAGAGATAGAATCCGGAGAGAGCAACCTTTCGATCAATTTATTCGAAAGATAGAAGATCATACCAGCGGAGTAGAAGGCTTTTACCGAGGAACAGATGGAGCCTTAAAGTTCAGAGGCATGATTTTTGTGCCGAAAGTCGAGTCCTTGCGAAAGGAGATCTTGACAGAAGCACACAGTGCGTCTTATTTAGCTCACCCTGGAAGCACCAAAATGTATCACGACTTGAAAAAGTCGTTTTGGTGGAAAGGGATGAAGAGAGATGTAGCAGACTTTGTAAAGAAGTGTTTGGTCTGTCAGCAAGTTAAGGCCGAGCACAAGAGTCTATTAGGTTTGTTACAACCACTTGAAATTCCAAAGTGGAAATGGGAAGAAGTTACCATGGATTTTGTTACAGGACTACCTAAGTCATTTAAGCAGCATGATGCGATTTGGGTAGTAGTGGACAGATTGACGAAAGTCGCACACTTTATGCCTGTAACAATGACCTTGTCAATGGACCAGTTAGCCGAGATTTATACTAGTGGAATCATTCGACTCCATGGAGTGCCTGTTACGATCATATCAGATCGAGATCCCAGATTCACTAGCAGATTTTAGGAGAGTTTACATGAGGCAATGGGCACACAATTGAAGTTTAGTTCGGCTTATCATCCAGAGACAGATGGTCAGTCAGAAAGGACTATTCAGACGCTCGAGGATATGCTTAGAGCTTGTATTTTGGATAGAGGTGCCAAGTGGGAGAAGTGGTTACCATTAGTAGAGTTTGCCTACAATAATAGTTACCACGCATCGATTCAGATGGCTCCTTACGAAGCACTTTATAGCCGTAAGTGTCGTTCACCCCTTTATTGGGATGATGTTGGAGAGAGACGAGTCCTTGGTCCAAAGATGATCGAGGAGACAGTTGAGCAAGTAGCCTGGATTCGAGAAAGGTTAAAGACTGCTCAGAGTCGGCAAAAGTCTTCAGCCGATAAGCATAGAAGAGAGATGCAGTTCGAGGTAGGAGATAAAGTATCCTTGAAAGTTCGACCAATGAGAAGTGTCGTTCGTTTCGGGAAGAAAGGCAAGTTGCATCCTCGTTATATAGGTCCATTTGAAGTTCTGGAAAGAGTTGGAGAAGTGTCTTATCGCTTAGCTTTACCTCCTGAGTTGTCAAATGTGCATAATGTTTTTCATGTATCAATGTTACGTGCATACGTGAGCGATCCAGATCATGTGCTTCAGCACAATGAGATTCAGATTCAGCCTGATCTAACTTACGAAGAGCAGCCAGTAGCAGTTTTGGACCGAAAAGTTCATCGGCTCAGAAAGCGAGATATTCCCCTTGTACGTATTAGATGGAATCGCCACGGAGAGTCAAATGCCACTTGGGAACGGGAGACTGATATTAGAGCTCGTTTTCCAGACTTCAAGTTTTGATATGGACTCAGAAGGTATGTATCTCAGTTTCAATATTTCCGAGGGCGGAAATAGTTTTAAGGGGGGTAGATTGTAATATCCCTCTCAGTTATTAATAAAGTATCAGTAGTTGTTCCAAGATTTGATTAATTTCGAGACTCAGTGTTCAGTTATAAGTTCGAAATTAAGAGTTTTTCAAGGAACAAGCCACACGAGTCGTGTGAAATGAGCCACACGAGTCGTGTGAAGCCACACGAGTCGTGTGACAAGGCACACGAGTCGTGTGGGAGGATGAGGAGGTGAAAGTTAGCTTCGGCTTTTTCACACGAGTCGTGTGACATAGCCACACGAGTCGTGTGAAGCCACACGAGTCGTGTGACTAGCCACACGAGTCGTGTGACATGCCACACGAGTTGTGTTGCCGACAGTTTTGTTTGATCATTGAGAGTCCGATTGTGATCTCTACCAAAGGCTATTTTTGATGATTATTTAAGTTTTTGATGTGTAGACAAGTTAATCATAAAATAGTTTATGATTAAATAAGTTTATAAGTTTAAATTATTTATTATGATCATTTAGTCACTCCATTATGATGTATTGCCAATTTGTGCCTATAAATAGAGGCCTAAAAATCAGAGTTCTCACTCCAAAGATAAGTATCAAAAGATATATAAGAGTGAGAGAGAGATAAGTAGTAAAAATTGTGGAGAAGTGAAGAAATAAGAAGTGAAGGATCAAGTTACGATTTTGGCAAGAAGGAGGTAATTCACTTATCTTAAAGTTTTATGCTTAAGTTCATACTTTGATAATAAGTTTAGATGTTTATAAGTATGTATATCATGATTGAGAAGTTAAAGTTATAATTGATTATATGAATACAAAGAATTAAAGTTGTTCAAGATCAATTATATGATATATGTAGTTGATTTGATGAGATGTTAATGAAGATATTAATAATCTGGAAAAGTATGCTTTATATGAATGATTCTTATGTAAAAAGGAGTACATGAGAACAAGAATTAAGTTATTTGGCATAGTATAACTTAAGTAATAGAGATTTGAAGATGGACATGTATGCTGAATTTTATGTTCAATGTTTTAGTTGTAACTTCAAATTCTAATAACTTGATGTATATGCATGATAAAATTATGAAATTTTTATGACATGTCTAATTATGAGTGGAGATTATGACTGTTAAATTTCATGATTTGAAGATGAGAAATGAATAAGTTAAGATAACAAAATGGCATATATGTAAAGATGAGTATATATGCAAGAATATTTATGATATGTTCAAGTTGTTAAGATGAGATTATTATGAACAATTCTCATATAAGTGATGAACAATTTGACAAAGTTTTAAATTGATATGTTGAGTATATAATATTGTAAAGACTATTTTAAATCTCACATATTAATATCATGATTAAAAATTGAGTATGATATGAGTTTATTTTCACTTTCAAGTTAATTAAGTGAAAAATGAGTATAGGCCAATATATATAAGATTTGGGAGATATGATATATGATGAGTTAAGTATTTGATTGAGTAAAAGATTAAGAAAAGTTAAGTTTGAGTAATAACATGAATGTTGAAATTTTATAAGATTTGGATGAGTTATCCGAAAAGAGTTGAGAATCCGAGCATCTTATTGAGTATACGAGCATAGTACTTAGTATATTTGTTTATATATTTTTATGTAGCTTGAGGAGTTAGCTACTCGAGATCAACACTTACGATTTTTCAAAGGAGAAAGGTGGGGACCCAGACGGGGTATTACATTGAGTATAATATTGATATCATGTTCGAGGTATGTATACAGTTTAAGTTTATACTCTTGGGATGAAGGCTCCTAGTTGCCTTAACAGTACATCCTAAGTTCTGATGGAGGCCATTAGTTGCCTTAGAAATATCCATCAGATTGTGCACAGGTATCCGATTAGATATCGGCCAGATTAAGTTTAAGTTACTGGAACAGATTTCCAGTCCAGATATATACCAAAGATCATGATATTGTATTATTATCGATGCTTACTTTAGTATGGGTGAATTTCGGAGTACAAGAGGACCAGTACTCACCCCCATTGTGTTTTTCAGGTAACAAGGTCGGGCCGGAGGTGTGAGCTCGATAGGTGGTGGCGGTGGTCGTGCACTTCTTTCAGTGGACATTTATTATGAACTTGATATGTCTGTATAATTATTCACGGTTTTAAGTATTTCCGCTACGCATATTAAGACTTGAACTTGCATTTTAATAAATTTCAGATTTCAAGTTCTTATCATTTCAGAAGTATGAATATGATATAGTTAAATGCAAGTTTAATTAAATCTTTTTTTCTTTATGTATAAAGAGGTAATAGACAAAGTTTAAAGATAAACGAATTTCCAGAAAAGATGAGTTGAGTAGCATCCCGAGTTAGTCGCAAAAGATTTCGAAAGAGTTATAAGTATTTTCGAAGTAAAAGTTGTGAAAAATTTACTTTGATAAGCGGGATGTTATAGTAATAGTCCTTTGACTTGAGGTTAATACGCAATTCATGTATAGGGTGATTTACTTAGACTTAGTCCAAGGCTTACGCCCTTATGGGTAGACACGGGCTTGTGTTGGGTAGATCACAATATACATGGAATTGGTAGTTGAGCCAAGATAGGATTCATTCCTCGAACATAGTTTTGAGAGAACACTTGTTTTCTCTATACTGGGTTGATAAAGTCATTGGCCAATGCACGTGATTATATTTGTAATAGTGTTCAAATATAATTAATTGAAATCAACCAGTAAGATGAGATAAAATGATTAAGTTGTTTGGATAGACACGCGTTCAAGTCCTAAGCTTAATCGAGTGGTTCGTGAATGAAGGGACCGTATCACTATTGAATTCTACACCAAAGGTTAGTTTGCTTTGTCTATGTAAACGTACTTCATATTTGGAGTTCGTCCTTCGACGCAGTTTAGGAGTTTCGTAAGGATCATAAATTGGATTTATGTCAATATATGAAGGCCTATAGGGTCACACAATATGCAATCCATTTTCCGTCTAAGAGTGAATCGAGAATGTTAAATATTCAATTGGATTGGAATATTTAATTTTAGTAATGAGATTATTTTCTATTAGATAGAAAATATATGATTAAGTTTAACTGGACTTAGACTTCATTATATCATTAATTGGATTAGGTCCAACTGCCTATTGGGCTATAGATTGTCCTAAAGCCCATATAATTAGGTTTAGCCTAATTATAAATAGGTGGTTATCTCATATCAGATTAAGGATCAGATAATTGACGCCGTAAAAACACAAAAACTCTTTCTTGCTTTTTGACTGGGGATTCCTAGCATCTTCACGGAAAGGATTCACTGCGTTGGATCTGCACCGGGATCAAATCGAATAGCTATAGTCGGATCTTCATTGTTGGTAAGAAAATTTTCAAATTCCGCTGCGTGTGCGATTGATTCGTACAACTGAAATCCAACACCTATAGTTATGATACGAAGTTCATATCGTTGAAGTCTTTGTCCCTACGTTTATATCTCTCTTATTTGAAATCGCTCCCAACAAACTTTCAGAAATCATGTCCGTCCAATTGAAGAGGCTCGTCAGATCAAAAAAGATCACCAAGGTCAAGAGCTCGTACAAGATTCCGGCCTCCGCGAAAATCTAGTTTGGTTCAAAAAAAGTTGCACTTCGACAAAAAAAAAAAAAAAATGAAATCGAAGAACCCGGATATCATCAGAAAAAAACGACATGAAAAGGCCGATTCCACATCCGATTCGGGCCATTTTCAGTCGGACCCAGGCGACAACAATCAAAAAATTCCACGCAAACACCTAAAAAAATAGGGCTGTGCATATACTGTGTTTGTTGTGTATACGTTATGTATATGTTCTGTTTATGTTATATTTTTGTTTATGTTATGTATAAGTTATGCATATGTTTTGTTTATGTTATGTTTATGTTTATGTTATGTATATGTTTATCTTGTTATAATATCAACAGTGACTGATTTTGTGTTTATGCTTATGTTACGTATATGTTCTGTTTCTGTTTATCTTGGTATAGTATCAGCAGTGACTGATTTTGAAATATTGTGTATGTTGTGTATATTTTTTTCTCGTGTTTTATCATATATTTGAATTTTCAAATATCAACTCTTTTTTCCTTTAGATAGATTGTCTGTTGAAATACACTTTCCATTTTCTAATCCCACTTGGCGTGATTACAAGCGATTTGTCTGACAGTAATAGATATCTTGCTTTATCACAATTAAAATCCATGCATTAGGTAAATTTGCTAAATAATTGCTGCTCTTCGTAGTGTTGCAATATTTGTGTAATCGCCGTGTATTTTTAAAATTATCCTTTTAGACAAACCCAATGCCAAACTTCACTCTCGTTTCCTTCGTCTGAGAATTTCCCAAACCGATCTTCCTTTTCACAGGCTTGGCTTCCTTCTTCAGAAATCTCTCGTTCAAATCTTTCATTTCCTGGTTCTTGCTCTTCAAATCCCTGGTTTATGACAAAATGATAAACAATAATTTCTTAATAAATTTGATTCTTGAATTGCCACCAATCCATATTTGTTAGTGCCTGTGAATTTAGAAGTGGACATTTTATGCGAATTTTTAGTCTGCATGAAAAAACAATGGCGATTCCATATCCTAGTTTTGTCATGGTTAACAAACATCTAACAAATATGAATTAAAATTCATCCGTACAATACAATCCATCCACTACATACTAAAATTTAGCCGAATCCCAATCATACCAAACAAACAAACCCTAATTGGATTAAAACAAGACACTGAACACTGAAATAACTAGTTGATTGAAACAATATTTGTTTCAGCATATCAACACTTAGCCCCCACCCAAAACAAACGAGAAACCACTTCAACTTAAAAGTCAACATTATCAGATTGCAATCCACATAACAGAAAGGCCTAACGTACCACTACATTCATAACTTCACTCGTTCACTCGAGCAACAAAATTGTCAGGACCAATTTCCCATTAACATTACACACATGGCATGTTCACTCTTTGTTTTTCTTCTTCTTCTGCTCTTTCTTCTTGAGAGTCTCCTCACCTTCCTCCACATGTTTCCTCTTCTTTTTCTTCTTCTCGCCAGCATTAGCACTGCCCACTTCAGTTTCTGGCTCTGATTGTTTCCTCTTCTTCCCAACAGCTTCACTTTCGGGCTGTGCACCATCACCATTTTCAGAGTCCTTCTTCTTCTTCTTTCGTTTCTTGCTCTTTTGCTCCTCATCCATAACAGGCACATCAATCACTTCCTTCTCGGCCACAGCCCCATCATCCTTGTTTTCTTTCGAAAGAGATTCTGTTAGTCCTAAAATTGCATCCGCAGTTGGATTGTAAGTCTGCAAAAAAAACAAAATAACAATAAATAAATAATAGTTTTAAACAAGATTGATGAAGAAATAATATTCATGATCTTCAGCACAAGAAATCAGACCTTGGCTGGAGTAATCAATCCCCCAGATCCCTTCTTCCTGTCCTTGTCGTAAAACTCAATCTTCGGTTTGCCTTTAGCAGACCCTGCAGAACGGCTTAGTTCTTTGCCTTCTAAGCTTCTCAGTCTTGCCTCAAGCTAAAAAATGAATTTAACAACATTTACTAATAATAAAATGAAAAATGAAAATACAAATAAATAACTGAATCAAACGATAAAATTACCTTGGCTCTGTTCTCCAAGCCCATGGAATTATCCTCACCATCACCAAGTGCATCACATCTAATTGCCAGAGCAGCTTTTGCAGCCAAAGACCGTGAAATTTTACCCTTGTGCTTTGGTGCTGCCTGACCTATTAAAGACGCGTGATATATGAGTCCATATTTTGGTGTAGCATGCTTTGTCTTGAGTGCTCTGAAAAGAGCCTTCTCAGCACCAAGTATCTGGACAGTGCTTCCAGGCTGCTTGGCCAAATTCAATAAGCTGCCTCCATGGGCTATTAGTCGAGCACCAACGAGTTCACCAACAAGGGCAGTTAGATTTGGGGCAATTGTGTTCATTCTGCTCTTCAAGTAGTCATAGAGTTGTGCTCTGTATTCTGAGAGGGAAAGAACTTGGTTGCACAAGTCTTTGATGTTCTCCAGATCAAGTTCGCTAACTTCGGTTCCCATGGAGATCATGGCTGCCTCTTTCAATTCTGCCTCTAACTCTTCCGGAAGCACCTACAAGAGTTAGGGTGGAGTGAGAACAAAATTAAATAAATTCAAGTCCCACATAGAAAGAAATGAGATCCTTTACTTTGTATAGACTGGCACAAAAATAAACTTGAGACCATGCATTATCAAACCAGAATGGTTACTAAGAACCATAGAAAGGCAGAACTAAACATTAGGACATAATAGCAATACATATCACAGATTTACATGAGGATGACTTCAGTTGCAAAACTTTAATGAGTTTGACATGTTTTCTGGAAAAACAAAATATATAGTAATTAGTTGCTTCTTTGTTTTGCATAGTAAATCAATGCATCATCAATATATTCGCCATAACCACATTAATTATAATGACAGGTGAAAAAAGACGAAGACTACTCTACCTCTGAAAAATCAAGCTTGGCAGCATTTGTTCGATTACCCATCAACTTCACAGTCTTAGCATACATGATATTGTCTTGTACGATCTTTGCAAGTTCAGGAAAATGCCATCCGTACCATTCCCTTACCCTCATTGCATATGTATTCAGCTCCTTGTCAAGATCATCCAACAAGCTTATAGCTTGTATGATCATGGTATCAACCTAGAGTGAAACCCATTAAAAGCCACAATTAAAGATCATACATCAATGTATCACATATATAGTTATAAATAAGCAATAAGGTGCACAATTTAGGTACTTCAAATGCATCCATAGAGCAGGATCGAACAAAAGGAAAGATATAAACATAATAATAGACATGTAACTGAGGAAATTAGATACAAACAGGGTGAAATTAGATACAAAAAGGGTGATAATATAACTTATGACTTATAAGGTGAACGAATTTCACTCCATGTGCAACTGATTGACAGAGGATCTTGAAAATGAAGACTTGATCATAAAAATGTTCTCTATTTCCTATCATCTTCTACCCCCTTTTACTTTATTCCGGTAGCAGCAATGAAATCTGGCCAATTTCAAAGAGCAGATAAACAATATTATTTTCAGAATGTTTACACATAGCAGACAACAGAAAAGGCCCAAGCTCAGTATCAGCCAATGAGCAATGAGCAATGAGCACCAACCTCTAATTTGGGTACTCCTTCAATCAGATACGGATGACATCATAGTTTGTTTGTCTTTCATATTCTATCAGGACAGGCATGCAAACCACCCACATGCTGATGTAGTTTTTGTTACCTAATTATCCTTAAGTAACACTTCTTTTAATTCATCTCAGAAAGACAAAATGTTCTAAGTTGTCAAAAACAGAATTTAATTTTCGACCAAGTTCCATTATCAAAATTTTATAGTATTCATCTTCAAGCATCAAAACCCATTTCACAACTCATCTCACACAGAACATGCCAAAAAAACTAGCAGAAACATTTAGTGGCACAACAACAAATTTACTGCAGATAAATTACTATATATTCACCTTGTCTGGACTGAACTTCAATTTGTATCTTGATAAGCTGTGAGATAAACCCAGGCTCATCGGTGCCAAATCTTGAGAAGCTAAGCCAGATATAAGTTCAGACAATTGACTCCTCACTCCCCTCATGAGTTCCATGACAGCATTGTTGTGAACACATTCAATTTGCTACACAACATAAACATAATCAGTTTGCAACCGCAGACAAATCATTCAGACATTATAATAGCATTGTACGATACAATTAAAGTGATAGTCCTAACTCACCAGCTTGTCTTTGATTATGTTTCCAAGCTTGGAGTCCGCAACAGCTAAAATGTCACCATCACAATGGCTGCCCAAGAATTTTCGGAGACCTTTGCTAGGCTTACTATCGATTAATAAGGTAGCAGCAGATAAAGCCTCAGACGTATTCTCAAACTTCGAAAAAGCTTTCAGCTTGACAACCTGATAATTAGGAAAAATATTAATAATTAGATCAATCAACTGAATCACATAGCTTAGCAACATCATGCTAAGAGAACCAATATTAGTCACAAAAATCAATCTGTTTGTATCAAGAAATGAGTCTAGAAAGATTAGATTCATATAGTTCTAGAAAACTAATAAGACCAAAGTAGATACACAATTTTCACTGAAAATAACTTCTAACTAACATGTGGTAAGTTTAGGAATTTTACAGTCTTCAGAGTGACATGTTAACATTACTGGCGCAAACTTCTCCATACTCAATCTAACACAAACACACACGCACATTTCAACTCAAATGCAAATACAGCATGATTTAAGCAAAAACAAATCCAAACTCAAGACCTGTCTGGCGGAGTCCGGGGTCGAAAAGTCTTTCCCGAGGTCCTGCAAAAACCAGAAATACACATATACAATTAAATCAGTAAGCCAGAAAAAAACGTAGCAAGGATACAAAATCAATGCCAAAAAAAGACCTCGATTTTGGAGAGCTTTCCTTCATCCAAGACTTTGAAAAGAGCAAAGCCAGCCGGAGTTTCAAACAGGAGCAACATTCTTGCTTCTCTTCAACCTAAGAAAATGTCTCTCAACTGTCAAAATACTGCCAGCAACTGAGGTCTCTCTTTAGCGTTTGCTTCGGTTTTATACTCTAGGGCATCGTCGTTTACTTATTTTAATTTTCATTTATTGCGACTGATGAAAAATGGGCCTGGGTATGAGGTGGTATACTGTACATGGGCCGTCCATTGTGAAAAAACGTATCCTACGAGATTTAAAACTATATGCAACCCTACGAATCAGAGAAAAAATAGCATCCCAACGAAATGAATGGCAAATAATTATAAATATACAATCTTATCTGTTACCATATCAAAACCGTTTCTGATCAGTTTTATTTGGAAAAACATGATAAAATAAAAAGGGAAAAAACGGAGCATCCGTTTTTCATGGACAGAAAAAAATAAACTTCGTCATCGCCGTTTCAGAATAGACCCAATTTCAAAAAATTGAAAGCTGAATTTTCAACAGTAGATTGATCGACAAAAACAAACATTCTTCGTGATCAAGCACAAAGGTTTACATTCTTCATGATCCAGCGGGAGAATATAAGGTATACTAAATCGTTTCATCTAGTAATATTTTCAGTATATACGTTTTTTAGAAGATATCATGAACAAAAAAATCGGTGTTTAATATCTACGATTTATTTATTTATTATGTTTTTTCTTTTGTAGATGGCTTCGCCGATGATGATAATCATTCATCACAGCGGTGAGTGGAACCAGTTTCAATACCAAAATTTCCAGATATCGGGTGTTTTGGTTCAACAACAATTATGCTATGATGAGATGTGCAGCGCAATAATGGAAGAACTTGGAGTTACGTCAACGGATTCTACTTTAGAGTTGAAATATCAATTTAAAGAGCTATATCCACCGATATGTAGGGGTGGCCATTCGGGACCCGGCCCGGCCCGCCGAGTCCACGGGTCGTAATTTCATGACCCTTGACCGGCCCGTATTTTTTAAGGGCCACGGGTCACGGACCGGCCCTGAACCGCCGGGTCACGGACCCGCCGGTTTTTGGCCGATTCCGGGCCGGTGCAGCCCGCTAAAAAATACACTCTCGCCGTTTTTCAACCCGTCGACCCGGCCCGGCCCGACCCGGCCCGCCGGGACCAAATAAAAAAAAAATGAACCTTAACCGAACCGCGACCCTACGGGTCCGGTTCAACGAACCGGCCCATAGGAGGCCGGTTCGGTTCGGGCAGGGACCGGTTCGCGGGTCGGTTCCCGGGCCGGTTCGGCCCGTGGACAACTCTACCGATATGCATAAAGGGTGATAAAAGTCTCAAGTTCTACATTGAAATGTAATCAAGAGAACCAGACTACACGATGTATCCTATATGCGTTGTAGTAAATTTTACAGTAGATGTGCAGATCTGTTGAGAGGAACACGAGTAATGAAGAAGTGATGTTCAACTGAAATATAGCTCCGTTGAGGTACGCTGCTCTTGATAATTATGTTGAAAATCTTGAAGGGCCTGTGAACTTTATGTCTTTTGCGTGCAAAGTAGCAGAAGATATGGTAGAAGACGCAGCATATACCGAACATAAACTGGACATATACCCGGCTGATGGTAAAATTGTATCGATTGAAGATCTGTTGATCTTTGAATTGTCAGTTGGTGTGACATTCAAGGATAAAAATATTTTGCTGAGGTTTATGAGTGTTCATGCAATTAAGAATCAATATCAGTTCCGGGTGGAGAAGTCATAGCGATTGTACATGGTTTGTCAAAGCATCGCGTGTTAGTCGTTCCAGCACCTTCATGATAAGAGAGCTTGGAATTGGACATAAATGTCCGTTTGATGTTCGAGCTAGTAATCAAAGGCAGGTAACTTCCAACGTTGTGTCTAACCTCATCAAGCTGAAGTTCATGAACAATAAGACTTCATATAGTGCTGCAGACATCATTGATGACATGCAAATCAAATACGGGATAAATTTATCCTATCACAAGGCATGGAGATCAAAGCAGAAGGCTGTAGATGAAGTTCGTGGAAAGGCTAGTGATTCTTATGATTATATTCAACAATACCTGGATAAAGTAGGTGCATCAAATCCAGGAAGTATATTGAAGTTGTGTGCAACATCAGAAAAAAAAAATTTGTAAGTGTTCATGGCTCTTGCTGCATTGGTTAACGGGTGGAAACATTGTCGTCCTGTTGTTGTTGTCGATGGGACATTTCTATTATCAGCATATCGAGGAATATTGTTAACAGCATGCTATCAAGATGCGAATTTTCACATTCTTCCGCTTGCATTTTGTGTCGTTGATTCGGAAAACAATCAGTCATACTTGTGGTTTTTCAGCAAATTACAAGCACTGATTGGTGACAAAGATGGGTTATGCATTGTTTCAGACGGACATGACAGCATAAAAAATGTTGTATCAAAGGTAAATAGTATATGTTTAGTATATATGTCGTTTATTTTCAGTATATGTTACTAAGGCTGTAGTTAAATTTTGATTAAAAAAATAACAATTATAAATTATCAGTGATTGTATATTTAAAAATTGATGCTTATTTCTGATAATTATTGTATGATAAATATTTTTAAATTCATATAACGATATGAGTTTTTTTTTTGTTTATTTTTTTATCCAGGTATTTCTGAACGCAGCTCACTGTCTATGTACATATCACATATCTAATAACATCAAGACACATTATAAAACAGAAGCGCAAGCGGTCAAAGATTCCTTTCACGCAGCAGCAAGGGCATATACAGTTGAGGAACTTGATTCGCACATGGCTGAGATAAAAAAGTTTAATGCTGACGTGATACCGTATCTTGAAAAAATTGGAGTACAAAAGTGGGCAAGAATTCATTGTCCAAAAAATAGGTACTTCACCATGACGTCAAACGCTGCTGAAATAATTAATTCCGTAACGAAGTCGGTTCGTGATCTTCCAATAACAACACTCTTAGAATCGTTGAGAGAAATGCAACAGAAGTGGAATGTTGCAAACAAAGAAGAGGCGAAGGAAACATTTACTACACTTGCTAAGAAGCCGCATAACATGTTGGAAAATAACTATAAGGAAGCTGCAAGATTTTCAGTAAAACATAAAAATATATGCATACTGTAAATATATCTTTTATATACTTTTGGATATTATAAATGTTTTTTTTTTTTTCGTAGGTTCAGAAGGCAAGTGACAAGATTTTCAAGGTCTTATCTGATGGAAACGCATGTATAGTGGATATAGATGGAAAGACTTGCACTTGCAACCGATTCCAAATGGATGAACTCCCATGCCCACATGCTATACGCGTGATAAAGTCTCTCCACTTGGATCCAATTCCTTTTTGTTCAGTACACTACTTAACCTCAACTATGTTGGCTACATATGATGAAGCGGTCATACCTATAGAAGGAAACTCGTATGTCACATTAGACACGCAACCTAACACACGTCAAATAAATCCTCCAGATGCTAGAGTTCGGGCAGGACGCCCACGAAAGCAACGATTCAAGTCGGGATGGGAGCATAGATCGAAAAACAGATGCGACAGATGTAATGAGAAAGGTCATAATGTCAAAACTTGTAGGAACCCAGCGAAATAACATTTTATGGATGCCATTTGAAACTTCATTGATTGTGATGTTTCATAGATGGTTTGTATACAAATTATTTTCCATTTGGCATTATTCAATTTAAATATTATTTCCTCTCTACTATGCAATACATAACCATTTTACTTGTAATGAGAGAAAAAAAACACATGTGATAAACAAAAACAAAAGATGTTAAAAAGACATATAAAATAAAAATAAAAATAAAATTCTTTGTTCATATACTGAACATATTCTGTACATATAACGAAAAAAAAACCATGTTATATTGAGGCGTACATATACTGGAGAAAATAAGTGTTTTATGTTTTGTACAAAGAATATGTAATATCCCTTTCAGTTATCTCAGTTATTATGAGTTATTGTTCCAAGAAATAAGTGATTTCGAGTCCAAGATAGTAAGTTATCGGACTGAAATTAAGAATTTTCAAGGAACAAGCCACACGAGTCGTGTGAAGAAACACACGAGTCGTGTGAAGCCACACGAGTCGTGTGGGATGGAGATGTGATGAAAGTTAGCCTCGGGATTTTGACACGAGTCATGTGATTAGCCACACGAGTCGTGTGAAGCTACACGAGTCGTGTGATATAGTACACGAGTCGTGTGAGAAGATGAATGATTAAGAGCAAAAGTGTCGGCAAGCCACACGAGTCGTGTGGCAAGGCACACGAGTCGTGTGAGGCCACACAAGTCGTGTGACTGCCCCACACGAGTCGTGTTGCCGACAGTCCAATTGGATTATTGAGAATTCGATTGTGACTTTAACCAAAGGCCATTTTTGATGTTTAAATATGCTTTGGATGGATGAATAAGTAAATCATAAGATATTTTAAAGATTATTTAAGTTTATAAGTTAAATTTTATATTATGATCATTTAATCACTCTATTTGGATGTTTCTCCAATTTGTGCCTATAAATAGAGGCTTAAACCTTAGAGTTTTTACACCAAAATAATTACTAAAGTCATATGAGTTTGTGAGAGAGAGTGAGAAGGAGTAACTTTGGAGAAGTAAGGACATTAGAGTGAAGAATCAAGTTTTTAACTTCACCTAGAAGGAGGTAATTTACTTATCTTAATGTTTCATATTTGAGTTCATGCTTTTATGATAAGTTTACATGTTTATGAGTATGTATATCATGATGTAGAAGTTGGAGTTTATAATTGATAAAATGAGTTAAAGATGTTAAAGATCAATTATGTGATATATGTGCTTAATGAAATGAGATGTTGATTTGCATGAGATTTTCATGAAGATATGAATATGCTGGAAAAGTATGATTTAAATGAATAATTCTTGTGTAAAAGAGGAGTACATGAGATCAAGAATTGAGTGATTTGGCATAGTATAACTTAAGTTATGAATTTTTGAAGATGAACATGTAAGATGAAGTTTATGTTCACTATGACTTTAAATTCTCATAACTTGATGAATATGAATGATTAAATTATGAAATTTTGATGACATGTCTATTTAGAAGTTGAGATTATGACTGTTAAATTTCATAATTTAAAGATGAGAAATGAATGAGTTATGAATATGAGATGGCATATATGTGAAGATGAGTATATATATATGCAAGAATATTCATGAGATGATCAAGATATTAAAATGAGATTTTTATGATCTATTCTCATATGAGTGATGAGTAAATTTGATGAAGATGGTTTAATATGTTGAGCATACAATTTTATAAAAATTGTATTAAGTATGGCATATTAATATCATGATTGGATGTGATGTTTAAAAGATGAATATGATTGAGTTTAATTTCACTTTCAAGATGTAAAAGTGAAAAATGAGTATGAGTAAATATGAATGATTTGGAGAATATGATATATGATGAGATTGATTGAGTAAAAGATTGAGAAAAGTTAATTTGAGAAATGATATGATTATTGAAATTTCTATAAGATTTGAATAAGTTATCCGAATGAATTGAGAAAACCGAGCATCTTATTGAGTAAATGAGCATAAGTACTTAGTATATTTGTTTATATATTTTTATGTAGCTTGAGGAGGTTGCTATACGAGAACAACACTTACGAATTTACAAACGACGAAAGGTGGGGACCCAGACTGGGTATTACATTGAGTATAATATTGATATCATGTCCGAGGTATGTAAAAGTTTAAGTTTATACGCTTGGGAAGAAGGCTGATGAGTTGCCTTACGAGTATTTCCTAAGTTCTAATGGAGGCCGTTGAGTTGCCTGAGAAATATCCATTAGATTGTGCACAAGTATCCGATGAGATATCGGTGAGATGAAGTTGAGATACTGGAGGAGTTTAAGTCCAGTTATATACCGGAGATCATGATATTGTATTATTATTGCTGTTTACTTTAGTATGGGTGTTTTTCGGGGTACAAGAGGATCGTACTCACCCCCATTGTGTTTTTCAGGAAACAGGGTCGGGCCGGAGGTGTGAGCTCGAGACGTTGTGGTGGTGGTTGTGCATTTCCAAGGATTTTTATGAAGTCTTTAATAAAGTTTGTATAATAAATCACGCTTTCGATTATTCCGCTACGCATATTGACTATTGAACTTGCATTTTCTTAAATGAATTTATGATTTGAAGTTTTTATAAATTTGAGAAGGATGGATATGGTTAAATGCAAGTTTAAAGAAAATCTATTTAATTATGTCTAAAAGAGTTATTAGACAAGAGGTTAAAGATAAATGGATTTTCAAGATGTAAGGTTTAGTAGCATCCCGAAATAGTCGCAAAAGATTTCGAAAGAGATATAAGTATTTTCGAAGTAAAAGTTGCGAAAAATTTACTCTGATAAGCGGGGTGTTACAGGTGGTATCAGAGCTAGAGTTTTAAGAGCTCTGTATACTAAAAAGTTTATGTTTTAAGAAAGAAATGTTTCAGGAAAACCGACCACACCAAACTCACACCTCGCCGACTACCAGGTAAGTGTTGTTAAAAGTTTTTATGAAAATTTTTATATAAGCAAATTACTAAGTCTATGCTCAATAAGATTCGGATATCCAAATTATAGAAATCAGAGAAGATGCTCAATCAAAGATGTTAAGTAATATCATATTTACCCCTATGAGAAATTGAGATTATCGGGTTACTAAGTAACTCGTATAGAAATAATGACTTATCTTGAAATAATTGTTATTATGGGATTAATAACCCAGATGGCTCCAAGAGCGATTCAAAGAGAGATGACATCGGCTGAAGTAGTAGCCCAGTTCCGTGGCTACAATGCTGAAAAGTTTTCCGGACAAGGAGATCCTCGTCTGGTAGATGAATGGATTCAAGGCCTAGAGACAATTTTCGAGATAACTGAGTGCTCAGAGAGACATCGTATTCTCTGTGCTCAGTTACAGATGACTGGAGATGCTCGTCTCTGGTGGAATTCTTACTGGGGCATGCGTCCTGGTGAGAAGGAGAATCTCACATGGGACCAATTCAAGGAGATGATGAATGACAAGTACTACCCGGACTACTATAAGGCTGAGATGGAACGCCAATTCCTGGCCTTAGTCCAAGGTAATCGTTCAATTGATGAATATGAACGAGAATTTACTCGATTGGGATCCTTTGCAACCAATCTGATTGAAACAGAGGCTAAGAAGGCGAGACGTTTTCGAGATGGACTGTTACCTTCGATTCGTCATCATGTGGCCGGACACAATATTCAAAATTATGCTGATATTGTGGCCAAGGCTCATGAGATCGAGGCTAGTTTCAGAAGGGGAGATGCTCAAGTTGTGATACAGCCATTATCACAAATCCCAACAGTACCAACAGCTCCATTGGTACCAGTCCAAGAAGAGAAGAATGGAAAGAACAAGAAGAAGTGGAACGGTCACAAGAAGGACCGTAAGAATAAGTAGAAGCAGAAAGGAGGAAATGTTCCAGACTGTGAAAAATGTGGCAAGCACCACCTGGGAGAATGTCTGGCTGGACAAAATGTATGTTACCATTGCCGAAAACCTGGTCATGGCATGAGGTTTTGTCCAGAAAGGCAGCAGCAGGGAGGAGGACAACAAGCCCAAGTCTATGCCATCAATCAAGTTGAAGCTGAGCAGAACCCAGGTACCATGTCTGGGATGATTATTTTAAATGATATGCCAATTTTTACTTTATTCGATACTGGAGCAACGCATTCATTTGTGTCTAAGAGATGTATAGACGCAATTGGAGTTAGAATTATTAACACTATTGACCCTCTTGAGGTAAGTTTAGCCTCAGGAAGGAAAATAGAGACAAGCTCTAAGGTAGAGAACCTTAGTGTTAATATCGGAGGAAAAATCTTGGCATTAGAGGCTTATATTATCGAAATGAAGGATTTCGATCTCATACTTGGAATGGATTGGTTAACGAATTATCGTGCTGATATTCGTTGCCATGAGAGAGAGGTAATTCTTTATCTTGCAAAAGATGATCAAATTACTTTCTACGGAGCAAAGATGAGAACTCTACCATGTGTGATATCGACGGCAAAGGCGAGGAAGATTCTGCAAAGGGAGGACTGCCAAGGATATTTGGTGAGCATGGTCGAAGATGATTCGAAAGCACAGACACCTCATGATATTCCAATTGTTCGTGAGTTTGTGGATGTGTTTCCGGATCAATTACCAGGAGGACCACCCAATAGACAAGTGGAGTTCACAATCGACCTTGTTCCAGGAGCAGCACCAGTGTCGAAGGCACCATATCGGATGGCGCCGAAGGAATTGCAAGAGTTGAAGACTCAAATCCAGGAGTTGTTGAAACTTGGTTTCATCAGACCGAGTGTTTCACCTTGGGGAGCACATGTTCTGTTCGTCAAGAAGAAGGATGGATCCATGAGGATGTGTATCGACTATCGGGATTTGAACCGATTAACAATCAAGAACAAATATCCACTTCCAAGGATAGATGATTTATTCGATCAATTGAGAGGAGCTTGCGTATTTTCAAAGATAGATTTGCGCTCAGGCTATCATCAACTGAAAATTAAAGAATCTGACGTAGCCAAGACGGCGTTTCGAACAAGATATGGTCATTACGAATTTGTGGTTATGCCATTTGGAGTAAGTAATGCACCAGCGGTGTTCATGGATTTGATGAATCGAGTATTCCATCAGTATTTAGATCAATTTGTTATTGTCTTTATTGACGATATTTTGATCTATTCCAAGAGTATGGAAGAGCATGAGCAACATCTAAGGGTAGTTCTCAGTACCCTTAGACGAGAGAAGCTGTATGCCAAATTCTCTAAGTGTGAATTTTGGCTGAAGAAAGTGGCGTTTTTAGGCCATATTATCACGATAAGAGGCATTGAAGTTGATCCAAACAAGATTGTTGCTGTTCAGAATTGGTCCGTGCCGAAGAATCCGTCTGAAGTTCGGAGTTTCCTTGGATTAGCAGGTTATTATCGTAGGTTTATCGAAGGGTTTTCAAAGATTGCTCTCCCTTTGACAAATCTAACGAGAAAATCTGTGAAGTTTGAATGGACAAATCGTTGTGAAGAAAGTTTTCAAGAGCTTAAGAAGAAGCTTACAACGACTCCAGTACTGATTATTCCTGATCCTACTAGAAGTTTCACAATCTATAGTGATGCTTCAAAGCAGGGTCTGGGATGTGTACTTATGCAAAAAGGTCAAGTTGTGGCATATGCTTCAAGGCAGTTGAAACCAAATGAGCAGAATTACCCAACTCATGATCTAGAGTTGGCAGCAGTAGTGCATGCATTGAAGATTTGGAGGCATTATCTCTATGGTGGCCGGTGTGAAATATTCACTGATCACAAGAGTTTGCAATATATTTTCACACAGAAAGAGCTCAATATGCGCCAAAGGAGATGGCTAGAGCTAGTGAAAGATTATGATTGCACTATTCAATATCATCCGGGAAAAGCGAACGTAGTAGCTGATGCCCTAAGCCGAAAGGTGAAGGGAGAGTTATCCTGTTGTATATCACAACAGAAGCAACTCATTAAAGAGTTCGCCCGGATGCAGATTGAAGTAGTTGAGTCACTTCCTAAGGAGATTACGGGAAGTATTAACTCGATGAAGATTCAACCTATGTTGAGGGATAGAATCCGGAGGGAGCAAACTTTCGATCAGTTCATTCGAAAGATCGAAGAGAAGGTTCATGCTGAAGGAGTAGAAGGCTTTTACCGAAGCACCGATGGAGCTTTAGAGTTCAAAGGCAGAATTGTTGTGCCGAAAGTCGAGTCCTTGCGAAAGGAAATCTTGACAGAAGCACACAGTGCACCTTATTTAGCTCACCCTGGAAGCACCAAAATGTATCACGATTTGAAAAAGTCGTTTTGGTGGAAAGGAATGAAGAGAGATGTCGCAGACTTTGTAAAGAAGTGTTTGGTGTGTCAGCAAGTGAAGGCTGAACACAAAAGTCCATTGGGACTGTTGCAGCCACTTGAGATTCCAAAGTGGAAATGGGAAGAAGTTACCATGGATTTTGTTACAGGGCTACCTAAGTCGTCTGAGCATCATGATGTGATTTGGGTAGTAGTGGACAGATTGACGAAAGTCGCCCACTTTATGCCTGTGACAATGACGATGTCGATGGACAAGTTAGCTGAGATCTATATGCGTGGAATCATTCGACTTCATGGAGTGCCTGTTACGATCATATCCGATCGAGATCCTAGATTCACTAGCAGATTTTGGGAGAGTTTGCATGAGGCAATGGGCACACAATTGAAGTTTAGTTCGGCTTATCATCCAGAGACAGATGGCCAATCCGAAAGGACTATCCAGACGCTTGAAGATATGCTCAGAGCTTGCATTTTGGATAGAGGTGCCAAGTGGGAGAAGTGGTTACCATTAGTAGAGTTTGCCTACAATAATAGTTACCACGCGTCGATTCAGATGGCTCCTTATGAAGCACTTTATGGCCGTAAGTGCCGTTCACCCCTTTATTGGGACGATGTTAGAGAAAGTCGAGTTCTTGGACCAGAGATGATTGAAGAGACGGTTGAGCAAGTAGCCTGGATTCGAGAAAGGCTAAAGACTGCTCAGAGTCGGCAAAAGTCTTCCGCCGATAAGCATAGAAGAGAGATGCAATTTGAAGTTGGAGATAAAGTTTTCTTGAAAGTTCGACCGATGCGAGGGGTCGTTCGTTTTGGGAAGAGAGGCAAGTTACATCCTCGATATATAGGTCCATTTGAAATTTTGGAACGAGTTGGAGAAGTATCTTATCGCTTAGCATTACCTCCGGAGTTATCAAGTGTGCATAATGTTTTTCACGTATCGATGTTACGTGCTTACGTGTGCGATCCCGAGCATGTGCTGAAGCACAATGAGATTCAGATTCAGCCTGATTTAACTTATGAGGAGCAGCCAGTAGCAGTTTTGGACCGAAAGGTTCATCGGCTCAGGAATCGAGATATTCCCCTCGTTCGTATTAGATGGAATCGCCACGGAGAGTCAAATGCCACTTGGGAGAGGGAAGCTGATATTAGAGCTCGTTTTCCTGAGTTTGCGTTTTGAGGTATGTTTGTTTTTATATTTCCGAGGACGGAAATAGTTTTAAGGGGGGTAGATTGTAATATCCCTTTCAGTTATCTCAGTTATTATGAGTTATTGTTCCAAGAAATAAGTGATTTCGAGTCCAAGATAGTAAGTTATCGGACCGAAATTAAGAATTTTCAAGGAACAAGCCACACGAGTCGTGTGAAGAGACACACGAGTCGTGTGAAGCCACACGAGTCGTGTGGAGAGGCACACGAGTCGTGTGGGATGGAGACGTGATGAAAGTTAGCCTCGGGATTTTGACACGAGTCGTGTGATGAGCCACACGAGTCGTGTGAAGCTACACGAGTCGTGTGATATAGTACACGAGTCGTGTGAGAAGATGAATGATTAAGAGCAAAAGTGTCGGCAAGCCACACGAGTCGTGTGGCAAGGCACACGAGTCGTGTGAGGCCACACGAGTCGTGTGACTCCCCCACACGAGTCGTGTTGCCGACAGTCCAATTGGATTATTGAGAATTCGATTGTGACTTTAACCAAAGGCCATTTTTGATGTTTAAATATGCTTTGGATGGATGAATAAGTAAATCATAAGATATTTTAAAGATTATTTAAGTTTATAAGTTAAATTTTATATTATGATCATTTAATCACTCTATTTGGATGTTTCTCCAATTTGTGCCTATAAATAGAGGCTTAAACCTTAGAGTTTTTACACCAAAATAATTACTAAAGTCATATGAGTTTGTGAGAGAGAGTGAGAAGGAGTAACTTTGGAGAAGTAAGGACATTAGAGTGAAGAATCAAGTTTTTAACTTCACCTAGAAGGAGGTAATTTACTTATCTTAATGTTTCATATTTGAGTTCATGCTTTTATGATAAGTTTACATGTTTATGAGTATGTATATCATGATGTAGAAGTTGGAGTTTATAATTGATAAAATGAGTTAAAGATGTTAAAGATCAATTATGTGATATATGTGCTTAATGAAATGAGATGTTGATTTGCATGAGATTTTCATGAAGATATGAATATGCTGGAAAAGTATGATTTAAATGAATAATTCTTGTGTAAAAGAGGAGTACATGAGATCAAGAATTGAGTGATTTGGCATAGTATAACTTAAGTTATGAATTTTTGAAGATGAACATGTAAGATGAAGTTTATGTTCACTATGACTTTAAATTCTCATAACTTGATGAATATGAATGATTAAATTATGAAATTTTGATGACATGTCTATTTAGAAGTTGAGATTATGACTGTTAAATTTCATAATTTAAAGATGAGAAATGAATGAGTTATGAATATGAGATGGCATATATGTGAAGATGAGTATATATATATGCAAGAATATTCATGAGATGATCAAGATATTAAAATGAGATTTTTATGATCTATTCTCATATGAGTGATGAGTAAATTTGATGAAGATGGTTTAATATGTTGAGCATACAATTTTATAAAAATTGTATTAAGTATGGCATATTAATATCATGATTGGATGTGATGTTTAAAAGATGAATATGATTGAGTTTAATTTCACTTTCAAGATGTAAAAGTGAAAAATGAGTATGAGTAAATATGAATGATTTGGAGAATATGATATATGATGAGATTGATTGAGTAAAAGATTGAGAAAAGTTAATTTGAGAAATGATATGATTATTGAAATTTCTATAAGATTTGAATAAGTTATCCGAATGAATTGAGAAAACCGAGCATCTTATTGAGTAAATGAGCATAAGTACTTAGTATATTTGTTTATATATTTTTATGTAGCTTGAGGAGGTTGCTATACGAGAACAACACTTACGAATTTACAAACGACGAAAGGTGGGGACCCAGACTGGGTATTACATTGAGTATAATATTGATATCATGTCCGAGGTATGTAAAAGTTTAAGTTTATACGCTTGGGAAGAAGGCTGATGAGTTGCCTTACGAGTATTTCCTAAGTTCTAATGGAGGCCGTTGAGTTGCCTGAGAAATATCCATTAGATTGTGCACAAGTATCCGATGAGATATCGGTGAGATGAAGTTGAGATACTGGAGGAGTTTAAGTCCAGTTATATACCGGAGATCATGATATTGTATTATTATTGCTGTTTACTTTAGTATGGGTGTTTTTCGGGGTACAAGAGGATCGTACTCACCCCCATTGTGTTTTTCAGGAAACAGGGTCGGGCCGGAGGTGTGAGCTCGAGACGTTGTGGTGGTGGTTGTGCATTTCCAAGGATTTTTATGAAGTCTTTAATAAAGTTTGTATAATAAATCACGCTTTCGATTATTCCGCTACGCATATTGACTATTGAACTTGCATTTTCTTAAATGAATTTATGATTTGAAGTTTTTATAAATTTGAGAAGGATGGATATGGTTAAATGCAAGTTTAAAGAAAATCTATTTAATTATGTCTAAAAGAGTTATTAGACAAGAGGTTAAAGATAAATGGATTTTCAAGATGTAAGGTTGAGTAGCATCCCGAAATAGTCGCAAAAGATTTCGAAAGAGATATAAGTATTTTCGAAGTAAAAGTTGCGAAAAATTTACTCTGATAAGCGGGGTGTTACAGAATAAGTACTTATGTTTTTAAGCAAAATACAAGCACTGTTTATATTATTATGTCTACACATTGATCTAACACCATATATTTTCGTTTATCAAAAAATAAAAAAATTAAAGAACTATTATATTCACAATATAAGTTAATTTCAACAATAAATAACCTTAAAATTGAACAAACATCAACCATGAAAAAATATCATCCAAAATGACAAAATACGTTCAATTAAAACATTTAAATGTATCAAAAAGCAAAATCCCAACATTAAAAAACATATTGTTTTCCCTGATTCAAAAAGTCATGAAAATCAAACCAAACAAAATCATTCTAATAGACTAAGACGGACGTCATTGGGCAACGAACCAGGAGAATCGTCATCACTTCCACACTCCTTTTGCTGCTTCTTTAAACCGTGGGTGTACAACAAGTACGTATACCTTTCCCTCTCGATGTCAACATCAAAGTTCTTTGTAGTAATATCAACGTCAGTTATCATGCGCTCCGCAAAAGATACCACAAATATTCCACAGTCGCTGTAAAACATAAATTATATGTAGTTTAAAAAAATATATATAAATATCATAGTCAGAATATATATCAAACAAAAAAGAATAATAATATTCCAACCTGTTGAAAAGATGGAACTGAAAGTTTTTATTATTATTATTTTTATATTTTGAGTTTTTTTGTGAATTCAAACCTGTTCAGTTGATGTGGGATGTTGGTCGCCATCATAACCTCAAATGGGCTGTTAACGTCTGTTGGTATCCACCCGCCGGCATCAGTATTGACATCACTCCTTTTTTTGTAAAATTGCACCACCTCAAGAAAAATTGGGATCAATCGTACATACGCCTGTACACTTTCTAGTACAACCGCATCAAAATCAACAGAACGATACGAGTTATAAACCCAAAACCTCATATCAGTGAAGGACAATCTACCCAATATCCAGTGCCCAATACCATTTAGTTCCACGTGCATTTTAAAAAAATGTTATCAACTTCAAACCATGACAAGCCGCATATAATTCTATATCCCATAATGTAGTCAACGATAATATCATGAACAGAGCATAACCCATTGTTGCACGATTGTGAAACGTATAGAGCATATAACGACTTGATGTGTTGGTCAAAGAACACATCAGTCGTCGTAAACCTAACCTCATCACAACCATACAACCCAAGCTTTCGTAGGTAGTAGAACAATACATCCATATGTTGTACATGATGAAAAAAATATGATCAAAATATATATATATATATATATATATATAACAAATTATAACAAAAATATTGTATAAACGACAAAAAATAATGAATATATAAGATTAAACTTACGCTGCTATCAAGGAAGCATCCCGACTCGTAAAGTGTGTAAAACCAGTTTTTATCACACACAACAACAACATTGAAATCAAATGGTGGGTCCAATTTCCTGTTTCTTTTATCATAGTAAACCATCCTGTTGAATTAAAATATATGCGAGAATATTTGAAAATATTATTCTAATTTACAACAACCAACAATAACATAAAATAATATTTTATTATGTAGCAGGAATATAAATCTCAGTATACAAATATGAATATACTGTACATATATTGTGAATATATTATGAGTACCCTGAGCATATAAGTTTGATATACTGCGCATATACCGTCAATCTACTATGCATATTCAATTTTAAAAAATTGTGAATTCATTTTATAAATTATAATATACTGTGACTAAGAAATTATAATATAAGCATTATAAATTGCAAATATAAACAGTATATAAGACCCTTATCAACAGATTATTGTAAGAGTTCAATAACATTTAGAACATATATATTATAAGAATATTTTTCGTACCCGTCATTTAACTTGCGACCTCTCTTGAGTGAACCATCATATACCACTTCAGAAAATCGCCAGTGTTTAACTTTCGAGATCTACTCCAGAAATCAACATCAAAGGGACATGACTTCGAAATGCTTTTTCCTTTCTTGATACAGCGTTGTCTCCTTTCAATTTTTTTTTTTTTTTTTTTTTTTTTTTTTTTTTTTTTTTTTTTTTTTTTTTTTATTTCTGCACACCCTAAAACCGTGGTGTTTGGTTTTGGTATCACTGCAACTTCATAGCACGGGGGTTGCACGATGTTCATCTTTACAATTTCTCCAGAGGACATCTTGTTTAGAGTCTCATTTGGTATCTCCTGAAATATAAAAGAATTGTGATAATATATATGCTATAGCGAATGAATTAGTTGTGTAATATAATAAAAATGAAAAGTAGAATAGAGTATGACCATTGGATGGTCTTGTGGTACTTTGTTGTTCACTTTCAATTGTTGTGTGGATGGGAGCCCTTCAATGTTTATATCAAAGGATGGCGGAGTCAATGTCAATGCGCTGCCGACATCTACCCCCTTGTGGACATCAACTTCCAGGTTTGCAATAATCTAAAAAATTAAGGATAAAAAATCATCATAAGTATAAGTATATATATATATATATATATATATATATATATATATATATATAA